>OY284477.1:19679443-20041060 GCA_958336345.1 Dorcus parallelipipedus | reverse complement strand
CTTTTAGAAAAAAATTAATTACAAACTGAAAAATTAACACTTTGGTCTACATTACGATTTTGGTATTAAATCTTTAAACATCTCGCTAGGCGTTGGAAATAACAGTAATTTAGTTCACTCATCACTAAAGCAAATGTTTTTTACAAAAATTTGTGTTTGACTAGCTAGATTTACATCATGATACGAACAATAAATTTTTGAACAATTAGGGAGGCGTTGAAATACAATGCAGAAAGCAAGGCGTTGACGTTTTGTCACAATAACTGTCACAATAATGTAGTTTCCATGTTTACATTTTGTCAAGGTAACGTGTATTATTTATTTTCCATAAATATGGTGTACAGTATTGCTGAAAGGATGGAAGTAATCTTCATTTATGGCGCTGAGCAATGTTATCGTGCCACAGCAAGAGTTTTTAATGAAAGACATCCAGATAAGCACATGGAGCATAAATACGTACGAGAACTTGTGCAAAAATTCGAAGCAACTGGATCAGTAGCGAACATGAAAAAACATGGTAATAAAGTAATAGATGAAATTTCTGAGATTGAAGTAATTGGACATTTTACCATCGATCCAACTAGCTCTTTGCGACAGGTTGCTGTATCCACTGCACTTTCCTACACATCAGTACGCAAAGTCACAAAGTTGCATAAATTTTACCCTTATAAAATGAAGATAGCACAAGAGCTTAGTGACGACGATTACAATCAGCGACTAGAATTTTGCGAAACTATAACTAACATGATTAATGCAAATACAATTGCTGTAAAGAACATTTGCTTTAGTGATGAGTGCACTTTTTATTTAAATGGATATATGAACAAACAAAATGTACGATATTGGAGCGATGAAAATCCCCACATTATAAAAGAAGGATATACACAACACAATATCATCGATCATTTAATAACTGAGGAAGTTGAAAATCAGCTTGATGAAGAAGGTAATCCAATGCTCGACGAACATCAACTTTTCTTCCAGCAGGATGGTGCTCCACCTCATTATGTTGCAAATGTTCGTAACTGGCTTAACCAACGATTTCCAAATCACTGGATAGGTAGACGTGGCACGATCGAATGGCCTCCACGATCACCGGACTTAACAAGTCTCGACTTTTTCCTTTGGGGCCACTTAAAATCAGTGGTTTTTAAGACTCAACCTATAAATGTAAACGATTTGCGTCAACGAATTATAAACGAGTGTAGAGACATTCCCAGAGAAACTTTTCAAAACGTAAGGCAGGAATTTGAAAACCGACTTTACTACTGCATGGAGACCAACGGTGCTCATTTTGAGAATTTCTTGTGAATGTTATTTTTTCAGTTTTGGTTGTTTTTTTGTAATAAAATATCACTAAATTACTGTTATTTCCAACGCCTAGCGAGATGTTTAAAGATTTAATACCAAAATCGTAATGTAGACCAAAGTGTTAATTTTTCAGTTTGTAATTAATTTTTTTCTAAAAGATAAATACATTGGTGTATTCTTTGGAGGATAAGCTTTCATTTGAGGTACCACACGATGGGTCATTCCATTAAAAATTTTTGTGGGGGTGTTCGTGGGGGCAAGGGAGTAAACGTCAAATGTGTGATTCATAGCTCAAAACATGTCCCCCTTGAAGTAAAAGCAGACGTGTTTTTGGAAAATTTTATTCTCCTTTTCATTTTTGAAATATTTCAGGTGGATCGTTTTAAAAAAATCACCCTGTACACAAAAATAATAGATTACGATAAAGTAATCATACTAGTATTTGACAGGCAGCCTTTTTGGCACACATAATATAAAACCAAAACAGGGATATGTCAGGAAAACAGAGTTCTTCCTAATTCAGCAATACAATAATGAAGTGCTATTGTATTGTTCTGCCGTACAAGTTCTGTTGAATCTGGAGCCAGTGTGACCAAACCTTTAGCCGGAATTGCCAATGTGATTAATTAAACTTATTTTTTAAGTGCTGAGAGGTGGGAGGGGATTGCATTGAATAATGTCATTCAACAGTTGCGGAAAACCCATGGACACACTGTTTAAAATTCTATATATAATAAATTTTATGGAATAGATTATATGCACAAGACCGTAGTCCAAATATGTATACTTCAATACAAAGTTAAAGCGTTTTGCTTTTACGGATGAGGTCGTTGCTAAAAAATATTAACTTAAAGGTAATGACGCTTCAGATTCTAGCTACACATTATAAACTTATAAACAAAACGGCTTTTATAAGCAGATAGTATTAATTATTGTTCGCAATTTAAAACATACTATTATGTTGACGTAAACAAAATCGGTCGTAATCGGTTGAAGCGAGGAAACTGATACAGTGAGAATCTTGTAACGCTGCACATAGATGAAAATTACATCATCAGATAATACATATCTGAGTTATATAAAATTGCATATAGACGCTTTAACATTACGTTGCTATGGTTACTACTCAATTTTCAATGCTGAATCATCTAAACTGCACATAGAAAGTATTAAGGAAGGTTTATTTCATTGCATGTTTTTAGCTGGAAATTTGTCTATCCAGAAATTTGGCAGCAAATAATGCAGAGACCTCTCTCAACGAAGTTGTATTTGAGAATAATATGTACATTTCGACTTTTTCGATGGTTGTATACATTATTTTACAATAAGTTAAAAGAACAATTTAATTCAATCTGACAATTCAAAATCAGTAGGGTCACTAATAACAGCAAACGGTAACCATGGTGAATGAAATAAATTTGGAAATAATAATTTAATAATGCTTCCATTGATAACTACTATGTGCAGTCTTATAAGGTTCTCAGTGTATGATAAGTACTAATCTATACCAGGCTCCTTTTTTTACTACTTTAGATAATTGTATAGGTATTTTACTCAATCTGATTGTCTGTATGCTAGGTTAGTTGATAATACTGAGAAATTAATAGAATCTAACGCTGTCAACACCATCATCCTTATACAGGGTGTCATCTATCTCGAGATATCTTTTGTATAGATCATCTAACTTCATAATTATTTCTATATACAGTATGTCCCCAAGATTGAGTTTCCACGATAATTGTTTTTCAATTCCCCATCCACCCCTACACACTTTTCTATCATATATCTAAATTCCCCATACCATACATATTATTACTTAAGGATACATTGTAGTTTCGTTAGATTTTTAGACTATGTTTTTAAACGTATTAATTGTAACATAAATATAATGAGATTTCACATTAAATTTATCAATGATCGTTTAGTAAGTTTTATTTTCTTTTCTTTATTTCGGTTATATTCAGTAGAATCATTCCAAACCCTCTAATATAAACTAAAATAACGGATTATGATTAGACTTAAGTAAGTCGTACATATTTCTCCAATGGCGCAACTAAAGTTCTTAATAGTAACGCGTATAACCAATTCCATTAAAACACTGGACAACTGAACTGTTCCCCTTCTTTCGCACTAGGGTGGCCGATCTCGGAGGGGAAATAAAATATTCGGAAACTTCGCATGTGTAGCGGCGAATTATTCTAGAGTCGTGGAACGATTTACCTACATAGGCGTTTACAATTACATATTTTTCTAAATTTTCTTCTGTAAACCTCGCCCGTTTTGATTTTAAAATATCTTTAAAGACAGAAAAGCTGCGCTCAACATCGCAACTGGTCACCGGTGCGTCCCTCACACCAATACGCGTAGCTCATGACGCAAAAATGTATGAAGGCCGTAACCGCCCATCTCGACTGCTCCCTTCCACTCATCATCTGTACGAGTTACTTATGTCTAATTATGATAAACTAACTAACCACACTTAAGAAATAAATTTGATTAATCGATACGATAATTTTATAGAAATATTTTTTTTCACTCACACCTAATGCAACAGCAAAAATGAATTCAAAATCGTTTGATAATTGTTCAGTTATTTCATTGCAAAATATGATATCACAACAGAGATAATGCTTAGAGGTAGTAATGACTTACAACAACAACGCTTTGTTTCGGTATCCTATAAACACAGCATAATCAGCATGGAAACTGTTTGTCAACACGGCAAGATTTTTAATTTGAATTATCTGATCACTACTTGAAACCCTAGAGTTTAAGTTTACTCAATCCATCCCGGCATGCATAATCGAAAGCATAGATCTATTATGCTGCTAATTATACGAGACACCACATGTGAAATTTTGAATTTCGCGCCAACTAATGATTGTTAAGGTAGAGGTCGCCTATGTGGGTGTGTTTTACCGTCAGTATGGGCAGTGACGATTGCACAACATTATGATATACGCCATTCTTAGCGGATACGCGGTGAAGGCGGAGGTGAACGTTACTTTATGTTCGGTCTTATGAAAATTTATGATTTGTATGTGTTTTGTTTTAATAAAGAAGTGCCGAGACACCACTGATCATATTCATACAATTTAAGGACGCATTCGATATAATGCTCAATGCACGCGATGAGCAGAAGTGTGAGGGAGAGCGACTGCGTTTCAGTGCATGTAAGAGTGAGAAAAGAAACACTCCGTGCGTTTAGTCGAATGCGCTCTAACAGGTCACGTGACAGATTATTCATTCGGAATATTGAATTTTCCCGCCAAGGAGAGTGAAGCTGCTGGGTGTATTTATGCTGCCCTATAAATTTCAAACTGCTAAACCAGAAACGTATACTCGAAATCTCTAGTTAAAGAAAGAGATTTCAATTATACACAGTGTGTAAGGATATCAGTAAATTTCGAGTTATAGAGGTGTGACTATAATTGGTTATTTAATTTTTATTGGTATATTGGTATGTAATATAATTTTTATTAAAGCATTTTTGTTGAACGAAGAAGTAGCAGATAACGTTTCTAACGAGAATCAATATAATTTGCTCAATTCGATTGCATCTACATTCTGATAGCATAATCGTTACTCATTTAACATTTAGTTTAGTTTACAACAGATCAATCAATCAATACAGTACTTAATGATAATAATAGTAACATACAGAAATACAGCGTAGGGGTGATGCAAGTTAAAATATTTTTATGTTCATTCACGAACACCGATACATTTAATTCAATTCAAACAAGAGATCATTCGAAAAAATGTTTATATGAATATAGACATTTGTGTATCTAGTATTGCTTTAATAAACTTTTAAATTTGTTTATATTATATTATACTTTTGATTTTCAGTGGTAAGGAATTAAAAGCCTTAAGGTCAATTACATTAGTGTGCAATAAAATTCTCTGGCAGTAGAGAGAGCAGTGAAATGAATCAAGGTTAAACACATGCGATTAAACGCTATTATCAAAACGTTTATGCATTCAAGGTTGAAGCGCGCGCAAATTAAAATCATAAATGTAGTAGTTAAAAAATATCTGTTATTCTGTCTACATCTCTTGTGTATGTAACTTTTCGAGCAGCTTAAACTGTACCCTGTATAAAAGGATTGACCCTGTTTAATTAAAACAATTTATGAATTATTCTGCTATTGCAGAAAATCTGTGAACATGTAGGATGTTCAGAATTAGCATAATTAAAACTTTAATTTATCTGTTCAACAAGTCTTAACATGTATAGATGTAGATATTTTATTCAGTTTGTTAGCAGAGATTCAAAGAATTAGAGATAAAAGGTATTTGTTTATGAAGTCTTACCAGGAATAAAAGTTAATGGAAACACATTATTTTCTTCAGTTTCTAAACGTATGCAAAGGTGAAAATGTCTCCAGCTAAACTTCGTTTGTTAGCAGAGATTCAAAGCATTAGAGATCAAAGAGATTTCATTGACTTGGAACCATCTACGAATGAAAAATACGAGATGATTAGTTTGAAACAGTTAAGTAGTGTAGTGATTCCTAAATCAGCTTGAAAGATACGACTTCCGTTTGCAATTAATTTGATAAATTTCATTGTATCTATTTCTAATTTCATTCTCAGTTAATCGCGTGCGATTCGACCTTGATTCTTTTTCTTTATCTCGCTGTTCGTTTTATTCATCTGACTCATTGTTTACGTTTCGTTGCATAAACGTTTTGAGTTACGTACGATAACTCTAGTGCGTGGGGAATTTGAATCCTCTTCTTCGACTTTAGCATGTGGAAGTGCGCCAGGTAAAAAATTATAATTAAGGTCGCGGCGGTATTTAATGCATAAGATGTCTAAACCGAAAACGTATATGGAGTTAAAAAAAAAAATTGTATTAGAAAACGAATCAACCAAATCACATTCGATTAACCGAGAATGAAATTTAGCAAATTAATTGCTTCACAGTTTTCGTTTCTCAGATATTTACAGCGCTTTTGCAATTTTATGTTCAGTTTGAAACAGTTAAGTAGTATAGTGATTCCTAAAACGGTTTGAAAGAAAATTTGATTCATGATGTGTACTGAAACGACTTCCGTTTGCAATTAATTTCCTAAATTTCATTCTCGGTTAATCGCATGCGATTCGACCTTGATTCGTTTTCTTTATCTCGCTGCTCTAAGGTCGCGAGTGTTGCTATCTGCTAACACGTCTCGACAAGTATTAACATTCCTGAAACCGCGAGCGCCTCCGCCCACGCGTTCATCTTATTACACATCTCGAACTGATACGAGCAATTGATCCCAACGGTCGAGCGGTGGCTTAGATGGACGGCTCACGAACGAGTTCGAAAAAGGATATCATTCACCGCGCGCGTCGTTAATATTACACATATCGAACAGATACGAACAACTGACTGAACGGCCGAGCGGCTTAGGTGGACGCCTCACGAACGTCGAGGAACGGGTTCGAACCTGTCTCTGGACGGAGGAAAAAAATTCGTTATCTTGAAATAAACATCTATTAGCGCTGGTCATAAGTCGATGCGCTATTTAATACATATGATGAGGCGAAGAAAAAAAATCAAAAATTAAGGTAGAATTCGCGAAACACCCCTCCGTTTCCAAAAACCGCTGTAACTATGCCCAAAAATGTACCAAGGTCGCGAGTCTAGATATCTACTGCCGCGTCTCCCCCTCTCGCTCCAGCTTGCTCGCGTCTCGCTTCTGCTGCCGCTTGCGCGCGACCCCGCTCCCCCTTCTCACCTCACCCCCCCCTGACCACGATCCCCGCAAAAATTGCAATCTCGAGGGCCTGTGTTAAATCTTATGGAGAAATGGCTTCGAACGCCCATAGTATATCTACTACCCACCGACGCGACGCGACGTCTCCGAGATGGACGCCGGCGATCGTCCTTTCGCAATTCGTCAGCAGATGGGCACCGCCGGTCGCAACCAACATCGCATCCGTGTTCGACGAAAAAAAAAAACGACATCCTTCGCCGCGCGTCGTTATTATTACACATCTCGAACCGATACGAGCAACTGACGCAACGGCCGAGCGGCTTAGGTGGACGCCTCACGAACGCAGAGGAACCGGTTCGAATCTCTCTCCGGACGGAGGAAAAAAAATGACGCAACCAGCATCGCATCCGTGTTCGACGAAAAAAAATATAAGGACATCATTCACCGCGCGCGTCGTTAATATTACACATCTCGAACGAATACGAACAACTGCCTCGACGGCCGAGCGGCTTAGGTGGACGCCTCACGAACGCCGAGGAACGGGGTTCGAATCTCTCTCAGGACGGAGGAAAAAATTCCGCAGCGAAGCGCCGGTGGCGACAGCCGGCGGACAATTTCCGAACTAACGCTCCGACGACGCAACGCCACCGCCATCTGGCGGACAATTTCCGAACTAACGAAAATAGCAGCAGCGCCGCAGGCATCTGGCGGACGGACGCCCGAACTACGTTGTCTCCGTCTCTCTCTCTCTGGAGCTCCATCTCACTCTTTACCACGGGCTCAGATGAGGCAGAAAACTCGGCCGGAAGTCAATGCATTTCAAATGGGGAAAAAGGGTGTGGTCTGTTTTTTATATCTACTGGAGTAAGATTTTAAGGGGACTTTGAGTTCAGTTTGGGGTCGCATCTTTATGAAAGATACAAAAAGAAACAGTCCAAAACGCAAACATAACTAAACAGTCGCTCTTGTCACTAAATGATGAACTAACTAGCGGGAGATTCGTTGTTAAGAAAGAAGGGGCAAGGTTTTAAGGAGACTTTGGGACGCGTCTTTATGAATGCCAAAAAGAGAAACTGTCGAAAACGCAAACATCACTAAACAGTCACACGTCACTAATGTGATGAACGAGCAGGAGATTCGTTATTAAGGAAGAAGGAGTAAGGTTTTAAGGAGATTTCGGGACGCATCTTTATGCACGGCACAGAGAGAAACAATTGAAGACATAAGAATCACTAAACAGTTTCTTTTGTCATCACTAACGTGATGAACCAGTACGCATCTATATGAATGGCACAGAGAGACATAGAAGTCACTAAACAGTTTCTTTTGTCATCACTAACGTGATGAACCAGTAGGGGATTCACCCCAAACGCTGTTAAGAGAGGAAGAGTAAGATTTTAAGTGGACATCGAGTTCCGTTTGGGAACGTATCTTTATAAAAGGCACAAAGACAAACAGTCGAAAACGCAAACATCACTAAACAGTCGCTCTTGTCACTAAGTGATGAATTAACTAGCGGAAGATTCGTTGTTAAGAAAGAAGGTGCAAGGTTTTAAGAAGACTTTGGGACGCGTCTTTATGAATGCCACAAAGGGAAACTGTCGAAAACGCAAACATCACTAAACAGTCACTCTTGTCACTAATGTGATGAACGAGCAGGAGATTCGTTATTAAGGAAGAAGGAGTAAGGTTTTAAGGAGATTTCGGGACGCATCTTTATGCACGGCACAGAGAGAAACAATTGAAGACATAAGAATCACTAAACAGTTTCTTTTGTCATCACTGAACCAGTACGAGATCCACACCCTCCGTTCTTAAGAGAGGAGAGTTCAGTTTGGGAACGTATCTTTATGAAAGGCACAAAGAGAAACAGTCGAAAACGCAAATATCACTAAACAGTCGCTCTTGTCACTAAGTGATGAACTAACTAGCGGGAGATTCGTTGTTAAGAAAGAAGGGGCAATGTTTTAAGGAGACTTTGGGACGCGTCTTTATGAATGCCACAAAGGGAAACTGTCGAAAACGCAAACATCACTAAACAGTCACTCTTGTCACTAATGTGATCAACGAGTAGGAGATTCGTTGTTAAGGAAGAATGAGTAAGGTTTTAAGGAGATTTCGGGACGCATCTTTATGAACGGCACAGAGAGACATAGGAATCACTAAACAGTTTCTTTTGTCATCACTAACGTGATGAACCAGTAGGGGATTCACCCCACACGCTGTTAAGAGAGGAAGAGTAAGATTTTAAGTGGACATCGAGTTCAGTTTGGGAACGTATCTTTATGAAAGGCACAAAGAGAAACAGTCGAAAACGCAAATATCACTAAGCAGTCATTCTGGTCACTAATGTGATGGACCAACAGGATATTTACCCCATTTGTTGTTAAGAGAGGAAGGGCCGAGCTGAGATTGGGGACGCGTCTCATTTTCTTGTCACTAGCTTTTGTTTGGGGCCTTCCGGGGAATGGGTTTGTGCGTAATTGGCGAATTTATTTTGTAAAAAAAATTCGGTTGCCAAACTTCCCCGCCGCTGCAAAAATGCACTTCTACAAACTAATCGTTTCACTGAAATTTAAAAACGCAGATATAGGACAGGCTGTGTTATAAAATAACGTTCGTTTGATCACTAATGCCACGCCAATTTCTACTTTCTACTTCAGGTAATTTTTTTCAATCATTTTATTGTTCGCTGTGGCTGCGACCGACTTACTTTTCGGCGTACGGAATACAAACTTAGAGAAAACATTTACGTAAAATTTACGCTTTTCTTTTTCATACTTTCAGTTAGGCAATTTTTTAAAATGATATCGGCAGTGACCGACATACTTTTTAATCACTGCGGCTGTGACCGACATGCTTTCCGGCGAACGTAATAGGTACAAACTTAGAAAAAGGTTTAAGTACGTAAATTTACGTTTAATTTTTCTCTCGCATTTTTATTTCTGAAGGATTTTCGTTTTCTTAAAACGTGATCGTCTTTTGTTTTACCTTTGGGCGAATGTGATGCTGAATTGAAAAAAACTTTTTGCTTTTGGAATTTTCATTTAATTTCTATTCACTGTAAGTTTGTAAGTTTGGAGTGCGATCGCCATTTGTTTCATTTTGTCAAGGCTTTTTATATCTACGTCAATTTTTGATTTGCTTTTTTTTATTAGTAACGTCAATCGTGTTTTGTTTTGCTTGTTGTCAGTACTTCAGGTAATTTTCTTTTAAATTTTGTATTGTCCGCTGCGGCTGCGATCGATTTACTTTTCAGCATGCATAATATAAACTCAGAGAAAATAATTGCGTAGAATTTACGTTTTTTTAATACTTTAGTTATTAAAACAAAACGCGACCGTCTTTTGTTTTACTTTTTCGCGAATGTGTTGCTGGACTGAAAAAGCTTTTTGCTTGGAATTTTAATTTAATTTTTTTTAAACATAGTTTTCATGATTTCAGTACGGACAATTCAGTTTAATCATTTTATTGTTCGTTGCGGCTGTGACCGACTTACTTTTCGGCCTACGTAATACATACAAACTTGGAGAAAATATCTTAAGGATTTTCTTTTTCTTATGTGAGGGACGGGTGGTTAAAAATAATGATAACAGAAGAAAGGAGATGAATTATCCTTTACTTTCAACTTTATCAATTTTTAGTACAAGACTTCGTCGAAACACTATGTCCGTCTATTATGCTGTTATTCAGCTCCTTAATATGCTCTAATCTTTTGTGAGTAGGTTTATGAGACTTTTAATAAGAAAATAATATTCCACTGTCTTTCCTTTACCAAAAAGGTATACCTGTTTGATAGCACTAAAGTTAACCACTTTTGAGACATCTGCTATTTTATCTTGAATGGAACGTGACTTTTACGATAGTTTTTGTTCGATTTTGTTCTGTTCGAGAAGTAACAGACGTGTATTGGTCATAAAAAGTGTGTTCAAGTATTTCGTAAACAATATAACGTCATTATAAATCACAGCGAAGAATGCAGATTTATTGCTATTTTTCTTTTAAGAAAAACGCGTATACTATCGTAAAAACCATGTTGCATTCAAAGCTAAAATAGCAAATATCTCGAAAATGGTTAACTTTAGTGCTATCAAACATATACCTTTTTGGTAAAGGAAAGACAGTGGAATAATATTTTCTTATTAAAAGTCTCATAAACCTACTCACAAAAAAGTTAGAGCATATTAAAGAGCACAATAACAGCATACGTAGCGCCCTCTATCCACTATATCAAAATTAATTGCATAATACTATTTCTCGTCCCAAGAAATACCCGTATCTAAATTTTTAAGACGATATGTCAAAAATTTGAAGAATTATTACGGAAAATTGAAATTAAAATTCTTACTTTAATAGTCTGTATTTTTTTCATTATCAGCTTTTGGTATAAGTAAGTTCGGCTAAATCGTAATATTTTGACATGAGGAATCTACCATTGCTCTGTATCCCATTACTTTTGGTCCTCCCTGTATATTTTTCGGGATTGACGAACAGTCTTTCTACAGAAATCAGAGAAATAACTTCCCGTGTACAATTCAAAAATAAAGTAAAAGATTTTGTTCTCTCGAGACGTATATAGATAATGTTCTTCAAGACCGTGTAAAAAAATTAATGGAGTATTTGGTACCAGATATTTTCACGAATATGCACTAAAATCATAACGAAAAAAAAAGATTCATACCGACATCCGGCAATTCCTTGTGAAATGTTTAGAATCGCTAGACGCAACGGACGGTGACCTTCACCCACAATAAGTGTTCGAAGTTGCCCCCTGCGCGAGACATAAACATACCGACAAAATCGCATGCGTTGGAGGTAATCTGCGGACATTAGAGCTTGCACTCTTTGAAAATGGAACGAGTAATTGTTCCTCACGAATAATTTGCCAAACAACAAACTGCACAACTGACACAAAGGATCTGCTATTTGGCAAAGGGTGATCTGGGTAACGCTGTGCATACAAAAGTCTTGCACCCAACGCATTTTGATCACATTCGCCGTAAATCAAAATCATATCCACAATAACACTATTTGGAAAATTCGGCCATGTTTTCAACACTGTTATCTGTGACGACGTGTACTTGAGAACTGACCCACTTTAACAGTCGATGCTGACACACCAGCATACATCTCCGGTTACGTAATTACGTAATAAAAATCAGCCAGGCACTATCAAACTGCTTCATCGTTCGCCGAAAACATTTATAATCACTTATAATACCATGAGTAGTCAAAGTTATGTCGAATATTTTTTAAATAAACGGACTATACCGTGTGTCCCACGCCATGTGCTCGCCCTCCTAGAATTTGTATTTTTTAATCGATTTACATGAAATTTGGAAAGGATAAATTAAGTAAAAAAATGAATTCTTCGATGTACTATCGAGCACGAGTGATATCAACTTTCTTATTTTAAATGGAACATCCTGTATATTTTTACATGTATGGAATCTAATTTCTGTTTCCATGGCAAATAAACTTCTTCTCTAGTAAGCTATGAATGGTGTGTTTTTGTTCTAATGCAATCAAGTAATTCGAGAAAATTACTATTTTGATTGTATTTTGATTTTTAACATTTTTACAGTATTTCAAATTTTCAATAGGTCGTAACTCGTTTTTGTTAAATGGACCTCATGTGCTTTTTAGCTTATTTCAACAGGATTTTTTTTCTGAGTATGGTGATACTAAATTCTGCATACTTTCATTGAAAAAAATTTAAAGTAGAAAGGGCCTAAAACCTCAATAAATCATGCTCTGTTTTAAATGACTTTCAAAGAAAGTAAGTCTGAAGTATTTGGCATCAGCGTATTCAGAAAAAAAATCTGTTGAACTAAGCTAAGAAGCACATGAGGTTGTATTTAAAAAAAATGAGTTACGACCTATTGAAAATTTGAAATGCTGTAAAAATGTTGAAAATCAAAATACAATTAAAATAATGGAAACCAACATTACCATATGATACATATTCGGACTCGCAATGATCTATAGATTCCAAATATGTAAAAATGCTTTTCGCAAAATCTTGAAACAGGTAAATTTTTAATTTTAAAAAGATCGGCATTTGTTTTTCTGCTGTCATCGTAAATTTTTTTAAATGGCAACCCTAATTTTTTTATGCAGATTTTGATAGACCTTGTCAGCAAAACAGTCATGTAAAAAAGTTAGTACTTTCCACAACAAATTTTTCGAAAAAAATAGACATTACAATTCAAAAATACTACGTTATTTTATTTTATTTTAATGATTATCTTCAAATTGAAAAGAAAACAAGTAAAAATTAAAGAAAATATTGAAGCTGTTCTCCAGGGACCCATTGTTGAGATTTTCATTGCAGCAAAACATAAATTTTTCAAATGAATTCCAAACGGTGGTCTGGACTATGTCTCGCGAAAATTGATATAAATGAAACTTGTTTTTTGTATCCCGTCTCAGAGGAAGATATACTAGATTTGACAATCCGAATGAACTCAAAAACAACAAAGGATTTGTATGACATTGACTCTAAATTAATAAAATTTGTAAGTAAGGCAATCGTAAGACCTTTAACTAACACAGTAAATTTTTCATTAAAAACGAGTATCTTCCCAGAAAACATGAAACAGTTCATAAAAAAGGAAACACTTCCCTTATGGAAAACTCTAGGCCAATTTCAGTCCTCCCCGTATTTTCAAAAATACTTGAGTCTGTAATCTGCACCCGTCTGATGAGTTTCCTGACAACAAACAACTGCCTCTCAGTACAATTTGGATTCAGGCCTGGATTGAATACGGTGAACGCAATAAATCAATTAATGCAGATGATATACCAGGCACTAGAAGATCAAAAAATATCCCTCTGTCAATTCTAGGATATATCTAAAGCATTCGATATCATGTCACATGAAATTCTTTACCAAAAACTAGATCGCTATGGATTAACAGGCACGACAATAGACTTAATTGCTTCGTACTTAACTAACCGTAAACAACTGGTTGAGATCAATGGTAAAAGAAGCTCTCTTAGCACAATCACAAGAGGCATACCGCAAGGCTCCATTCTTGGCCCTCTCCTATTTCTTGTATTTATTAACGATTTACCGGGAAATATCTCCGTCGATTCAATACTATATGCAGACGATACAACCCTCGTCACAACTCACAACTGCAAAAACGCTCGAGGAATGTCAGATGAAATTGGCCAAGGCAAACCTAGAAGCTCAAGAATGGTTTACTAGAAACGAAATAATAGTAAACGAAACAAAAACGGAATCAAAATTGTTTAGTGTGAACAAAAGTACTGAAGTAGACTCCCAGCCTGTTAAATTTTTAGGATCTTCTGTAGATTCGAGATTAATCTGGAAACAATATCTGGACCATCTGTGTTCAAAATCTTTCTCGGCAATATATGCTATAAGAAGAGTTCGACAATTATCTGGTTATCAAGCTGCTAGGGTGACATACTTTGCTTTAGTCTACAGCAACCTCACCTTTGTTATAGAGATCTGGGGTCATTCTAGCCATTCTTTCTATGCTTTCATACAACAAAAGAAAGCTGTACGTGCTATTTTGGGTTTACCTAACAATGAATCAGCTAGACCACTCTTCAAACGTCTTAATCTGTTAACTCTACCATCAGTATACATCTTGAAACGGGCGGTTTCGATTCACAAAAATTTGAAGGAGACACCAGACGAGGCGAGTTACACAACCATAATGTCAGAAGTAAAGATCAACTGCCATGCTTCTCCACTTCGGTTAAGAGCAACAACAGCTACTGAACTGGGCATCAAGATAGTAAATCATTTACCAGCGCAATGGAGAATACTCTCTCTCAAAACATTTAAGATCAAATTAATAAACGCCTTAGTAAAAGAAACGATTTACTCATTAGATGCATTTTTTAGCATTAAATTCTAATCTGTAATCATTGCTACATTCCAAACTTTTTACATGAAATTTTAAAGTGTATTCTTGCACATTCAATTTATCTTACTTACATCTTCCTGTAATTTTAACTTAACCCTGTGGGCGAATAAAGGTTTATCATTATTATTTTTTTCGAAAAAGTTGTTGCGTAAGGTATTATTTTTTATATTACCATTTTGCTGACAAGAAGGACTATCAAAATCTGCATAAAAAAGTTAGGGTTGCCATTTAAAAAAATTAATCACAGCGGAGAAACAAATGTCGATCGAGAAAAGATTTTTGCACTAAAAAGTGTCTTTTTAAAATTAAAAATTTACCTGTTTCAGGATTTTGCGAAGAAACATTAAATAAACAAATTATGAGCTTGTTGCGGGACTTTATCAGCACCCTATATAGTGTTCCATTTGAAATAAGAAAGTTGACATCACTTCCGGCGAAACCGGAAGTCCTACCGTGCTCGATAGTATGTCCGAAGATTAACTTTTTTGTTCAATTAATCCTTTCCAAATTTCAAATAAATCGATTAAAAAATACAAATTCTAGAAGGGTGAGCACTTGGCGTGGGACACCCGGTATATTAATTAACATGGTATTTTTTTTAATTAGCTCCGAATTTGAACCCGATTTTTTCTTCGGGCCTCTCGAGAGCCTCATACAAAAAAATTGATACTCACCAATACGAGAGAGGTTTCAAATCGTGTTCTTCTGTTAACACTCTGTTCCCATAAAGGACCTCGTCGAAGGTTCTGGTTATGAAATAGTTTTCCAGCTTCTTCTTTGCCCGGTGCAAGTCGTGCTTACAACTGCGCAGAAACGTGACCAATAAATTCCTGTCTGGAAATTCAATTTTCCGCACGTCTCACAAATCGAGTTGGAAGGGGCGAATGGAAAACCTCACCGTAATTTTTTGGCAGGTGGCCTTGGCATGACAGCCACGTTTCCAGCAGCTGCAAGTTGTGTTCGAGACGGCCCTCGTCTTCACGCAGCTCCTCTAAAATCCAGGGCCTCGAGGTCTCCGTGGGTGGGTTCAAAAGTTCCTTCAAGTCTGCAACCAACTCGTTAAGTTCGTTTAAGGAAATTTCTAAAGTGGGTTGAAGAAACCTGGCATTCTTTGAGCGTTTGGACCTGCTCTTCGGAGTATACTGACTCGATTCGTGATGCTTAAAATACAAAGGCGCTATTTGATTAAAAAAAAAGTTGTTTGCATTGAATTCGCATATCCTAATTGGCGTTCAAGGTAGAAGAACGATCCGGCTTTTTTTTTCCTAGATTTTTTAAGTATTAAAACTAGGAGGGTTTCGGTTATCAAAACAGCCGAAATTTAACCAATTTGCAAGAGCGACGATCACTTTTAGGCTGCGCTCACACTGATGAAGCAAAAACGTTTTCGGACAAAACGTATTGTATTGTAAAACGTTTCGGCTATGCTCACACTAATGAATCGAAAACGTTTTCGGACAAAATGTTTTGCTGTATTATAAAACAGTGTGACGTATAATAAAGAGACAAAAAGACGTCCTTCTATTGATATATTTACTTCTCGGCGTCTACTTCCATAACCGCAAATCTTTTTTTTATCTATATTGGGGATTTTAAAACCCTGTTTGTTAACTTGCTTAATTACTAACAGCAAAAATAAATAATTAAAAATGCCTTCAAATACATTCAGATAAAGCAACAGGCTGTTAACTTTGGGGGCCGCATTAACATTGTTTGGGACGTACCTAATAAACTCAAGTTTGTTGTAGGGACTCATTCGCCATTTCGTCGAAAAGCTCTTTTTTTACCCTTTCTTTAAATAGAAAGGTATAGGCAACTGGCATTAAAGACTTATTTATTTTATTTAATGCACTTGGACACACAAACTTTTATATGTAAACAGTTACAATGAAAAAAAGTTTTACATAACAAACATCAAACATCAAAAATAAAATGTTTTAGGTATTACTTTTAGTAACAAACAAAAAAACGAAGGAACAAATTCTCAGGTCAAGAATAAAGATTAAGAAAATAAAAACAAAAAGTCAGATTATTTGGTTATATTTTAAGAACAGCAAAATAGTAAAGTATTAGGATTGAAATAACAGAATAAAAGTAGCGACCAACCATTTTATAATTTTGCGATTGCAAAACCCTTCTCTCCTTCAGAAAGCACATGATTTGGAATTGTGATGCTACAACTTTAGCATTACATTTGAAATCTGACGTTTAAAATAATTATTTTTAACAAGCTGTTAAAGAAAGCCATATTTACAGCGGGAAATTGAATCGTGCGAAATTTTAAGGCCGCGATAGTACGTTAAAGGAGCAAGGCAAAAGTAATTTATGTTCTAATTTTGTAACACACATCTAACTAATTCGTAACTTGTTTTGCGAGCTTACAAGGTTTTAATTGTACGCGTAGAAACTGAACAAAAAACCCGGCCCGCCTCCTTACAAGTTTATTTCTTTTTAATTAACTAACATAATTAAAATTAATTAAAAAATGTATTAACTTTTTTTATGTGCAGGGGTGCATCAAAACCATAACTTCCAATCAGTGGCGGCTACCAAAAGGCTTTGTTAAAAAAAAGAAATCTGTTCTCACTTACAGGGTGACTGATAATAGTTACAATACAGAGTGACTGACAATTGTTATAATACAGGGTGACTGACAATTGTTCCGCCAAAAGAAAAATTGACTACGATTAATCTTCTCTGGTTTAGTTCTCTTTTTTGTCAGTGTCGTACTTTTGATGTGAACGTGACGAACAAAATGCAATTAAATTTAATATACATAAAAATGAAGTTGCACTTTTTTATGTGGTTGGTTTCATGAAATTCTCGAGTTTTAATGGCGGCTCGCGAGGGGGGAAGAAGGGCTTCATCAAAGTAAAAATCTGTGCTCACATACAGGTGATTCTTGAATAGACCGACAAAGAAAAAGAATTTTTTTAAACATTTTTCCCATGTACTATCGCGGCCTTAAAATTTCGCACGATTCAATTTCCCGCTGTAAATATTGCTTTCGTTAATGACTTGTCAAAAAGAATAACTTTAAACGTCGGATTTCAAATGTAATGCTAAAGTTGTAACATCACAATGCCCAATCACGTGCTTTCTGAAGGAGACAAGGGTTTTGCAATGGCAGAATTGGTCGCTACTTTTATTCTGTTATTTCAATTCTAATACTTTACTATCTTGCTGTTCTTAAAATATAACCAAACAATCTGACTTTCAGTAAGTGTCTTTAGTGTCAAAATTGAGGAAAGAGCCTGTTCTATAAAACAATAATTTAGAGAAACGATAGTACATATTATGTTAGCTATAGTTATTTGTCAATTTATCACCTACGTTTCATTTTCACATGGTTTCTAATTATATTATGTTTCATTTGCACTCTTTCTTTTTCATTTAATTGATATGTTCAAAGAAGCATCTATTTTAAAAATAAATTTGGGTAACTTAAATAATCCGTATTGAATTCATTTTGTTATTTTACGGCACTGTTTTATTAATTTACTCTTTTTTGTCAGTGTCACTTTTGATGTCAAAGTGACAAACAAAATGTGAGGAAATTGTGAGGGACGGATGGTTAAAAATTAATGATAACAGAAGAAAAAGGATGAATTATCCCGTTACATTCAACTTTATCAATTCCTAGTACAAGGCTTCGTCGGAATAATATGTCCGTCTAGATATCTCTTCGAGAGTAAAAGAGAAGTTCTATTCTGATGCCTAAACTAGGTCTTTTTCCAAAATTAATCACACCACAATAATCAACAATTTCCACTTCTTCTCCTCACTCTTTTACTGAAACTTTAATCAGACCGTAAAGGACACAAGTAGCAATTTCTTTGTTTGTTTGTTGTTTACGATGAAACTGCTAGAAGCTGTCTCCTTTTGTGTTTACCACGCTACCTTTTTATTTAGTTTTTTTAAAGTCAGCTCCGATTACGTAGCCTTCCTTATGTGTGTGATTTAGCGTGAGGTCGGCTATCAATGTCATTGCAGTTCTTAGAATTGCAAATGTGAATCGTGTCTCATTTAGGGCAAGGTTCTTGATAAACGAGCCGCTGCCACGCTCACTTACATAAACTTTATGTGGGCGAATTTTTCTCGCAGTCGCGTTGCATTGAATTCAACTTCTGTACTACGCTTGATAATTATAAGATACTTGGATGCTTACACCATGACTAACTGAAACTGACAATTTCAATTTTTTTTAATTAGAGAGAGCAAGGTAGGTCAATAAGAACAATAAAAGCAAATGTCTGAAGAAAATTCAATTGTGATTTTTTTTTACTGCGACTCAACAATAATTGTCATTGGTTTCTGTATTTAATAATTTTTGATTTTATCCCCGTTGAATTCCGTCAACCTTTTGTTTTTCAATACACTCTTAAAATTCGCCTTACATTTTTTCATTTCGTCGTTGTCGTTTGTCATCTATTTTTTTCTTTAATTATTTTTTTTTTTGTTGTTAATTGACGTTTGTCATCTATTTTTTTTGTTTCTTCACGGTTAATCGAACGTCAATTGTTTTCATTTTTTTTTCATTTCGTCGCTCGCCTTCTGTTTAATTTGGTTGTTATTATTCGCTTGACAGTTTGTTATTTTCTGATGTTTGTTTATTATGTATTTTGTTTTTTCTTGCCCGTCGTTTTTCGTTAACTTTTAATTTCAGTTAAATTTAAACACTGCCAACGTTCTTATTTTTTCGTTGTTCGTCCATTTCCTTTCAACATTTTTTTTTCTTTTTTGACCAAACAATTGTCATTCGTTTCAGTAGAATCTATTTAAAAAAATTGATTTTATCCCCGTTTGTTTTTCAAAGCAATCTTAAAAATCGTCTCTCATTTTTTAACTCCATCGCTGTCGTTTGTCGTTTGTTTTTATCCTTTCCTTGATTTTTGTTTGCCCCATGCGTAAACTATGTCTCAGAAGTAGTAAAACGTCGTGAGCTTTCTTTTCCTAAAAGACTTACGTCCTACGACTCCGGGCTCTTTCGAAAAGAAGTGAAATTCTTACTCTATCGCTCTTAGCTGTCAATGAGCGGAAACGTTCACAAGGATCGATCCCAGGACCTTTGTTTTCTTTTGTTGCGTGCGTAAATGATGTCTTAGAAATAGGCGAGATATTGGCAGATTAATTCAGAATCACCCTATATGTATAAGGAACACAGAAATTTTTTAGTCATAGGATGTTACTACTCTAGAGGTGCGAGTTTGAATCGCGTCTTCTTTGTCGACGTTTCTCCCCTTCGGTCTCCATGGATGAAAACAACAGCGATCTGAAGATGTTCTGTTGTAATGAAATGCGAAACGTCGCCAAAATAGAATTTGGTGGCGCAGCCAACTGGAAGCAATTTCCCGCTAGGTTTAACTGAGGCTCAACAGAATAAGCTGAAGTGTTCCTGTATGACCCACCAACAAATTCCAAGTAAACAATCAACGCTATGCTTACGGCAGCTAGATGTCGCAACATAAACTGTCACGACTACTGTTAAATGTATGCTTTGCATTGTGACAGTAGTATACTATACAGACAATAGAGAGCTCCACGCAACACACGATTAATCACGACGGTAAAGTTAACATGCGCATTGACAGGCTCGTTTGTTAATTGTCGTTAAAAAAAGTAGACAGGCTATGGGCCCATTTTGGTTCGTTCTTTTTTAAACAACGGTTAACTTATTTCGTATTTATTTTGAAACAAAATGAAAGAGTTCGACGACCCATTTTTCCCATTAGGATGGGTGTGCCTCAAGCTACAATTTTTGAGCCGTGACAGTTTATTATTTTTAAATTTCGAATACCGCAGCTACGAATTGATTTTTCTTTTAACATGTAAACTTGGCTAAACTATTCTTAAGGCCCCAAACCTCGTCTAAATTAATTTATTTTTTCTAATCAATATCTAATTTCCGAAAACTTCCTTCCGCGCCATAATCGTCCGAAAATTCCTGTTTAAACTGCTTGGGCATGGGGCGTATGATTTTAACGCCATCGAATTCCTCAAACCACTCCTTGTTTTCGATAAGTTTCGTTTTCCATTCCTCAGTTAGTTCCCGACAGGATTTTTGCTCGCCTCCAAATTCGGACGGTAAGAGACTTCGAGGAACCTCCTTGTACAGGCTGTCCAAATCAGAATGAATGAACATCTAGAAAGAAAATTAAGTGTAGTAAGTCGAGGAGTTATAACTTTGGTGATAAGTAAGTACCCTCCGTGCCAGTTTGTCAGTCAGAAACTGCTTGAGCAAATTGGTGAATTTCACCATAAACGAGCTGGCGTTGATCAAATGGATTTGTTTTATACGAATGGGATACGCAATTTGTACTAATCTCAGCAACCTCCTGAATTCCGCCGTGAAAATTTTCCCGATGATGACGGGGGTCATATATTTTGTATCGATCACGTACACGTCTCCAGCTGTCAGAGTGTCAACGTGAAGCCGGGCGTCACCTGCAAATTAATTCTTATTCTTCATGCTTAAATTTTCCTGATTTATAATTACAAGTCATTAACATGTAGCGCAGAACGGAGGTAATTTCATAAACTGACTCTACATTCGCCCTCCACAAACCAGCCGCACCTATCCTGCACCCTTCAGCAGTCAACTGAGGTAAATAACAAGCATAACTGGAATTTAAATCGAAGGTTAAAATTACATCTTTGTCGCATTAGTTTTGCCTCATAGTTTTGCCTTAAAATCAGCCTTTATTCAAAATTCTAAGTTATATCTGCGACAACAAAAGAATCGCTTTATATAAATAGCGCAGGAGGGCAACCTTGATCTTGTTTACTAATATCATAGTTCATATGTTCATAGCTTGCAATTGCGCAATCCTTCATGTTGTTTATTAATAGCATGTATGTAATTGTCATCTTGCTACAATACTTTATGTGTTGTACACACATGTATAAAATAAATCTTGATAAAGTTTGTATTTATCAATCAATAAAGTTATTATACGTATATTTATATTTGCGGACGTTGTCCATTTTCTTCTGGCTTCCGGATGGATATTAATTTTATTCAAATATTCATGATACCGCGACACAAATTTTTCTCTCTGATGACGTCGGAAGAACTTTTAACGTGGTACATTCGGAAGCCAGAAGTCTTTTTTTTTTCAAGAAAAGACGCAACGTCGCTCGGCAGAAGCCATAAAATAAGAACTTCCCTAAATAAACGGACTATACATACCGTGAGTTTTTTTAATCTCTGAATATACATAAATTAATATTCCTATGTTCAGTTTCAAAAAAAACATGTCAATGCATTGCAGGATATGGAGGCAGTCACCTAACCGTCACTTAGCAATCTTCAAAAAAATAAATGTACTGTCAGTATCAATTATGAAATGTCATGAGTGAAATACGGAAATCTTAAGAAAAGTATAAGACAATTGCTTAGTACATTGTTTAAAAGGTGAAGCAGAACGTTTCCAACATTTATTATGGTGTTTTTTTTTAACAAAATAAATCTTAAAATTACTTTACTGAAATTCGTTTTATTTCATCATAGGTAGCTGGTATACTCTTGCAATGTATTGACTCGATTTTTCTAAAATTGAACATAAGGAATATTTACATTGTATGTTCAGAGTTAAAAAAGACTCACGGTATATTAACACAGCATTTCTTTTTAATGAGCTTCAAATTTGAATCCGATTTTTTCTTCGGTCCTCTCGAGAGCTTCATACAAAAAAAAATTGATGCTCACCCATACGAGAGAGGCTTCAAATCGTGTTCCTCTGTTAACACCCTGTTCCCGTTGAGGACCTCGTCGAAGGTTTTGGCTACGAAATAGTGCTCCAGCTTTTTTTTGGCCCGCTGCATGTCGTACTTGCAACTGCGCAGAAACGTGACCAATAAATTCTTGTCTGGAAATTCAATTATCCTGCGTCAAACAAATCGAGTTGCACAAGGCCAATGGAAAATCTCACCGCAATTTTTTGGCAGGTGGCTTTGGCACGATAGCCACGCTTCCAGCAGCTTCAAGTTGTGTTCGAGGCGGCCCTCGTCTTCGCGCAGCTCCTTTAAAATCGAGAGCCTCAAGGTCTCCGATGGTGGGTTGAAAAATTCCTTCAAGTCTGCAAACAACTCGTTAAGTTCGTTTAAGGACATTTCTAAAGTGGGTTGAAGAAACCTGGCATTCTTTGAACGTTTGGACCTGCTCTTCGGAATATACTGACTCGATTCGTGATGCTTAAAATACAAAGGCGTTATTTGATTAAAAAAAGTTGTTTGCATTGAATTCGCATGTTTTAATTGGCGTTCAAAGTAGAAAAACGAGCGTGTTTTTTTATGTGTTAAAGCTGGTAGGGTGTCGGTTATTAAAACAGCGGGAATTTAACCAGTTTGCAAGAGCGACGATGATGCTTGGAGCTCCCTAATTTTCCTTGACATAGCTTTGAGACAATGCTCACTTTTAAATTTTTGTTTTCCCTTCGTGTGGCGCCCTTTGTATTCCACTTTAAAATTGAGGGGTCTTCAAGGTCTCCGATGGTGGATTCAAAAACCCTTTCCGAATCTGGAACATAAGGAAAAACAAATGACTCGACTGAATGTGCCAAAATATACGGAAAGCAGAAAAGGAGAAGAAAGGAAAACATTCGTGTTTTTCTATAATCTTTTTTGTTCGATGTCTAACGTCTTCTTTCATTTCTTTCTGAAAAACAAGAGGCATTTTATTATTATATTTTTTCTATACCGAACGTTAAAGTGTGCTTTTAACAACTCAAAACAGTTGATAAAACGGAAATTTAACAGCAAGGGTAGATAAAGTATCATTTTTCGTATTAACCATAGCAACAACCGACACTAGTTACTGGGATCATGATTATACAACGCGATTTTGAAACGTGATTGCTCTCTTTATTTTTCTGCGAAATTGTTTAAATTAACGTTCGCCATAGAAAAAAAAAATAGAATGTTACGCACAACGGTAAAATTTAATTATCGACTCGTGAAAATTAATTCACTCATCGATAAAGAATGATTTTACCGTCTTTTATAACAAACAACTATTATTCACTATTAATCACTTTTGTTTTAATTTCTTTTAAATTTTTTTTTAAAATTTCGTACATTTCTTCTTTTGGGAAATTTTCGGAATGCAAGAGAGGGTCCTCACTATCGAAAACGATCGACTAATGCGATTTTGTTAATAAAACCGAAAACAAAATAAAAAAACAAAGGACAAATTGATCCTCTTCTGTTTTGTTTTGCTTTGCTTGTTTTTGAAAGAACAGAAAAATTTCTCGCGGTTTTCGTTGCTGTATTTTTTTCACAAATTTTCGAAAAAAAAAGGAAGTAAAATACAACAGTTTGTTTCTTTTATGTTTAAATCGCGCGATTACGTTTGAAACGTCGCGAATTTGTTTATAAAACAAAAACATGTTCTTGCATGTAACTTTAATTTTAAATAGCAAACAAATGTACATATTGAAGGGATTGTAACTGGAAGCAATATCGCCAGGCCTACCGGGGCTGTTACAGTTTTTCAATAGGCAATATAACAAGGGCGGGGTCGTAAATTCTTGTCACACTTGAGTTACTTTCAATTTTTCTTGAGTTGACTATCACATAAATCTGTCACGCGAGTTTCTAATGCCCGCCTGTTGTTCATTAGAAATTGGGCAATTTGACACGCATAAATTCGGTAAGAGAATACTGCTATTGAAAACTGTACTCTGCAGGGCGGGACCGGAGATAGCATGCTGACTTTTATTTGCTTCTAAAGAAAAATCTGCAGACGAGCGCCGTGTTCCCACAGTAAGCGGAAGCATAAACATGTCAAGAGGGGACTTGTAATTTGGAAGTGTTGCGGACTTTGAAGGGTCGCACATGGAGTCCTCAGGGGTGGTCGTTTACTGAAAGGTGAGAAAAACACATTCCAGGAACCGGGGGGCGTTTATTTTTCTGAATGCTAAACACAGCTCACTTTTGGTTTTCAATTTGGTTTTCTGATCGGAGGAAGGGGAATTAATTTTGTGCAGCCGAAAAGTGAAAATTAAAATTACGGACAGATAACTCCGAGCTTTTAAGACGATCAGTCGTATCAATTGGGCTTGCCGAATTGCTTTGGGGGTACTTACTTGTTTATCTGATTTAGTTTTCACAGTAGAGTTAAATCATTTATATATTTACGCCTAAAATCCCAGTGTTTGAGAGTCAACTAAATAAAATTAAACAAGTCGGTCTCGCGCACGGTAAATTAATCGCGGGTGGATTTAAACTTAGTGCAGTGCGTGTATTGGATTTTTATTTCGCGGCGCAGATTTAGGTAATCTGACTTAATTTGTATTTTATTCATTACATACTTGGTGGTATAAATTGTTTAAGAATCATTTTAATTCCCGCATCCATTTGTGGCCAGATAAGCTGTAAATTTCAATACTTGCTTGGCTTGTGCAATTTTCTTACTAAAGTGTTTTCATTTGCATTCTAACCGAGTTTAAAGGTAAATAAGTTGCATCCACAATAGTGGAGTTGGTTGACCATTTGTTGTATAAATTATTAGACTAGTTTGCTTGACGTTCTGTAATTTAAATCGACCAGAGGCAATCAGCCGACGCTTTCAATTTATAGTGCAATCCATATACAGTGTACTCGTGTAAAATTAGTTAATTCCCTTTGTGCGATATTCTCTGGCAAGTTGAAAACACTCAAACAAAGAGTTTTTCGATTTGCGCAGTGAAGTCGACTGGTTTGTACCACTGGTCTAAGGCAAGTCTAGATCTGCCGCTAAAATCAAGTGTGACCAGCACAAGTTAATTCCTTAAATCAAGGCCAATTAGTTGCCGTTACGAGTGCAGTAAAATTACGAGGCCAAACAATTCTGAATCACATAGTCATTGCCATCTTCTTAACCGAGTTTTCCCCACACCTGTGTGTGGACCGAAGTGTAGTCCTTGTCGGGAAATCTGCGAGTTAATTAGAAGTAATTCGCTGAGAGACCGAAAGATCATAACTACCCATAGTAGAGCATCAAATAAAACGGTCAAACATTCCATTGCGTATAGGGATAGATAATCGTCGAAAACAACGCAATCAGAGGTTAACAATTAAAGTGAGAGTCACTGTACCTCCACCTCTTGGCGATAGGAGCGGTTGAGAATCTCCCCCTTCGCCGCGTTATTAGGTTTAGCACACAAATCGGGTCACGCGCCTCCCCAGGAGGGCTTCCGCGAAAAACTAGCGATTACTATTGATTCTCTCGCAGATTGATCGCCTGGGCGGCATTTTGTATCACAGACTTCCCCGAATATCTGATTAATTAATTAATTACGTGCATTAGGAAAGTACACTGTAGGCACACGGCCACACTGTGCGCAGGTTGATTATACAGAGCGTGTCTTCGAGTACTATTGAAGTGGTAAACACGAGTACCAAAACCAATCTAATTTTGAAAAAAACTTAATTGTTGATGTAAATTGAATAACAAGGCCACCACCATTGTTTTGGGACAAGCATAAAACCACCAGCTGTGTAATTGAAAACAGTTAGTTCGTCATGATATTCGAACGAGAAAGCCGTTAAACGAATCCTACTGTATATCTTACAAAATCGTAATTTTTTCTCTGTATTGGATTTTTGAACGACAAAGGTTTTTCCGCTCACTTTTCTAGACTGCAGTGCGGCTAGAAATCGGAGTTTTTGCCTTTTTGCAATAAATAATTAATTAAATTTAAATCCGTATTTTATTTATACGTAGCTAATTCCCGCTATCTCAGAGTTATTATCGTCTCACCAGGATTCGAACCAGGGTACACAAACATAAGTAGAATTCTTCACTAATTAGCGATCACGAGGAAATAATTATTGAAAGTTGTTTTGAAATATCGGCATCTCTGAGAATTTCTGAGAATAAGTCATCGCAGAGCGTAGTATTATTGTAGGTCAGTAGGATTTAGAGTTGCATGTATAGGCGCCGTCTAGACGTAGGGCATGGAGCAATAAAACTTGACCTTTTCACAAATTCTGACCGAGCCGTACCCCTTACGGTAAATACGCGTTAAATTCTTGCAGACAGCCAATTTTCCAGTTACCAGTCAATTAATTTGCCAATAAATTAAATTTGTTTATTTTGTTGGGACATTTTTTATTACTTATTTAGTTGTCCGTAAAAGTCAACAAACAAGTGTAGCACATCGGCGTGTTACACGTTTAAAAAGTATGGAAGGGAAAATTCGTTTCTCTTTTGTCTTTTGTCAGGTTTCTTTTTTTAAGAAAATAACGAAATAATCAAGTGATTGAATTTGTCTGGCATTCCAGAAGATGGTATGCAAGCGTTCGTTAGCAAAATAATGCTACTAATAAGGAAATAAATTTTGCTAACGTAAATTAGAAAAAATAAAAATACAAATGAAAAACCAGTTTGCAACGATTCATTAGACGACTGCTGTTTCAAATACTCGTATACCATTGTGTAAGGATCAAGGCCTTTATTTCTTGTTTATTGAACAACAAAAAATATTGTAAATTCAATCGTAAAGGAGGCCACTTACTGGAGAACATATTGGGCAACGTGTTCGTCAACATATCTTCTATTGACCACATACGCTGTAAAATGCATTTTAAACTCCAGTTGGTTTTAAAACCTGTGAAGTGGTACTTAATCGAACGTCAGTTATTTTTAATTTTTTCATTTCAACGCTCGCCTTCTGTTTTAATCTTGAAAGGAAAGGCCATTGATACAATTTTTTTTTTAATATAAAATAGCGATCGCGGTTTCGTCTTATAAAGTCATAGTCAAGCAGATAAGTAGTCCTTAACTAGAAACACAAAAGGATACTTAAATTAAAATAACTTAAGAATTTAAAATTAAAATTACGTACAACAGGTACATGAGGACCCGAGACTCCCAGGAACCAGACAAGACTGGCAGCAATGCGAACCGAGAAGAACGGGTCAGCTGCAGTGTTACCAACGTATGCGTATGGTTTGAAAATATTTATCGGTATTGAAAACCGTCTGATCATTTAGAACAGTAGCAGGATGGAATTTGTTGTGAAGGAATATTTCTAATTGTTTGGCAATATTTAATGTTTTGCCTTTGGGAAATTTATGTAAGAGTGATATTGAAAGAATGCGAATTGTCGATTAAATGGTTGGTGAAGGTGGAGTTGTGTTTACCTAGACGAAGGGAATGTATATGTTCCTGGACCCTAGTTTTGATATTCGACCAGTTTGAGCAACATAATTGGAGTGCAGGTGTCGCATGTTAGTTAACTCATAAACACCATTTTGCGACATATAAATCGATGGGATCTTTATTAACACAAAACATATTTTGCAAATTGGGTTGCGTTTTAAACACTACTTTGAGGCCTACTGATGATAAAAATTTCTTGATTTTAATAGAAATGTCACCCATGTATCGTATGGCCCCATATTGAGGGGGATTATTACTTGATTTTGACTCACCAAGGATGGGAAAAATTAATTGGTTGTTGCACTTTTGTTTGATGCGCTTAAACATATTGAAAATAGGTTTAAGGGGGAAGTTGTTCATGTAGGTAATTTGAATTATAGTGCCTATTTCAGCGCTAAAGTCTTGAAAGTTCATGGGGATGCTGAAAGCTCTGTGAAATAGAGACCGGGAGGTAGCGAATTTTTGTTCACAGGAATGGAAAGAATGATAGTTAATAACATTAGATGTATAGGTGGGTTTTCAAAAAACTTTAAATTGGAGAGAGTTCAAATGTTTGTAAATTGTGAGGTCTAAAAAATTGATCGAATTGTTGTTTTCTATTTGTAATTTTGTAAATTTGATATTAGGGTGAAGGATGTTAAAGTTAGTTAAAAGGGAATTGATGTGGATTGTGAGGAGGGACCATTAAAAACTATAAGAATGTCTCGACGTATCTTCCATAAAATTTGATGTATTCAATGTGCTTATCATTGGAGTTAAAGAAACTGGATTCAAGTTTATCCATGAACAGATCCGCTACTTCCCATGGCTAGACCGTCTGTTTGCGAGTAAAATTGTGTGTTGAAAGAGAAAAAAAAACTTCTGTTGAAGAGCTATTTTTAGGAGGAATTGTAAGAACTGGGTTTGAGCATCCGTTAGGTCTGAAGCAGATAATAAGTTATTGACGACATTAATGGATTCTGAAATGAGGATGGATGTGAAAAGGTTTGTGACATCAAAGGAGATTAGTTTGCTGTTATTGTCTTGTAATTTAGATATTAGGTCCGTAGAATTGACTAAGCTGTATTTTATATTTAAATTTAAATATTGTTTAAAAGTATTGGTTAAAAACTTGGAAATAGGAGCATCTGGTGAGCCAATAAACGACACCACTGGCCTGATGGGGCAATCAGGTTTGTTTTTTTTTTTTGTTTTTGGGAGTCCATATAGCCTGGGTATTAAAGGGTTCATTGTTTTAAGTTTGTTGATGGATATTTAACAATTAGCCTTCTATTTTATTTGATATTTGTTATTGACTTGGCAGTTTTTATTTTCTGGTGTTTATTATGTATTTCGTTTTTTCTTGCCTGTCGTTTTTCTTTAATTTTTAATTTCAGTTAAATTTACACTTCGCAAACCTTTTTATTTTTTCGTTATTCTTCTATTTCCTTTCAACACTTTTTTTTCTTTATTGACTAAACAGTTGACATTTGTTTCTGTAGAATCTATTTTAAAAAGATTGATTTCTGCTCCGTTCAATTCTGACAATCTTTTCTTTTTCAATGCAATCTTAAAAATCGTCTTTCATTTTTTAACTCCGTCGCTGTCGTTTGTCGTCTGTTTTCTTCCTATTATCTTTCCCTTGATTTTTTGCCCTGTGCGTAAACGATGTCTTAGAAGTAGTAAAAGGGCGTGAGCCTTCTTTTCCTAAAAGACTTACGACCTACGACTCCGGGCTCTTTCGGAAAGAAGTGAAATTCTTACTCTGTCGCTCTTAGCTGTCAATGAGCGGAAATGTTCACAAGAATCGATCTCAGGACTTTTGTTTTCTTTTGTTGCGTGCATAAATAATGTCTTGGAAATAGGCGAAATATTGGCAGATTAATTCAGAATCACCCTATATAAAGAATACAGAAATTTTTTAGTCATAGGATGTTACTACTCTAGAGGTTCGAATTTGAATCGCGTCTTCTTTGTCGACGTTTCTTCCCCTCGGTCTCCATGGATGAAAACAGCAGCGATCTGAAGATGTTCTGCTGTAATGAAATGCGAAACGTCTCCAAAATAGAATTTGGTGGCGCAGCCAACTGGAAGTAATTTCCCGCTAGATTTAACTGAGGCCCAACAGAATAAGCTGAAATGTTCCTGTATGACCCACCAACAAATTCCAAGTAAACAATTAACGCTATGCTTGCGGCAGCTAGATGTCGCAACTTAAACTGTCACGACTACTATTAAATGTATGCTTTGCATTGTGACAGTAGTATACTATACAGACAATAGAGAGCTCCACGCAACACACGATTAATCACCACGGTAAAGTTAACATGCGCATTGACAGGCTCGTTTGTTAATTGTCGTTAAAAAAAGTAGATAGGCTATGGGCCCATTTTGGTTCGTTCTTTTTTAAACAACGGTTAACTTATTTCGTATTTATTTTGAAACAAAATGAAAGAGTTTGACAACCCACTTTTCCCATTAGGATGGGGTGTGCTTCAAGCTACAATTTTTGTGCCGTAACAGTTTATTATTTTTAAATGTCTAATACCGCAGCTACGAATTGATTTTTCTTTTAACATGTAAACTTGGCTAAACTATTCTTAAGGCCCCAAACCTCGTCTAAATTAATTTATTTTTTCTAATCAATATCTAATTTCCGAAAACTTCCTTCCGCGCCATAATCGTCCGAAAATTCCTGTTTAAACTGCTTGGGCATGGGGCCTATGATTTTAACGCCATCGAGTTCCTCAAACCACTCCTTGTTTTCGATAAGTTTCGTCTTCCATTCCTCAGTTAGTTCCCAACAGGATTTTTGCTCGCCTCCAAATTCGGACGGTAAGAGACTTCGAGGAACCTCCTTGTACAGGCTGTCCAAATCAGAATGAATGAAAATCTAGAAAGAAAATTAAGTGTAATAAGTTGAGGCATTTTAACTTTTGGTGGTAAGTAATGTGGTAAGTAAGTGAGTACCCTCCTTGCCAACTTCTCAGTCATAAACTGTTTGATCAAATTGACGAACTTCACCACAATCGAGTTGGCGTTGATCAAATGGATATGTGTTATACGAATGGGATACATAGTTTGCACTAATCTCAGCACCCTCCTGAATTCCGCCGTGAAAATTTTCCCGACGATAACGGGGGTCAAATATTTTGCATCGAATACGTACACGTCTCCAGTCATTAAAGTGTCAAAGTGGAACCGCACGTCACCTGCAAGTTAATTCTTATTCTTCGTGCTGCAGTTTGTCCGGTTTATACTTACAAGTCACTAAGATATAGCGCAGGATGGAAGTAATATCATAAAGTGACTCTACATTCGCCCTCCACAGGCCAGATGCGATTATCCTGCACCCTTTAGCAGTCAACTGGGGTAAAGGATAAAAATAACTGGAATTTTAAATAAATTGGTATTAGTTTTGCTTCGCAGACCGTACTCTGACTATAACAATAAAAAAAAGGACTTCTCTGAATATATTATTTTTTTAACGAGCTTCGAGTTTTCGAGGGCCTCTCACCATACAAAAAAATTGATATTTACACATATGAGAAGAGCTTCAAATCGTCTTCCTCTGTTAACACTCTGTTCCCGTAGAGTACCTCGTCGAAGGTTCTGATTGTGAAATAGACTTCCAGTTTCTTCTTCACCCGCTGCAGGTCGTGCTTGCTGCTGCGTAGAAACGTGACCATCAAATTCCTGTCTGGAAATTCAATTTTCCCACGTCATAAATCGTGTTGGAGAAGGCGAATGAAAAACCTCACCGAAATTTTTTGGCAAGTGACTTTGGCACGACAGCCACGCTTCCAGGAGCTTCAAGTTGTGTTCGAGGCGACCCGCGTCTTCACGCAACTCCTCTAAAATCGAAGACCTCAAGGTCTCCGATGGTGGCTTCAAAAGTTCCTTCAAGTCTGCAACGAACTCGTTAAGTTAATTTAGGGAAATTCCCAAACTGGTCCATCTAACCTGTCATTCTTTGGGCTCGGCGCTGCTCTTCGGAATATACTAACTCGTTTTGTTACTTTTAAAATACGAAAAAAATTATTTATATGGAAAAAGTTGTTGGCATTGAAATCGCATATTTTAATTGGCGTACAAAAAAAACGATCGGTTATTTTTATGATTTTATTATTCAAGTGAGGAGGGTCTCCATAATTAGTTTGCACGAGCGAAGCGCCCTAATTTTCGAAATCATTTTCCCCTTGTGTGCCCTTTGACTTCCAACTCCTAACCCTTTCAAGGGAAGTGGTTTCAATTTAAAACCACAAATTGAAATTTTTTTCCTAACTACAGTGTGGAATAAATATGAAACCACAACAAACTTGACAAGTGTGTCAGTGTCCTCTATTGATTAGAAGCCAAACTAAACGCGGTAATTAAGCCAGATAAAGAAAACTTAATTTTAGTCATTTGAGGGGTATGATTTCGCGCGTTTTGTGTTGGTCAATTTGAGCTATTTCGAAATTCATGATAACTGCAATTCTAGAAATAATAATTCATCTTTTTTTATTGTCACGAACATTCTAGATTATAACAAAAAATAGCTCTTCACTGTAACAACTAAATTATCCGATTTCTCGCTATTTGTTTACTGGTTTCATTTTTGGACCACTTTGCAACTAGAAGTTCTTTTTTCTTTAAAATGTCGAAACTTATGAACCTGAAGACCCCAACATCAGATGACACCTATAGCTTGTCGAACTTTAGTCTAACAACATCTTTTCTGATGATGCTTTCGAAGACGAAGCAGACAGTTGAGAAAATAGGCAGTCTCAACCTAAACAGCCCTGATGACTTTTTGCTAGACTTTTTGCCATTTCGCATGACAATAGAAAAAGATGATGAGGTGATTCCATAAGATGAGAATATTGATTCCCAAAACATTATCGATAAAGGCAATGAGAACAAGTGACCAGTGAAAATGCCAGTGAGCGCCAAATAGTCATGTAGCATATGCAAAGTTGGACTTTGCAAAATCACAAATTATTCCTGGGAGTTTCATAAAAAAGTTATTTTTTATGGTAAACCCTTGAAAGGGTTTACTTTAATTTTTTAAATAGTTTTTCAATGGGTTATTTAGAATATTTATATTCTTATCTTATTTTGCAGTTTGACTTATGTTGCAAAGTGGTTTCATTTTGTAACCATATTATAAACAAATACTGAATATTGTTTTTGAGTAACTTCTTATCTTGTCGATGTCTGAGACTATAACTAAGCACAATTCCACAATCAGCTACTTGAAAAACTTTAAAAAAAGAATTCGTGCTTCAAAGGGCTAAAATGGAGAGGCTTTCGAGTTCCCCGCGATGGTGAATTATTTCCGAATGGGAGAAAAAACAATTCGTTCGTTCTTTCGCAAGAGGACTAGGAAATGAGTTTTGGCACAGTTTTGGAATTATAAAAAACGAAACAACAAAAAGAAACAGCGATAATTCGTTAGATGATTGTGCAAGGCCTTTATTATTTTCTTGTTCGCAATCAATCAGGGCTCAGACATCGATTGGTATTGTAAGAAACCCTCTGCGTAGAAATTTTTACATAAATTGTACAATAAAAATCTTTTATCTGTATTCTTTTAACTTTGTAACAAGTCCGCTGAACAACATATAATTAATTCGTAACTTGTTTTACGAGCTTACAAGGTCCCTAGACGTTTAATTGTACGCGTAAAAACTGAACGAAAAACCAGGTTCACTTTTCTACAAGTTTACTATGTCTTAATTAAATAAATAGTACAATTAAAATTAATATAAATTAAAATAAGTGGCACTTCTTTATGTGGTGGAAGAATGCATAAAAACCTTGATCTCTAAGGCTAGCAAAGGTGCTAGCCTCCACTGTCCTTTTTGCTAGCCTACACTGTCCTCTTTAGGATTTCGCCAAAATCTCACACACCAGGTTACTGATAATTGTTACAATACAGGGTGACTGACAATTGATCCGTCAACAAAAAATTGAGTACGTTTAATCTTCTCTGGTTGAGTTTTCTTCTATCACTGTCACTTTTGATGTGAACAAAATGTAAACAAAATGCCGTGACAATTTATGTACTTACCTGTGCGTATTGCTGTGATATTTGCCCTTGGCGAATGTAAAAAAATTCAGTTTTTAAAAGGCATATATATAACTTATTTTAAAATATCGTGCAAAACGAAGTGCAACTTCATGTGACAGTTGAAAAAGTACGTTGGGTAGAGGAGACGCTTCTGGAGGCAGCCTGGGTGGAGTTCTGTAACGTGATGTAGCGATTTCACAGGAAGCCGAGTCCTCCGCTGACTGCAAGGCATTGGCCGGTCCAGGTCAAACAGTCCGGAAGAAAGAGAAGGCTAGTCTACTTGGACGACGGCCGAAGGGTGCGCTGGAAGGCTCCTGTAGTTTCAGACATTGGCATCGATTACACCGTACTGTTGCGGGAAAACCTGAAAATAGACGAAAAAGTTTAGTGCAGTGTTAATTTTAGTTTTTTTTTAAGTTAAGAATTCTTTTTTACTTCAAACGTTTCTGAAAGTGCGGTAAACAGAGACGTTAGGTATTTCTTTAATGACCAGAACTCGACTGCATAATTGCACCGGAGGCACAGCAGGCTTATTGTACCGAAAATGTTAGGTTAGGAATAAGAGATTTGTTTAACGTAAACAAACGATTGTACTTACCTTTACATGAACGTAATGAATATCATTTCTGAGGTAAATAAGTGCGTGTTTCTGTAGTTACTTACGTTTCAATTTGAAATAAAAATTGATTGAAAACTCGGTGGCATTTGTTTACATCTGGGCAGTTTCAATGCGCATTCCTGCCAACGTAAAACTTGTAAAACCGGATTGGAAACAAATTGTCGAACGACGGCGAAACGTTAACTGTTTGTGCGTTATTTAGTGTCCGCTTAAAAGATTTTGTGCTACAATTTTCATCGGACAAGAACCAGCTTTAAAAAAAAATTTAGCTGTGTTGATGCGAGTCGTTGCGTCCCGGAGTTTTTCGCTTGCGATCGCAAAACTTGAGCGCGCATGTAAGAGTGGGAATGACGATGGGGAAACGACTATAAAAGGGAAGGACAAGGCTAGAATTGAATTAAGTACTGTTAAATTTTGTTATGCGATTTTTTAAATTATTTAAAACCTGTACTATAATAAAAGAAAATATGAAAGATGATTTATTTCTAATTGAAGAATTTTATTTCAATGATTTTTTGGAAGAAATTTAAAACTAAAAATTTTAATACAAATCAAATTTTTAAACTGCGAATAATACTTGTCCTCGCAACTTGACGAGAAAATAACGTGCGAACCATCTCGTCTTTCTCATAAAAAAAGATATTGCTTTATATCAAACAAGGGAGGAAGTGATTTCATGTGTTATGGTGAGAAAATTCGTTGCAAGTTATTCATAGCTTTCGGGTTACCCTGTATCGTGACGAAAGTGTAATTGCGTCGTAGTTTGACCTTTGGAACTTGGACTGTTCCATAAACGACGCTTAGGACGGTAAAAAAAATTGAGATTTATTCTCGTTTCTGTGTAAATTTTCATAAAACAGTGTTCGTTTTGGAGTGAAAAAATAAATGGATATATTGTTTGCAACGAGTCCTAGACCTTCCTTTAGGCTTTTCCAAGCTTGACCACCGAATTTACGGCATGTATGTTTTGAGAGTCATGTTGTGCGTCGCGTCGTTCGGTTCGTAATCCGTGTTTTTCTTTTATCCTAGGTTTTATTTGGATTTGGTTCTTCCCCCTCCCATTTATTCCGGACGTTTCACCGAAGTTCCTAAACAAATGATAGTGTCCGTCGAGATTAGGCGTAACAGGAGTACCGCATCATTCCGACTTGTCATGTTGGCTTCAGGGCAACGAGGTAGGAATATGGTGGAGGAACGGCTTCCAGTTCAGTTACCGCTTTCGTTTCCACGGAGTGCGCCCTCCTGCGGTGTCTGACGCGATGACATACCGCGTTGTTAATATTCAAGATGGTCGGCTCAGGTCCGTTTATAACGACGCCATGAAACCTTTCATCAAAGGCATACCACGCGGACGATCGCTAAGCATTTCTTACTCAACGGAATTCCGGTGAAACGTTCGGAATAAATGAGAGGAACCAATTAAGAATATAAAAAAAAAACAGATAAAAGAGAACACAAATTACGAACCGACCACGACCGTCGCATGATGTACCGCTAAAAACATACCTGCCGTAGATACAATGGAACAAGCTTGGAGAAAACTCGAAGAAGGCTTGGGTATCGTCGCAACCAATTTCACATCCGGGCAGTAAATTGCATCGACTGAAAGAAATTTACATCGGAGCGTCGTTCAATGCGATCGGTTCGTGGGAAGGGGTAGAGGTCTATTGGTCAATGACAGACCTGTAATACATTACAGGAAAACATTACAGGCCTGTCATTGGTCAATAGACTTCTACCCCTTTTCGCAAACCGGAACTTGGACTGGTCTGGAAAGGCCGCTTCAGGACGTTAAATAAGCTTAGGGAGCCCTATTCTTTAATAATGAGACTGTCCCATGTCGAAAGTAGGATACATCCTACTTTCGCTTGTTTAACGTCCTAAAGCGGACTTTCCTGACCAGTCCAAATTCCAAAGGTGAAACTTCGTGGTAATTACACTTTCGTCAATATACAAGTAACTCGAAAGTTAGAAAATAAATTAACCATCTTCTTCGTGCTGTCGACGGTTCATCACGCCGCACATCGCAAGAAGGCGCGCTCTTCGGTACGAAAGTGATCGCTGAAGTTGACGTAAGTGGTCACTTAAAGTGGTCTCACGAAAGTGGTTACACCGGACACGCATCCTGCTATTCGTATCTCGAAGGTCTTGACGACTCCGGAGTCCGGAATCAGCTGACGTGCATTCACAGCTGGATGTCGAAGGTCGAATTTATTATATTTTTTCTTTGTTTAATATTTTGAACGCATTCTAGTGCCGATTAGGTTGACGTTCTGCACTGTCAGATTAATTGACTGCGCCTTGATTCCATTTTGTTTTCATTTACTTATAGCGTTTTCCACTGGCTGCACTAGTGTGCACTGAGTGTATTTTCATCTCGGTTCAGTTTTATGTAATAAAACGAGATAGAGATATCCTGAGCACACCGGTGCAGCCAGTGGAAAACGCTATTAACAACATTTTCTATTACCTATTACCCAGCCCATCTCCACGAGTTAGCCGGTCGTGAGATGAACTTAATTTGCACTTTTCAACATTTTGTAACCAGGTAGGTCACACAAGATGTGCTGTAGAAATTGATAGCAGTGGACTGTATTTTAAAACTTGAATAGAATTTTATTGATCATTGACAGTAGCATAGTTTCCAAACGAATACTGTTTTTTTCTTATTTTAATTTTCCGGCGCACTCTCGCATTTTTTAATTTTGATGCGGCGAATTTAAAATCGCATATTCAATTCGTAAAGCTCAAACACGTGCGAACGCGAGGAATTACTTGATGTTTAGGCATAAATCAATATTCTTAAAAGTACAGAAATGAAAATGAAAAAAATTAATTTCATTTCAAAATTAATTTGGGGCCCAACATGGGGTCAAAGCAAAAACAAAGCCAGAAATTTCGAAGATGCCCCTCTATACATCTATGTAGGTCTGGCATAACAAAGAAAGATAATTAAACGTAAGTACACATTGATAGTGCTAGTCCGTACACTGCCTTTCAAATGAATTAAAGACGTCATCTTAAAGAAGCATTTGAATTAGGTTCATTTGCTTCTTGTTTCATTGCAAATCATTTGGAAAAGAATGTACTTTAAAATAACGCTTTTTTTTAAATTTTTATTTTATGCTTCTAATTATAAGTCTATTTTATATCTAGACTTCAAGGCAACATAACAAAGTATTTTGAATTATGTTTAGCAATTGCACTTGAGCAGTTCGTTCTTTTAATTCATTTTTTTTTGCTTTCTTCTTAAAGTCTTGAAGTTTTAAGCTCATTGGAAAGGTCTTTGTAGCACAATTTTTACAGCTTTTGGCAAAATCCGACCTTTTAGGCCCCGGAAGTTTACATTCACATTTGGGCCCTTAAATATAAGCTCATATGCAGGGTCAAAGCCAAGCAAACAAATAATGTAATGTTTATTTTCTTGGCCGCACGTGGGCGCCAATTTAGTTATGATTGCTGACCCACGTTAGGCGCCATTTTATATTTATGTTTAAAAATTTACCTCAATTTAATGTGGAGTTTGGAATCTTCCCGCATTTTTTTATAAATTCTTTCTGTCTTCGCCAGAAAAAGAATATGTCAATTTATCGTCAAGACAGCCATTACAACCACGAATTAGAAAAGACAACCAATTACTTACTAAAAAGAAACAACTTCAGGACAGACATTTTAAACGATCTCGCAATTTCTAGAGATGCGTAAATTTGAATAATGAAGGGGCGAATGAAAAATTGAAAGCTCGAAGGTGACACATCACTTTTTAAGGGTCACTTGCGTCCGCAGGTGTAGGAGAACTCCGTGAATTCGCACGCCGTCAGCGGGGCGGATAATAGGGTCTGACAGGAGGGCGGACATTGTACGCACAAACTGCTTTTGACTTTTGTGCTGCGTGAAGTGTCGGCGACTTCTTCCGATATTATCCCTCTCGAAGGTCCTTTACACAGGAGCAAGTAAATTTGCTGGGAAGTTTGGTATTTTTTTGTCGGTCTATTCAAGAATCAGATTTGATTGGTCATCATACTCGGATATTCTCGAAAGGTTTTAGAATTAAAACAAAACACACGTGAACGTAGTATAAAATGGGGTTGAAGGAAGATGAACGTCTGGTTAATTCTTTTTTAATTCCAAATGAAGAATCATTTTAAATCGCGACATCTTAAAATTAGAGAATAGGCAACCCATTCTACTTATGCGCATTTTAAAAGCATGTAGGTAGTCTCAACGACTAACCAGAAGCAGCAGCAACACCAGCAGCAGCAGCAGCCCTGAAGAAGTTCTTCTGCAATGAAGAACGAAACGTCGGCAGTAGAAGTCAACGTGACGCGGTTCCCACCGGAAGCCAATTCAAACATGGACGACGGCTGCGGAAGCCTTCAAGTTAAATCATGTAGGTAGTTGTTTCTGATTTGATTGATGGGTTGTCTGTTCCAAAATTTTAGGGGGTCACGTTTCAAAATGGGCACCTTCTATAAAAGAAGGGTATTAAATTGTATAACAAAAAAGAAGGAAAGATGTGGCACTTGGCACAAGGTTATTCAGGAGGAAAGGAACAGGAAAAGACCTGTGAGTATTTTTTATTGAATGCTAAGAGTATATAAAAATGCATGTCAGATTATACGTATAACAAAAAAAGAAGAAAAGAAGTTCATCACTTGGCGCAAGGTCATTTAGAAAAAAAGACACAGGAGAAGACCTGTATCCACGAGCGAATTGGTAAAGACTGAAAAAAGGGAAGAAAAAGGAGAAAGAGAAAAGAAGAAAGAAAGAGGAAGAAGAAAAAAGTAAGCAGGAGAAAGAAGAAAGAAAGAGGAGGAAGAAGAAGAAGAAAGAGGAACGTGAAAAGGCGATCGAATTTTCTCCTTTTCTTATCACATAATCCTTCAATGTCTGAGGCTGGATACTTCTCTATCTGTTATTTATTTATTTTTGTAATCTTTTCTATATTTGTCTTCATTTTATCCTATTTTGTTTTGAGTCGTGTCCCGCTTCTTAAGGAAGAAGAAGGCGAAAAACCTTCCACACAATCCATTCACGTGTAAGGCTGGATACTTCTCTGTATCTTATTTTTTAAATATTTTTTATATGTCTTTTATTTATTTTATTTTGAGTTGTGTCTCGCTTCTAAAGAAGGAAGAAGAAATTGAGAAGAAGAGAGACTAATTTCCTACTTCTTCTTTCAACACAATCCTTTCACTTACACGTACGGCTGGATATCCTCTCTGTCTGTTATTCTTTTCATCTTCTTCTTTTCATTCTATCTCTTTATTTCATTTTGAGATTATTGTTCCGCCCCTATCCGTTTGATACCTACCTTTTCGAAAGAATTTCCGACTTGTTCCTTTTCATATATTTTTTCTTTGTTCTTCTTCGCATTTCTCTTAATTTCATGTTGTCGTGGCTCTTTTGAATTTATCGTCTTCCTTCTTTCCGCTTCATACCTTTTCTTTTTAATGCGTTCCAGGTTTGCTTTGCCAACGATTTTCCCGATCTTCTTTTAAATTTATTTTCCTTCATTCGTCTTGCGTTCTTCTCCGCGTTTCTCTTCGTTTTATCTTATCTCGTCTCACTTGGGTTCTTTGCCTTCCTACTTTCCACTTGATACCTTTCCTTTTCAATGCTTTCCAAATTTATTTTGTCGATCTTCTTTTTTTATTAATTTCCATTAATTCTTCTTGCGTTCTTCTTCTGGTTTCTCTTCATTTTATCTTATCCTATCTCTTTTGAGTACATTGTCTTCCTTCTTTCTACTTGATATCTTTCTTTTCCGAAGTATTCCAAGTTTGTTCTGCCAACTATTTCCTTCTAAATTTATTTTCTTTAATTCCGCTTGCGTTCTTCTTCTTCTCTTCATTTTATCTTATCATATCCCTTTGAGTTTATTTGCCTTCCTCCTTACCATTTGATACCTTTCCTTTTCAATGCGTTCTAAGTTTGCCTTGCCAACGGTTTTCCTGATCTTCCCTTTTATTTCTTTTCTTTTCTGTTTGCGTTCTTCTTCACGTTTCTCTTCATTTTATCTTATCCTATCCCTTTTGAATTTATTTGCTTTCCTGCTTTGCACTCAATACCTTTCCTTTCCAATGCGTTTCAAGTTTCTTCCGCCAACGATTTTATCGATCTTCTTTTTTATTTATTTCCTTCATTCTTTTTGTGTTCTTCTCCACGTTCCTCTTTATTTTATCTTATCTGATCTCTTTTGAGTTAATTATCTATCCTCTTTTCATTTGATAACTTTCCTTTCCAATGCATTCCAATTTTGTTCTCCAACGATCTCCTCGATCTTCTTTTTTACTTTCCTTTATTCTTCTTGCGTTCTCCGCGTTTCTCTTCGTTTTATCAATGCGTTCCAAGTTTGCTTTGCCAACGATTTTCCCGATCTTCTTTTTTATTTATTTTCCTTTATTTCACGTTCTTCTTCGCGTTTGTTTTGAGTTTCTTTGCCTTCCTCTTTTGCACTTGATACCTTTCCTTTCCAATGCGTTTCAAGTTTGTTCCGTCAACGATTTTGTCGATCTTCTTTTTTATTTATTTCCTTCATTCTTCTTGTGTCCTTCTCCGAGTCTCTCTTCACTTTATATCGTCTTGTCTCTTTTGAGTTTATTGTCTTCCTTCTTTCCATTTTATACCTTTTCTTTTCAATGCGTTTTGCAACGATTTTCTGGAACGATTTTCTCGATGCTCTTTTTTTATTTCTTTTCCTTCATTCTTCCTGCGTTCTTCTCCACATTTCTCTTCATGTTATCTTATCTGATCTCTTTCGAATTCATTGTCTATCTTCTTTCCACTGGATACTTGGATACCTTTCCTTCCCAATGCGTTCCAAACTTGTTCTGCAAACTATTTGCTCCGTCTCTTTTTATTTTATTTTTTCTAGTTTTTGTTCAAATTTCTCTTGATTTATTTTACTTTGAATAACTTCGCTTCCTCCCAGTTGGCAACAACTATTCTCTCCAATGCGTTTTAAATTAACAATGTTCACCTTTTTTTTAATTTTATTTTTCTTCGTTTCGTCTCGGTTCTTTCCACTTTTCCTTTCAATTAATCTATTCTGAGTTTACCGTCTCGCCTCTCCTCGTTTGATACTTCTTACTTCCAATGCCTTTTCATCTTGTTTCGTTCATGTAGCCCTCGATCTTTCAATTGCTTCAACATGTTCTTTTTTTCTTCCAGTTCTTTGACACGTCTAAACCTATCATTCATGTTTTCCACGGCTCGCATCCCCAGTGTGTTACGTGACATTGTTTCATCCCTTATTGTTTTCGTCCATATTTTTTCCACCGAACCATTTGATCTCCCTCTTCCAGGGGATTCACGTCTTCTTATTTATACCCACTCTATACTTCCCCATCTCTTTTTAATTTGGGGGATGGCCTTTTCCAAAACCATTTCATCTCCCTCTCCTAGTATGCTATTACGGCTTCGCCCATTAATATCGCGAGCAGTAGAGACTCACGTTTTTTTTTCTCCTCTTTTTAATTTGGGATGGCCTATTCCAAAACCATTTCATCTCCCTCCCTCTTCCATTAATATTGCAAGCAGAAGGGACTCACGTCTCCTTATTTATACTCTTTCCGTACTTCCCCCTCTCCTCCTATCAATTTTGAGGGTGGCCTTTCCCAGATTAACCAAGCGTTTCCTTTTCACACCAAAACTAACTCAAATGCAGCAAGACTTAATAAATTGGTGGAACATTTTCATTATTTCTTCTCGACCAATCGCGACTGGATTTATTAATTAAACAACAACAAACAAATTGTACAAATTTAATGCATGAAGCATGCATTCTAGTCTTTACATGACAAGAGTCTATTGGCATTCTATACATAACAAGAGTCTATCGGCATTCTATATATAAAAAGAGTCTATTGGCATTCTACACATAAAAAAAGTATATTGGCAACGCAAACACCCTCACACCTCTTTCATTTAAAATATCAAAAAAAGACTAGTTTTCTACTGTCCAGCTTATACATACTCGTACACATCCACACTGATCAAAAATTCACATACTACTTACTATTGCCCCCAATTATAATATGCTTTTGTTTTAGGCCAAAGCTACATATATTATGTTTGATTTTGTGAAACTATGTGTAGCAAATACGTATACATATATTCGATACGGAGGGTGGGCCAAAATGATCACCTAGTCAATGTTCAATTGTCTAAAGCTTCCTTCCACGCCGTAAAAATCAGAAAACGTCTGCTCGAACTGTTTGGGTATAGACCCAGTGACTTTGACGTCGTCGAGCTTTCGAAACCACCCCTCAGATTCCACAAGCTTCGCCTTCCAGTCCTCGGTGATTTCCAGGGAGGATTTTTTCTCACCGCCAAAATCCGACGGCAATAACTTCTTCGGAACCACTTTGTATAGCTCGTCCCAGGAGTTATGGACGAAAATCTGGAAAACGCAAAATTTAATCAACGCACGAACCCCGACGTTTAAGTCAATACCCTTTTGGCCAACTTCTCAGATAAGACCTGCTTGATTACGTTGATCAACCTCACGATCACCGAGCTCGTGGTGACGAAATGCATTTGTTTTATGCGAAGGGGGAAGCTGTACTGCGCGAACTCGAGCGTCCTCCTGAGTTCCGGACAAAGGATTTTTGCGGCGTGCCCCGCGTGGAGGTTTTTGGCGTCGTAGACGTAGACCTCACCGGCCGTGAGGCTCTCGTGGTGTAGTCGAAAGTCAACTGTGGAAGTTGTGAGGTTTCAGCACTTTTGGGTCGTTTTGGGCACTTTTGGGTACGTACCTAACATCATTTCGTAGCGCAAGAATTGGGTGACGTCCATGAGCGTGTGGTCTTTGGTCGTGATCATCCTTAATACTATCCTGTACCCTTCAGGGGTCAATTCGGGCATGGTGCAGACATGCCTGAATCAGAACGTACTTATCAATAATTTAATTATGAAAGCGAAGCTAATTTATACAGGGTTTTACTGAACTTGTGTAATTTTTTTTTTTTGGAAGTAGATTATCTATACAGGGTTTTACTGAAGTTGGGTCTTTTCTTTCTGGGAAATGGATTAGAAATACTCACCCAAACGTGGTAGCTAATAAATCACGTTCCAATGTAAGTACCCTGTTTCTGAAGAGGACCTCGTCGAAGGTCCTGCTCATGAAGTAGCGTTCCAACTTGGTCTTCGTGCGCTGCATGTCGTGTTTGCACCCGCGCAAGAACGTGACCAGTAATTGTTTTTCTGAAAATGTTGATGACTTGAGTCAACTAAAAATGAAAATCCATGATTTCACTCACCGTAGTTTTTCGGTAGGTGGCTCTGGCACGAAATCCACGTTTCCAGTAGCTTTAGGTTATGCTCGAGGCGACCTTCGTCCTCATTGGCGGCTTCTAGGATTAAGGACTTCATGTCCTCGGTCGGTGGATTCAAAATGTCTTCTAATTCTGAAACGAAAAAAAAAATATATAGTTTTTGCGCGAGTCGAAAACGCAGCGTTTGAATTTTCATTATATGTGACGTGAAATTTTAAATTAGGAAATGGTACTGGATTCTCTTGTAAATCTTTTGTCGTCGACTTTTGCTTTTCTTGTAAATCTTTTGTCGTCGCCTGTTGCTTATGTTGATATTCTCCTTCAATCTGTTTATCCTCTCCTTCCTTCTCAAGTTTTTCAACTCTTCTTCGTAACTGATCGATGTGGGGTTTAATAACATTCCCATTTGACGACTGAATTCTATAAGAAACTAGTCCTATACAATCCTTAACGTACCCTTCTGACCATTTAGGTCCCAATTGGAGATAATTTCGAAAATATACCAAATCTCCATATTCAAATGAACTTAATTTTCTCTCCGGTTCTTCATTTCTTCTTGTCCTCAGTGCATATGGATGCATTTTATCAAGCACTGTTCTTAACTTCCTTCCCATCAATAATTCGGCAGATGTCTTATTTGTACCAGAGTGCACAGTAGTGTGTTAACGAAACAACATTCTCTTCATTAAATTGAACATTAAATTTCATCATTTTTTTTGTACTGCAAGCTTTATCATCTGTATGTATACTAGGGAGAATTTTTTTACAGCAAATTTCAGGTTGTACTCAACAGAGAGTGCTCGCACTCTATTTTTTATTACAGTCATTAAATAAATACAGTACCGCAATCCATATGCTAAAATGATCGACTTTTTACTGATTTTTTTTCCGGCAAGTTTAAATGGCCGACTTTTCTAGTGATAACTTAACGCCTGTCAAATAAAAGGTTACAATGCCCAAGTGTGTTGTTGTTGTTAGCGTTAGACATTTAAATATCCCGCCAATATTTTGCACTAAAATGGCGGCTGATTGCGGTATTGTAATTATTTAGTGACGGTAATTTTTTATGTTTACTTTAATGTGACTATGACCTATCAAAAGTGCCTTCATAGCCCATTTTTCTTTAGTATGATTAACAAATTTCGTTATAAAGAAATTGATTACGCAAATTGTAACCCGAAATTTTGGTTTATTTCTTCGGTAAACAACTCGGGACCAATGATTAGAAAGTTAAGAAGATGGGAAACGAAGCGACTAGTTTGAAAGTGGCGTCATCTATCGAGACAGATGTATTCGTTTGACCTAGTTGATAACCACAAATTACAGAAACTCATTGAAAACTGTTGGAATCACCAAGACCGCTCAGAATATGGTCAGAAGTCAGAATTAACCAACTATTATTTAACTGTTTATCTAGGGTCATTTTACATGAATACGTGCTAGTAGTAGGTGTTTGTTATGATGTTGTCAAGCTTGGATTTATAAGTGTTGTGTGAGAGTGCATAATTTAAGATTGGCATTATTGGCAACACTGTTTAGGAATCGCGAATCGTGAGAGGTAAGAGTGAGGGGAGTACTGAACGAGACAGGCTAGGGGTCAGACGCTCGGGACACAAGTTCCTCCAATTAAGAATTTTACGTGGTTATTATTTTGTAGACCCGTCTCCCACAACAATAAAGATATTATACTGTTTATTATATTGCTGATTTTAATCAAAATCAGCAATTTTTTTAGTTAATCATGAGCAGTGGTTCCTATTGCGCTATAAAGGATGATTTACATTATAAGACAACGACACGACACGTAGCGTAACAGACAAGACACGGAAACATTATTCAATGTAATTCAATGATATCATGCACACTATCCTGCAACGACACGTATTGGCTAAGACAAGACGAGACGACAATCTGACCAGGAATGTTTTTCGTGTCTGTGTCTTCGAAACATAACTAAACGTGCCACTAGACTGACTGTCTGATGTGTGTCTGATAATGTACACATTGCGTATTTTTCGTGTCGTGTCTGTTACGCTACGTGTCGTGTCGTTGTCTTATAATGTAAATCATCCTTAAATCGGGTGCGCCCTCTGGTGTCTCAGATGTTTATAACCCCCTCAGTTTTTGGTCGGTATTTCTTATGCGTTTCTTACCGACGTTTCCCATCTTCTTAACTTTCTAATCTTTGTTCGGGAGCAGGGTTGGGACGTAGATAATGAGATGTATAAATACCTATTAATTACGCGTAGGTTTTGTAATTATCTACGTCGTGAAAAATGAATTAACTACTTTAAAAACTACGTTGTTTTCTACTTCCTCATTTTCGGGTTATAATTAATAATTTATACACAATCTATTTTGATGTAAAATAGATAAAATTGTATGCAAGAATGAAAAACATGAAAAACGCTATATTTATGTGAAATACATCAAATGAACATTCTTTCTGAGGTTAGAAAAGTGACATTTCGCATAAAATACGTCGAGTAAAAATTACATTTAACTACATAAAAATTACGCTCAGACGTAATGTAATGTAGAAAATATTTTTTACACGTAGTTTTCCCAACCCTGTTCGGGACTCTAGTCAAGAAATAAACCACAGTAAACTTCAGTTATTGTCTTTCAGATGACAAGCTTCTGGAGGAAAGTAGGTAGAACTGGTTGCACAAATCATTATTCTAATAGACAGCAGCACAGTAGCTAAAGCTCCGTTTGTTTCTCCGCTAGACAAAAATGAGTCTCTAGTCGAGAACTAAACCGACGATTTTATCATTTGTCTGGTAGCGAGAGTTTTTCTACAGCAAGAGTCAGCTAGTATTCAACAGAGAACGTTCGCACTCTATTTTTTTTATGTTCACCCTAATGTGACTGTGACCTACCAGGAGGAGATACGATGTACAATTGTGTTCAAAAAGTTGTTGTACAGCAACGTTTTAAATATTCTTGCTTTTGAGCGGCAGTGGTTTTTCTATTTTTTTGTTCAATGATATTATTATTGCCAGAAACCGTATATGTAACAAAACAACTTGTACAACAATTTTTTGACTTCATGAATGCATACACAAGTTTACACAGTACAAATTCTGTACAACACTTTTTTGAACACGACGTACTTTAGCGTACGCCCAACCAGGGCCTGGACAGCTAAATGGGAAGTAAAAATTCGAATTATAGTGGCGCCATCTGACGGCCACCCCCAAGAAGATACAGTTGTTTTTCGGTAACGAGTGGCCGTCAGATGGCAGTATTAAAATTTAATCGATCCAGGGGTGCGTTCAGAATAAACGCCCTACAAAGTGTGTTTACCCTGGCAGGACGATTGCCCGGACAACATTCTATTATGAACGCTTTGAAACGAGCTATCAAAACGGTCAAATAGTGAAGATTGAAATACTGAAAGCGTCCTGAAACCAGAACAATGGATTACATTGTTAGTATTATACAGGGATTTTTTCTTTTTTGTATACATAGTAACGAGCGTCTAAATAAAAACCTGGTCAAGTGGGTTGTGATTTTGAATTTATCCATTGCATTTACATAGCAGAATTACTAAATGTAGCCTACTTGACCAGGTTTTTATTTAGACACGAGTTACCTATGTATACTTTTATAAAAAACAGGTCAACGCATTGCTTTACTGTAATCGTTGCAGCCTAGAAACATCAGCATTGTGTTAACTTTGATTTTAAGCTTTATTTTTTGGAAAAATCAAAGTTTGCATCTTATTCATCAAGATTTTTTAAGGAACCAATTGGTGTTGCAGGATTTTTAAGATAAAAATCTCTAGTTTGTGACAAGTAAAAAAGACTTTAATACCATCTAGTATCATCTACATCTACAAAGTATCTAGTATTTTGCTAGTGTCCTAATCACAGAACCACAAACGGTTTCTCCAGTGCTGTATTTTTTGAATTCATCTAAATGACGTCTTTCTGACCATAGAAAGGCACCCTTAAAGCTAAGTTCACATGCATTGCGGATACGCAAAATTTTTATTGCGGATCGTTTCTAATTGGTGCAAAATTCAAAATGAACACAAAAATACCAAAATGAACATAAAAATACCAAAAATGGAGCTAACCGCTTCTTGTTGCTGCAGGTCCTTCATTCCTTTTTTCCGTCTTTACTGTACATATTGGTTTAAAGAAAAAGTTTGGATTCAAAAAATTAAAAATTAATTGCTACTAATTTGACATTAACTGACATTAATAACTTGATTTTTCACCAGAATTTTTTACCAAAAATTACACAACGCGTTGACTCGTTTTTTTAAAAAGTATACATAGGGGGTATGTATGTTTACCGAACGAAATGGTGCGTTTGTTATGAACGGACCTTGAGGTTATTATGAACGCGAGGGGTAAAAAGTTGCACGCCCGACATTTATTGTGAACGCGCCCCAGTTGTCGCTGGCGAAACTGGTTGCGCGTCAGAAATTAAATTTGAAATTTCAAGTTTCAAGTCAAATCGAAAGCCTTCTTTTATCATGTTTCATTTGCTTTGAGTTTCTGTGAAAATAAAACGATCCGAAGCTTTTTTATAAATCGATCACAACAAAAATAAAACAAAAATATTTAAAAGTCCTCTTTTATTCCCGTTTCGCTCGTTTCGTGTTTCGACGAAAACAACCAATTGCCGCCGATCGTCTTTTGTTTTCATTTTGCTTTGCGTTCGCCAGTTTCGTTTTTTTTTTTTAGATTTCGAAGTCAACACGATCGAAAAAGTCTTTCACGAATCGTAGATTGTTTTTCGTTTTCATTTCATTTAGTTTTTCGACGAAAAAAATAACAAGTAACACAAATGGGGAGGGGGCGGGGGGTTACGATAATAAAATATGGTGGAGACTTTTTTTTAAATAAATGTAAAACTCTTCTGATTTTTTTAAATTAAATTAAATAATCGCCTCGTATAATTTAGTAAAAATAGTCAAAACTAAAGATTTTCTTCGCTTAGAGCAGGTGAAATGAAACCGAAGATTGAACACTTTGTTTTTGTTCAAAAACAAATTTAATGTGTACCTTTTCTTTTGTATTCCACCCCGATCCCGGCGGCACTGGTGAATAAGGAAATTCCTTTAAATAAATTATTAAGAACAAAAACATAATAGTCCTTAGAAAAAGTGGTCGTTGCTGTTTTAACTATTAAATTTGAAACAAAAAACTAATGTCAACAATTGTCAAAATATGGAAAAATTAGTAAAAATTCAAAATCAGTACCGTATACCAGATTTTCAGTAATTTATGAATCATTTTTGATTTCAAAATGAACACAGAAAAAAGAAAAATAAATCTGCTCTTTTTTTTTAGATTTTTTTTTCATTTTGTATCCATATTTTATTTTCCAGACTTCCAAAAACACCCAGTACTATGTGAAATATTAAAAAAAAAATAATTTAGTTCAAAAAAATCAAATAAAAAAAAAATATAAGCAGGGTGATTACCTCCCATATCGCACACAGGCTGACGTACACGGTTGCAAGCTCGCGCACTTCTCTTTCACGACTGAATTACTCCAACGTTGTTCCGCGAAGAATTAATTATGCAAATAATTGAAAACCGCGGAAACCTGTTTACATCGAAGTTGCTGATGGGACGTCTTATAGAAAAGGCAATTGCAACATAAAAGAATTTATTTACTCACGTGCGTCGATTCCATTTCGCAATCGGGAAAATCGAGCCTTCAGTGATCTATGCAGCAGCGTTTCTCAGAATTGTGTTCTCAGAAATGTGTTCAATGAAATTTCCGAAAAAATTCAAGGTTTCGCTTTAATAAATCAGAAACTTATTTAAATTTCATTCAGAATTTATTTGATTAAAAAGAAGAGACAAATTGGCTCCATTTTGTAATTCAAGAAATAAATTACAGACTCAATGATTTACGCTAGGCAGTGTTTCTCAAAACATATTGAACCCCCCCTTTATTAAATTATAAAAGAAAATCGCTTTAATTAAGATTAAAAAAATCGATCAGAATGTATTTAGTTCAAAAAATTATGTCAATTTGATTTCTTATTGAAATGAATACGAACTGAATGTCTTCTGCAGTTTTTCTCATAAAATCCTCGGGAATTTAACGAAAAAAAAGGCAGAAGCTTATTTAAAATTTAATCAGAATTTATTTTATTTAAAAAAATTCTATATTTAATTTCGTATTTAATTAATTTCGAAATCCCCTGAAATTAGTCGAAAATCTCAAAGCGTCTCATGAAATCCTTGGAAATTCGACGAAACAAAAGCAGTTAGCAGTTTATTTAAAATTTAATCAGACTTGTTCGTTTATATATATATTTATATTTATTATATTTATATATATATTTATGTATATAAAAAAAACTGAATTTAATCGGTGTTTCTCAAAGTGTGTCTCATAAAATTCCTAGGAATTCGACGAAAATCTCAACGCGTCACGCGAAATCCTCGGGAATTCGACAAAAAAAATCAGGAGTTAATTTAAAATTTGATCAGTATTTATTTTATTAAAAAGAGGCTCTGGCTTTAATTTCGTATTCTGGAAAATCATGAAATCACTATTCCTCAGCGTGTCTCATGAAACCCCAGGAATTCGTCGAGAATCTCAAAGCGTCTCGTGAAATCCTCAGAAATTCGACGAAATTAGACTTTATTTTATTTAAAAAATCCTAGATTTAATTTTGTTTTCTGGAGAATCACGGAATCTCTGTCCCTCATAGTGTGTCTCATGAAACCCTAGAAATTCAACGAACATTTCAAAGCATCTCATGAAATCCTTAATCAGAATTTATTTTATTAAAAAAATCCTGGATTTCATATTCTGGAAAATTACGGAATCAGTGTTCCTCAAAGTGTGTCTCAAGAAACCGCCAGGAATTCGACGAAAATGTCAAAACGTGTCATGAAATCCTCGGGAATTCGACGAAAAGAACTCACTAGTTTATTTAAAATTTCGTTTTGTATTCTAGAAGATCACGGAATCAATGTTCCTCAAAGTGTGTCTCATGAAACCGCGAGGAGTTCGACGAAAATCTGAAAGCGTCTCATGAAATCGGGAATTCGACGAAAAATAAAGTCAGGAGTTAATTAAAAATTTAATCAGTATTTATTTTATTTAAAAAAAATCCTGGTTTTAATTTCGTATTCTAGAAGATCACGGAATCAGTGTTTTATCAAAGCGTGTCTCGTGAAACCCCAGGAATTCGTCGAAAATCTCAAAGTGTGTCTTATGAATTCGACGAAAAAAAGTTTGTAAGAAAACTAGCTTAAAATTTAATTAGAATTAATTTTATTAAAAAAATTATCGATTTCCTTCGTATTCTGTAGGATTTATGGAAAATCACTTAAGCGTTGTAGGAATAAAAAGTTTGGGTACCGCTGACTGGACTGGATGGATTTTATAAATATAATCGCACCTGCTATATCGGAATTCGCAGTGATTAATTTTTTTTAATTATAAAATTAATGATTTTTTTTTAAATTTCTGTGATTGTTGGAAAATCACAAAATCATTACGGAATATGAAAGTTTAGGAACTGCTGGATTTTATAATCGTGCCTGTACTCTAGAATTTGTAGTAATTATTTTTTATTATATTTCTTTTTAGTATAAAAACGATTTTTTTTAATTTCCGTGTTTTTTGGAAAGTCATCAAAAAATTTGTCCCAATCGTAAATTTGGGAACTGCTGATTTATGAGGTGGATTTTATAATCGTCCCTGCTTTTTTTATTATATATTTTTTTTTAGTATAAAAACTGTTTTTTTATATTTCCGTGATTTTTGGGAAATTATTAAGCATTTTGTGCTACACCGTAAGTTTGAGAACTGCCACTTTATGAGATGGATTTTTTATCGCCGGATAAACTTGATTACGCCGTGATTACTTCTCTGTATTTTTTAAAATACAACGATGAATTTTTCTATCTGCCTGATTTTGGGAAAATCACTAGGCATTTTGTGCGACACCGTAAATTTGAGAACTGCTGATTTATGAGGTGAATTTTATAGTCGTCCCCGCTACACTGAAATTTGCATTGATCAATTTCCTTATTCCTAAATGTAAAATTGAAAATTTTTTTTAATCTCCGTGATTTTAGGAAAATCATCAAAAATTTTGTGACACATCGTAAGTTTGAGAACTGCTGATTTATAAGGTGGATTTTATAATCGTCTCTGCTATACTGTAATTAATTTTTTTAGATTATAAAATTAATGCATTTTTTAATTTCTGTGATTTTTGGAAAAATCACATAAGCGTTACGGGACATAAAAGTTTGAGAACTACTGACTTATGGAAAGGATTTTATAATCGCCCCTGTACTTTAGCATTTGTAGTAATTATTTTATTTATTATATTTTGAGTATAAGAACGAATTTTTTATATATCCCTGATTTTTGGGAAATCATTAACCATTTTCTGCGACACCGTAAGTTTGAGAATTGCTAATTTATGGGGTGGATATTATATCGCCGGACTTTTTTGTATTTTTTGAAGTACAAAATTAATGAATTTTTCAATCTGCGTGATTTTTGGAAAATCACTAGGCATTTGGTGCGACACTGAAAGTTTGGGAACTGCTGATTGATGAGGTGAAATTTGTGGTCGCCCCTGCTACACTGAAATTTGCACTGCAAATTTTCTTGTTATTTTTTCTTAATTTTTTCTAAGTGTAAAATTAAAGAATTTTTGTAATCTCCGTGATTTTTGAAAAATTACCAGAAATTTTGTGCCACACCGAAAGTTTGGGAACTGCTGATTTATGGGGGTGGATTTTATAATCGTCCCTGCCATGCAGTGATTAATTGTTTTTTAATTATAAAATTAATGAATTTTTTTAATTTCTGTGATTTTTGGAAAAATCACTTAAGCGTTACAAGACATAAAAGTTTGGGAGTTGTTGATTTATGGATTGGATTTTATAATCACCTCTGTTACTCTAGAATTCGTAATAATAAATCATAAAATTAATGGATTTCTCTGATTTTTGGAAAATCACATAAACATTGTGGAACTCAGAAGTTTGGGAATTGCTGATTTATGGAGTGGATTTTAAAAATGCCCTTGCTATGCTTGAATTTGGAGTAATTAATTTTTTTACAGTTCTTTTTTTGTTGCAGTATGAAATTAACAATGTTTTTCAATTCCCGTGATTTTTGAAAATCGCTAAACATTTTGGGAGCTACTGATTTATCAGGTGAATTTTTATAGTTACTTCTGCTATGTTGGAATTTGTAGCGATTATTTTTTCATTATTTTTTATTTTCCGAGATTTTTGAAAAATCACATCAAAGTTTGGGAACTGCTGGTTTTTAATAAATAAATAATAATTCTTCCCGGTGTTCAGAAATTTCCAAAACAACCAGAATTGAATCGGCAGCTGTAATAAACTAGTTTTATTTTTGGTTTCTTAAAACAGAAATAAATCTAAAGGCTTTTTTTAAAATTCTGCTTTCGGGAGTTTTTTGTGAACAATCAATTGTCTTTGTTTTTTGTTAATGTTTCTTTGTCTTTGGACGAAGAAAAGAAAAAAAGAAAAGTTCTTGCTTTTTATAAAAAAAAAAGAAAAAATGTACAGAACGATCAACTTTCGTTAGTTCTCAAGCTCTCAAAAAAAAATTGAAAACAACGCAATTTCGATAGTCTTTTGTTATTCTTGCGTGTAATAAAAAAAAAACTTGCAACTTATTGTGAACTGGATTGTTTCGTTTTTCTTCTTTTTCTTTCCTTCAGTGAAGAAAAAGAAAGACCATCGTTTTTAGTTTGCACTGCCGACTAAGAAAAGTTTTAGTTTTTTTTTTTACTTTCGACGAAGAAAAGACAATCGAAGGTTCTTTCACAAACGGTCGATTGCTTTTTGTTTTTATTTTTTTTTGTCCTTCGTTTTTTTTTTCTTTTCGACTATTAAAAGAAAGTTGAAAGGCCTGTTTTTTGTTTAATTTTTGTTTCTTTTGCTTTCGGCTTTAAAACGAAGAAAGGACAGGCGAAAGTTCTCTTATAAACGGTCGAACAACGAAACGAAAACAGTTTCGTTGTTCTCGATTAAGAAAAGAAAATCGATAACTCTCTCAAACACAGTCAATCTTCTTTTTTTTATTTTACTTTTGACTTTCGATTAAGAAAAAAAATGAATCAATCATCTCTTGTTTTAATTTTATTTTGCGCCTCGTTTGTTCGCCTTCCACTAACGAACAGAAAACAAAATCTAGAATTCACTTTTTTTCAAGTTTCACTTTTGGCTTTTGTAATTTTATAATCGTCCCTGCTATACAGTGATTAATTTTTTTTAAATTATAAAATTAATGAATTTTTTTAAATTTCTGTATTTTTTAGAAAATCACGTAAACGTTGTGGAATTCAACATAAATGTCCCTGCTACGATTTAATTTGCAGTAATTAACTTTTTTATACTTTCAGTATAAAATTAACGTTTTTTTTTCCATTTCCGTGATTTTTGGAAAATCACTAAACATTTTGGGAACTACTGATTTATGGGTTGGATTTATAATTATTATAACTGATAATTACCTCTGCTACGCTGGAATTTGCAGTGATTATTTTTTATTTTCTGTGATTTTTGAAAAATCACATATGCGTCGTAGTGGGACTTGAAAGTTTGAGAACTGCTGGTTCGCGAGCTGTTTTTAATAAGTAATTCTTCCCGGTGTCCAAAAATTTCCAAAACAACCAAATTGAATCAACAGGCGCAATAAACTAGTTTTATTTTCGGTTTCTTAGAACAGAAATTAATCCGAAGTGAATTCACGTTTTATTGACTTGATCAGCGATTCAACTTAACAAAATAACAAACATTAACTGCAGCGAATTTGAATTTGATATTGTTACTAACCCCCATGCAAGTCGTGATCAATCAATTCAGTTTCGAACAGAATTATTTTTTTTTGTTATGAAAAAATAATCGTTTTCTTAAACATTAATTTCCGCACCCCGGGTGGATCAACCCCAAAACATTTTACGTCCGAATTCCTGAAGAAAACGAGCAGATTACGGATCCAATTATTGTTTACTGCGTCCTAATAACCACAGCTCATAACATCGATCTACGTTGTACGCCCTTCATCCCTGGTTTACGACGCTTGCGCCTTTTATTTAATTTAGGAGCTTTCCTCGGGGCGATTCACCAATTTTTTTCGGGGGCGATAGTCATAAATTTATTATAATTAACGCAGTTTCTTGTTCGTTGAAAATTTATTTAACGAATTTATAATAATCGTTTGGTGTAGTTGTTTCACACTAAACTTATTTGTTCAAATATAATATAAATTTAAATTCTTTAGTACACTCACGGTGAACACCCCCCAAAAACTCGAGCGTCATCAAAAACGAGCAAAATTAGAGCACCCCGGCGCGGCGCGCCGAGCGCATCATGCATCTGACTTGCTAATGCACACTTCAAACTCAACCCCCAATTTAAATTCAACTTACCCCGCCGCGTTCTTTGCGGCGGCTGTTTTTCGCGCGTGGTGTTTGCACAAAAATTAAATAATGAACTCGGAATGGAGGCGGACGAGTCTTCGAAGCCCACCATAAATCATCGCGTCGCGTCGTTCACATCAAAAAAAAAAAAATTATCCTTGTCCCGCTTTGTTTACCTTCACCCCGAGTTAAAACAGTGGCGTGGGATTAACGCCGGAAAAGGTCGGACGCGGGGCAAATTGGAATAAATTATCTCCACCGAAATGGTGCGCTTGTTTATTTGCGGTTTGTTGTTGGACGCAAATCGAAACAGCGAAACGTGAGCGGGGGGGATCATTCGTTCGAACGAATTTGATGATTTCTTTGAAATAACATTTGTTTTTAAATCCGGCGTTTGTTTTCGTTTCAAATTCAGGAAGGGTTTTTCCATGTGAGTTTTTTCTTTCCTTATTCAAAAGAAAATTCATTTTTTCAAAGAACTAAACGTCAAAGATATATTGTTACATGCCAAATTGCGCAAGGAGTAGGTATAATAACAGTTTGGGAAAACCAACCCTGACAGTGCCTGGTTTTCCTAAAATCTACATAATGTTAGGCTAACGGCATGATTTCATCTTGTTATTAATTACACTGTTTATTCTTTTAATTCAGGCTTTTTCTTTGGATACCCTTTTGGTACTCGGTTATTTAACCGACATTTTGGAAGCTGTTTTGTACTGCCGACTTGCAGAGAACGTATCCGGCTGAAGGGGAGATGATCGTTTCGGATATCGTGCAAAATACACGCAGGGAGGTGTAAACGACCTTGACCTACAGGACACATTCTTGGCTGAGTGAGTTTGTGCAGTATATCTTTATTAACTGCTTCGTAACGCTGCATTGCTAAAGAGACATAGTATTAGACATAGTATTTCGACGACTTTCAATCGCATATGATTAACCTGTTTGTGATATTGTAATCATTCTGTGCTTTTGTAATTATTTTAGCTGTTTGTGTGTATGTGCCACTACCCTAAACCAGCTAGTTTTAATAAAATCTCCTGTGATTGTTGCGAACGACCAACTACAAACCCGAGACTTATTGGGAACATTATCGAGGCCTATTTCGGATCAGCTGGGTATTTTGTTCACCCTGGCGCCTACTTAAGATTTCTTCAGTATTGCTTGACGAGGAAAAGCTGATGAAAGATACAGTGCGGACGTGTTAACGATTAAGGTAAATAATTCACATTAGAGTTTTGTGGTAGCAATGTGTAATAGTATCTGATGTTGAACGAGCATCGATTTCTTCGAGAATAGATTTTTCTAAAATTTTAAATTAGGGCTGGGCCTATTTATTCCTAGCTCTGTAGGTTTCTTCCAAAATTTTAGTGCTTCTTACCAAAAGCAGAAGAAAGCTTCGGAAGAAAGTAGAAACAATTGGTGAAGACTATCAGGAAAACTATGAATTCAGACAAAATATTTGACTTAGAAGGCCAAGTAAAATTCTTTGTGGTTCTTCGACTTAGAAGACTAAGTCAAATTCTTTGCCTGAATTCATACACAGTTCGTCTGAATACAACTTTACTTTGAAAAAAATGTCCATGTTAATTTATGTTTTTATCAACTTTTAATAGTCTTCTTTACTAAAAAACATTAACCTTTAAATCTTTGTACGACGAGTTTTTTTTTTAATTGAGATTTATTTCAGAAATACGTAGCTCTTTTATGTATTTCACAAATTGTATATAAGGAAATTAATAATCAAATAACAATCATTTTGTATTTGTATGCTAACTGTACAACGTTTTAGCTTACAAATTAATACTGTTGTAGAATCTTACGGAGTTGAAAAATTTTGATGGAAAATTTGGATGAGTTTTTGGGACTTCATATCTCTCCCACACTTTCCTAAAACCTGCGTCACATATCAATCAAAATGAGAATAAAGGATTGTGCTATATTTTTATGTCAGTGTACTAAAGACAGTCCGAAATTTTCTGTCCGCAGTTGTACAGTTGCGGAATTTAAAAAAGCATACATACACTCAAAACGTGTCGCTGTGAACTTGGTTTTGTTTGAAATTATTTTCGTTTTATATGGTTTTATAAGTCAAAATCATTGTCAAAGTGACAAACCGACATTAACATGCCGCATTTAAATTTACCCGAAAAACGCAAATAACTATATACATTATTGAAGAAAGGTGGTAAGTAAGAAGATTAACCGAAAGATTTGAGGTTCATAAAAGCACCATACAGTTTTTCCTCGACTCCTAAAAGTGAAAGTGACCTGATTTAATTATCAGTGTTTATGTCAATCAGAAGACATCGATTTACTATTCTAATATTGCAAAATAAAGCCTAAACACTTGTATACTTTTTTAAATTCCGCAACTGTACATTATTTACACTTGTATTAAAAAAATATAGTAAAACTACCTTGAGATTTTGATTTTTTTTCACATTTCATTGAAATTCCAAAGAAATTTCATTCTTTTTCTTAATGTGAAATTTCATTTCATGTCCTGTTGAAAAGTTTCATATTAAAAATAATGAAATTTCCGCGCTTCTTTCAAAAAAAAACATTTTTTTTCTAAAATTTCCACATCCCTACACGGAACTCTTAGCGGCAATTTGACAATAAAGGCGAAGTTAGCATGCAGAGGTCACGATTTTAATCGCCATCTCTGTACAATGGGAAAGTCCTTGATGGAGATTGTTTTAATGGCAACTCCTGTCGCTATTTGCTTTTCGAAAATTGACTTTTTACGTACCATTTCTTCTATTAACTGTTTAAAATATGTCAAGTGTTTGTCAAGTTTAGAACTGGTTGTTAAGTTATATTTTGGTAACAACTTGGCATATGATTTTGAAAGAGCTATCGATCAATTCAGGCAGAATTTCATTGAATTAGATATAACACGTTAATACCATGCCATATTTTACCATATTCAAGAATTCTGCAATTCTAAATGAGAGCCAGAGTTAGAACAATTCAGTGAACAAGCTTTTGAAGCAGCACATGCAGATTTTAAGAAAGTGTGGGAGAACTCTTGATTTTCCGTCAAAATTTTTGAAATCCATTAGGTACAATAGCATTCATTTGTAAGATGAAATGTATAGTTAGCATACCAGTACAAAAATATTGTTGGTTACTTATTAAATTCAAATTGTATTGTATATACAATTTGTGAAATACCAAAAAGAACTAAGTATTTCGAAATAACTCTTAATTAAAAGAAAACCCGTCGTACGAAGATTTAATGGTTAATGTTTTTTAATAAAGAAAACTGTTAAAAGTTGATAAAAACAAAAATTAAAGATGGACATTTTTTTCAAAGTAAAGTTGTATTCAGACGAACCGTGCATAGTTGTCTGGTTTTTCTTCAGTTATTCAATTAGTCTTTTGTTTATTGTTTGACTTAGAAGACTTAGAAGTGTCAAATTCTTTGTCTGAATTCATAGTTTTCCGGTTTTTCTTCACTTAGTGAATTAGTCTTTTGTTTCTTGTTTGACTTAGAAGACGGAAGACTTAGAAGTAAATTTTTTTGTCTGAATTCATAGTTTTCCGGTTATTCTTGACTTATTCAATTAGTCTCTTGTTTGTCTGAGAAGACTTAGAAGTCAAATTCTTTGTCTGAATTCATAATTTTCCGGTTTTTGTTCACTTATTCAATTAATCTTTTGTTTCTCGTTTGGCTTAGCAGTCAAATTATTCGTCTGAATTCATAGTTTTCCGGTTATTCTTTACTTATTCAATTAGTCTTTTGTTTCTTGTTTGAATGAGAAGACTTAGTAGTCAAATTCTTTGTCTGAATTCATAGTTTTCCGATTATATTTCACTCACCGAATTAGTCGTTTGCTTCTTCTTTGCCAATATTATTTTATTGCTTATTGCTAGATTGACTATATTTATGGCGGGGTTGGGGGCGAGATATGAATTTGATTTGAAAACAATTATTGCCCTATCAACATTAACTCAGTTTGGTTTAATAAGAATTTTGACTATAGGAGAGTATGTATTGGCTTTTTATCATTTATTGACTCATGCTGTATTTAAGGCTTTGCTGTTCATATGTCCAGGAGCAATAATTCATAGTCTTGGGAATTGCCAAGATATTCGATATATAGGGGGTATAATTAATCCAATGCCCCTAACTTGTGTGTTTTTTTATTATTTGTAATATGTCACTTTGTGATTTATCTTTTAACAGAGAATTGCGAAATATTTTAGGTAACTTAGGTAACTAAAATAGTTTCCTTTTTTTTTCATCGTCTTTTTCGTTTGCTGGAAAAGAATAACATTTTCTTAAACGTCCTCCAACAATATCCAAAATAAAACAGCCTCATTTGTTCACGAATCAAAAACAAAAGATTCATTTCTTACTTACAAGGTAAGGTCGAAAAGTAATCGTCCACGTGCGATTGGCACAGCGAACAGAGAACTGTGAAATCTTTTAAGCGTTAATCGATATACCTGTTTATTTTTAGAAATACCAATTCAGTAAATAATAGTTTAAGAAAAAAAGTAGAACAAAAGAAGAAAGAAGAAGAAAATTCTGCCTCTTTACATCAATAAAAAAAAGAGAAACGATCAATTTACAAAATGAAACAAACGAGTCAGTAACGATTTTAAAACCCCTTTAGTTTGAAATATGGAAGAGTTTCAAGTTTGATAAAAAAAAGGAAAAAGTCGGTTCCCAAGGACCTTCCCACAATCACTGGCCAATTTCATTTCTAGTTTATTCCAGTAGATTAACGTAGATGGTCTAAAAGAGATAGTCAATGCCAACGAGCGGGCACTTTGCGAAGCGCCAGTGCTGCGCAGTAAGGAACGGAGCGCCGCAGGGCTGCACAATTGATTTTTGACCGAGAGTTACGCCAGTAGACTGAAAAGATCGCTTCTAAGATGTAACCTTCTCTCTTATCTTCATATTTTCACCTCCTTAATGGTGTCACATACTTGGTCTACATAGTACGTATGTATGTACCAGTTATAAATCTTTTTGTTTTGTGCTTGTTAATACTTTAGAGAAGGCACAAAGGGGCTGCGCAGTAGGAAATGGAGGGTCGTAGAGCTGCGCAATCGATTTTCTACGGCAGCCTATGCCGGCAATACCAAAAAACTTCCCTTAACTTAAAACCTTGGTCATATACAACTCGGCCTCTCTCTGATCTTCATATTTTCGAGTACTTGATGCTGCCATGTACTTGGTCTTCATACCAGTTACAAATCTTTCTGTCTTCTGCTTGTTAATACACCGTCAAAAACCATCGAGCACTTTTATTCACCGTTAAGAACCATCGTGCATGTTAGGGAAGGCACAAAAGGGCTGCGCAGTAGGAAATGGAAGGGCGTAGAGCTGCGCAATCGATTTTTCACGGCGGCCTACGCCAGTAACATAAAATACTTCCTCTAACTTGAAACCTTGACCATACAACTCGGCCTCTCTCTGATCTTCATATTTTCGAGTACTTGATGTTGCCATGCACTTGATCTTCGTACCAGTTACAAATCTTTCTCTCTTCTGCTTGTTAATACGCCGTCAAAAACCATCGCGCACTTTTATTCACCGTTAAGAACCATCGTGCGTGTTAGGGGAGACACAAAAGGGCTGCGCAGTAGAAAATGGAGGGTCGCAAAGCTGCGCAATCGATTTTCGACTGTGGACTACGGCAGTTGAGGGTCCAGCCCGATGCTTCGCTTGCAAGCAACATCACTATAGGTGATTTATTGCTGACTTAATGACCGCCACATCATTTGAATTTATTCGACGATAAGTTCTTGTGATTTTCAACTGGTTCTGCCTCAATCTTTGACGATGGTAGGTCTTCTCAAAGAGACTGATTGATCTGGATTTAGTTTTTGGGCTTCCACAGTACTTTTCACGCCAACCTTTGAGCATTTCTTGAAGGCTTTCTGCATCTCTCCTCTTGACAACATGCGTTTGCACCTCAATCTCAATAAGGCCTTTACTATTGCCAACGAATAATTTAGCAAACGCCTCGATTGTAGGGGGGAAGGAACTCATTTTTGGTCCTGGCCCAAAAATTAACTACGTCGCCAGACAACTAGGTCTCTATTGTCGTAGCTCGTGTCAAACCAAGATCATATACATTAGCAATCGCTGACGTGTCTGTCTTTTAAGCCATTTTTGACAGGTCATTGAGATTGGGATGGTCAAGTAATAGTTACGAAAGTCTTCTAGGAAATTAGGCCGTCATCAGCAGTGGGATTTGAAGGAATTTGGGGAAGTGTAGATTTTTTTTGTTGGAACAGATTTTTTTGGCCCATTATAGTTGAAGAAACACAAATAGATTCTGATGGTGCATTTTTTTTAATTGGAGCAACTTTTCCAAAAAAAGTTTAAATTACTTTCTCGTGTCACCTTTTTACGCATAATAAGGCATTCGTATTACGCCGATGAATAAACATAGAATGCTAATTTAAAAATATATACCGAGCTTATTCCATCCTTCTGAGAAACAAGCTGGTGTCGTCAGGACCACAATTATTGCAAACAATGTTGAAAAATGGCGATTTGTTCGGTCGTAATACGTAACGTCAGAGCTGCGGGATTTAGGGGATCTACCCCTAAATAGGACACACGTCAGGGATTAACAGAAAATTGTTTGCGCGATGCCTGCTGAAGTTTGATATTGCGGATTACCGTCGGCGCGCGGAATTGTTGGGAAATTCTGAATTCCCATCCAACCCCCCCCGCGTTCCGTCCACGACGATAAACAAAATTACAATTACAACCCCAAGCACATCAACATTTTAAATAAAATTATACAACATAAATTAATTAATTGACTAACGCGGACGTTTGCTTACGTTTACGACATGAAAACGACGAGTGCAAAGGCGAAGGGTCTCAGTGTCGAGTCATGAGGATTTTTTTTTTTGTAATTGAAACAACTACTTTCACTCTAGCTTAAAACAAAAATAAATGGATTTACAAGGTGTGTAACACTATATTGATTTTTAATGTATTTGTTATTGCCGTCTTCCAGGAGGCTAACGTGTTATTTTCTACATTAACCGATCAATTTGCAATTCCTAATCATTTGCATCAACACTCAGAAGCAAATTACTTTTTTTATCGTTCGGAAAATACCAGCGGTTATAATTATGCATACATACATAGGTTTATAAAAATTACAAACTTACAAACTCAAACTGTGTTTCCGTGACAAACGTGTTTTTTTGGGAAACTAAGGTTTATTCGTTAATTAAATTGTGGCTTTCCTCGCTTCAGATTAAATTGCGTCAGCACGTGAAGGACTTCTCCGGAAACGAAACTAATATTAGAAATTAGAGGCATTTTTAAAATAGCGTGCGTCCGCAATAGAAGGAAAAACAAGTACATTATAACGAAGGTCATCGTAATCAGATATAAACGGTTGTTCGAAGGCAGTTAGTTGAGTGAATATTTCGACATTAAGGGCCTCCGGCTGTAAGGTGTTTATTGCTCCGCGGGAGCCCTCGATACTTCAACTAAAAGAAAGAAGAAGACTTTAATCACGAACTGACGAGAGCGAATCACATTTTCCAACAAATCGTTGTTTTCTGCTTTTTATTAGCTTTTTGTTTCTTATCCTTTTCTTGTAACCTTCGATATAATACCTAATTAAAGTTCCATGTTGGAATAAGATTTGCGACTCAAAAAAACATTTCATATTCAATTACATAATCAAAAGACGATCGGCAACTGCAAACTAAAAAAATATAATTCTTTCGTTTCGTTTCATTTCTTTAACGTCTTTGTTATAATTAATTAAAAAAAAGAAAGACGAAAACAAAGAATGCTTTATTAATTCAGAAAATAAAATTCGATCGGCAACTTCTTCTAACCTTGCGGTGCCCACAGTGTTTAATATATGAATAAAGTTCAGTATAACACTGTATAAGATGTATATTTTTTTGCTTGATTTCTTTTGTTTCAAAGTGCCTTTTTATTTTTCGTGAAAGCAATTTCGACTATAGCGCCATCTATTAACTACCAGCAAAAACTTCTAGTTTGTTGAGAACGTTGTTTCCGTTTTTTCATATTTTACATATTTTCGTTTCTTTTAAATATTTTTAATAATAATAATAATACGTTTATTTCCCGCAAGTAACAATATAACATTTTTTTTACAATATGTTCATATTATATTATAAGAGTTTAGAGAAAAGAAAAGAAACTTGGGGAAAAAGTCAAAGATCAGATAACCAGCTATTCATACAGAATAGCAGGTCCCTATTTTTCATCTTTGGCTGAGATAGAAAGAAAAAAAAAGGAGAAGAGAATAAGTGATGTAGATAAATGCAGAAATAAGTGAATAGACAAACAGCAGTAATATAACTAAGTAAGCTGGATACATCAAATGAAATATATAATGTAATAAATAAATTATGATAAATAAATTTACAATTCTATGAATAAATGCACCATAAAATATTGTCATACTAATCTTATAAACAGACGAATATATTTTTAAGTATACAGGACATATGAAAATAAAGAACTAAAGAACTAAGATATAGTGTTCTGTATAGTGTTTGTTGACTTTGTCGTCGCCTTCATGGATTTGATCCATTGGCGATTTTGCAACACGCGCGCCATTTTCACACTACATCACTATTCGTGACATCACGCGTACCAACTTAACGAACGAAGTATACCATTTATTTTTTTTGAATAAAAAAATTAAAAATTACTATTTTTAATCTTTTTTAACGGGTGGTACGATACGTCACTGTTGGTGACGTCTTACCGAACGGAGTATAGCATTTAATTGTTTTTATTAATTTTTAATCATTTTTATAGGGCGAGGGGGTTGATGACTGATGATGATGACGATAGAAACGCCGAGTGCGTTAGGAAACAGATCGAAACGACCGAGATGGTAATTTGATTCAATTTTATTTGGACGCCGAAGTCTCAAAGAAAAAGTTTGTAATCGTTTCTAGGAATTTCGGAAGTTCGGGGCAATCGATATAAACAGCTGGGGGTAAATCTAAACTCCACGAGGGAAGCCCTGTCTCGTGAGGATACGGAACGTGCCAGGACGATCGCAGAAAATATGTTGTAGGGGGTGATATTAACGACTCACTCGTATGGGGATGTTAGTTCACGCACGATTTTTTTTTGTAGATAAAATATTTTTTTTGTAGATAAAATAAAACGGAAATAAAGAAGAACTGATATTTATCATGATGTCTCTGGCCCGTAAAAAATGTGGAAAATATGTGGAATGAAATTAGCTCTAAATTATAAATTAATTAGTTCACTTTCAACAGTTTTTGAATGCAAGGACAACGTTAGGTTGGTTGTTTGGGGATTATTCAAAACTATTAAAAAAGTTAAAGGCAGTTGGAATCAAAGAACCGGAATTGGCGAAAGGCATCCCTCAATTATTGAAAAAAAGTGATAATAAAACAAATACCATTTCGTTATATTTTTGCGAAGCACCGTGTATGTCACTTGCGAGCAAACGTGCAGCAAAGATTCACAGTTTTGGAAAATGTGTCGTCGGGCTTGAAGAAAAAAAAATGAAGAGGACAAAACGAGCTTTTAAGTTCGGCGTGAAAGCTGCAGCAGCAGAAAGCATAGTTGCTGCACGACGCGGCAAATCAATATCTCCTGTGATGCCGGGGCTCTACGAGGATCTCGGGGGCGAATCTTTCCGGCCTTCCGGACAACCATGATCCACCTGAAAGGGGATTTCCACGGTTTTTCATCAGCGCAAGCCCCTGTTCTTTTGCTCCTTTCCGCTCGCCTCTCCTCAAAGAAGTTAATTTCGAGAACGTCCCATCACAATAGGACTCGCCTATTTACTAGCGGCACAAAAGTTAAAATAAATAAATAGAATCGGATGGAACCTAATTAAATTTAGCGTCGAGGGGGGCGGGGGTGTTTCCTAATGCGGCCCGGAATATAAAATCGATGCGCCCAGCATCCATCACTTCGTACCGCACGGAAATCAATTAAATATCGACTGCAACCCTTGTCTCTCGTGGACGAATCAAGAAAGAAATGGAGGGAGGGAAAATAACCGAGTAATAAAATATTTGGGGGCGCAATTGAATTTTTCAGGATGCAATTTGCCCTGCGCGGGTAATTCGCTGCGCTACAGAAAATGAAATAGTCGTGGGGTTGGGGTTTCGATGTTTCAAGCTTGTCACGGAATCAACAGCAGCCGGAGATGAAAAATAAGTTTGAGGAGGTTAAAAAGGGTTGTAATTAGGAGCCCCCCCTCAAACTTAATTGGCTTTTAATCGGTGCTCCGGATCCATTTTGAAAACAGGCGGTAAAGATTTTATTCGAGAGGGTTGCATCCTTACATCACCGTCTTTACGAAAAACCACCCTTTAGTGCCAATTTCGCTTGTTGATAAGCGAGCCCATTGTTGGGTACTTTATCTGTCCAAATTATAACAAACGCAAATAAAGGTATAAAACAAAAAGTCAAACAAAAAAATGCTCATCTCATACAGGGTTACACTGAACTTCAATCATTTATTAACATTGCGAGGTTAGGTGACTCGGCAGACTTGCGTTCAATTTACCGATCGTCTTTTATTTTCTGAATTAGAGGATTCGTCGTTTATATCTTTCTTGTTTTTTTTTTTTAATTAATTATACAAAAGAAATGTTTTGTTTGCTATTGTCGATCGTTCCTTTTGTTTTCTCAATAAAAATATTCTTCGTCTTCTTGGATTTTTAATTAATTTTAACAAAAGCAATTAAAAAAAAACAAAAAATATAGTTTGCTGTTGTCTTTTATTTCCATAACGTTTTAATTTTTTTTTCTTTTATTTTATTTTCTGCAGGAACCACTTTCTCATTGATAGAAATAAAAAGGTACTTTTTCTGTCCAAATTATAACAAACGCAAATAAAAAACAAAACAAAAGAAATCAAACTAAAAAGTACCCTTCTTATACAAGGTTATATACAGGGTTATATAACTTCACTCATTTATCTTTTTTCGATCGTCTTTTATTTTCTGAATTAATAAAACATCCGTCGTTTTCGTCTCAGGTTTTTTTTTAAAATTAATTATAACAAAAGCTTGAGAAAACCAAAGATTTTTTTTAGTTTGCTGTTGCTGTTCATCTTCTGTTTCCGTAATTGAAACGTTTTAATTTTTCCTCTTTCTCTCTTTTTTTCCTCTTTCTCAAAAGAAATAGAAGACGCGTTTATTTTTTGTTTTAAAAGAGGCAAGAGAGCCTGAAAGTCAATAGATGGCGCGGCGGCCAGTTTCTCCGCTTGTCAATAGATAGCGCTGTTTTTCTTTTTAACGAATTACATTCACGAAGTATAAAATGATTCAATAAGAAACAGAAGCGCATTCATTTTTTCTCAAAAACGAAGCAAGGAACTTTTCTGATAATCAATCGGTGACGCAATAATTATTTTTCTGCTCGTCAATAGATGGCGTTCCTGGCGTCTTGTCACCGCAAAAATGTTAAAAGAGAAAATACTCCTGAATTAAATTACTGACTTACCGGATGACAAGTGGCGTTGTCTCTAAACAACGGTTCTCCCAAGCTAGCACAATGGAGAAGGGGGTGGGTATTTATTAAGGGCGCCAGGGAGTATGTACCCCCGGTTGCAAGAACTCCACATATATGGCTCCCTCCCTAAGCCTCAATGCGTTCGCCTCAGATAGACCAATAATTTCAGGAGATTTAAATTCACTGGTACGGTCAGCGCAGGTTCGAAAAAATAAAACATTCGCTGTGTCACAATATAAACAAATTCTAAAATAAATAAACTGGGGCCATGCACATGCTAAGCCAGCGCCACCAATGACCATATTCTGCATTAGTGATATGAAAATACGAATTGTTTCAAATTATTAGTGTACATTTGAACTTGAATATTGTAATGTATTTCAATACCAGGAAGTATTATGTACTGCAATTGTAAATTGTCATAAGAGTGATATTGTTCCCATGCAATGAGTCTCAAGAAATATTTTCATATCACTAATTCACAAATCACCACGCCAGGCGGCGCTGAACGCAGAGATGTGCATGGCGCCTATACGTACCGATAATTAGATCTGATTTTACATAAGTCAAGATAACACTCTACGATATTGCAATTGACTACTTAATTATATACGGTGAACGTAGCGCAACATGTAGTCCGAAATTCTGATTCGCAATTTAATTATGCATGAATAACAAATAAAATCTAAACTGTTCGCTCCGTAAATATCAGATTGAATTACGTTGAAAACTTAACCTTTATTTGACCGGTTAGGGTCGGCGTTGCCAACCGAAACGCGGTGGTCGGTGGTAGAGAAGGTGGGTAATTACAGCGCCCTCTATTGATCGCGGATAGCGACGACAATCTGGATCAATCTGCTTTGGCTGGTCAGGTTCCCACGATCGGGTTACGGTACACTCACTGGGCAGAAGCGCTTCCGGAGAAATAGGCCGAAAGCCTGGTCTAATAGTCGACGTCAGAAAACTACGCTCAAATAGGAAAAGCCTGGGGCTAACACGTTCCTGGGCATGGAATTGGAGTTAAACTGACCTCCAAATGTGTTTGAAGGTATTACGTGATCTTCCGGCACAGCCGCAATTGAATTATCCTCCCGAAGAGCGAAAACCACGATAATTTTACTATGCATGTAAAACACTTCTAACTTGTAACACACTTCGAACAAGAAAAGCCTTCAACAAGGCGAATTTGTGGCAGGCGGAGGTTGCTAGGATACGAAACCGAAAACCAGTCACGTGGTGTGTCACACGAATAAACGTTGAGTAGTAAAGAGAAGGGATGTAGGGTTGCCAACTGTGTTAAAACGCAGTTGAATGATGTTGTGGCGGTAAATTTGAACGTAACAGTCTTCACTTTCATTTATCGAATTACATTCACGAAAATTCGAATGTTACGCGAGAAACAGAAGACGCGTTTATTTTTTGTTTTAAAAGAGGCGAAAGAGTTTTTACCGAAGGTCAATAGACGGTGCAGCGGTCAGTTTTTTCGCTGGCCAACAGATGGCGCTGCTTTTCTTTTTAACGAATTACGTTCACGAAATGTAGAATGATTCGATAAGAAACAGAAGATGTATTTATTTTTTGTTAAAGAGGGAGCAAGGAACTTTTCTGATAACCACTAGTTGATGCAATAGTCATAGACGCTGGTCAATAGATGGCGGTTGCTTCTTTTCGTTTTTATTTTATCGAATTACATTCACGAATATTCGAATGTTACACGAAAATAGAAGACGCGTTTACTTTTTATTTTGAAAGAGCCGAGAATGATTTTACTGAAGGCTAATAGATGGCGCAGCTTTTCTTTTTAACAAAGTACGTTTACGAAATGTAGAATGTTTTAATAAAAAACAGAAGATGCATTTTTTTTAAACAGACTGTCTTGATAATCAACAGATGACACGATAGTTACTTTTCCGCTAGTCAATAGATGACGTTCCTTCTCTTCGTTTTTATTTTATCGAATTATATTTACGAAAATTCGAATGTAAGGCCCGTGTGACACTATGATATTTCTTGTGTAAGATATGTTACGAAGTGAGCGAGAAGTGTCAATTCAACCAATCAAAATTCACTGTGGTAGCTCATCTCCCTCACTTTGTAACAATAATGTTATCAAATGTGTTTACTTTTTATTTTAAAAGACCCGAGAGAGTTTTCACTGAAGGTCAATGGATGGTGCAGCAGTCGATTTTTCCGCTGGTCAATAGATGGCGCTGCTTCTCTTTTTAACGAATTACGTTCACGAAATGTAGAATGTTTTAATAAAAAACAGAAGATGCATTTATTTTATTTTTTTTAAAACGGATCAATGAACTTTTTTGATAATCAATAGATGACGCAATAGGTAGTTTTCCGCTGCTCAATAGAGTGCGTTCCTTCTCTTTGTTTTCATTTCACCGAATTACGTTCACGAAGATTCGAATGTTACACGAAAAATAGGCGACGCGTTTATTTTTTATTTTAAAAGAGTCGAAGGAGTTTTTACTGAAGGTCAATAGATGGCGCAGCAGAGTTTCCGCTGGTCAATAGATGGCGTTGTTTTCCTTTTTAACGAATTACGTTTACGAAATGTAGAATGTTTTAATAAAAACAGAAGATGAATTTTTTGTTAAAAACGGACCAAGGAACTTTTTGATAATCAATAGATGACACAATAGTTAGTTTTCCGCTGGTCAGTAGATGGGTCTTTATTTTCATTTTATTGAATTATATTCGCGAAAATTCGAATGTTACGCGAGAAACAGAAGACGCGTTTATTTTTTGTTTTAAAAGAGGCGAAAGAGTTTTTACCGAAGGTCAATAGACGGTGCAGCGGTCAGTTTTTTCGCTGGCCAACAGATGGCGCTGCTTTTCTTTTTAACGAATTACGTTCACGAAATGTAGAATGATTCGATAAGAAACAGAAGATGTATTTATTTTTTGTTAAAGAGGGAGCAAGGAACTTTTCTGATAACCACTAGTTGATGCAATAGTCATAGACGCTGGTCAATAGATGGCGGTTGCTTCTTTTCGTTTTTATTTTATCGAATTACATTCACGAATATTCGAATGTTACACGAAAATAGAAGACGCGTTTACTTTTTATTTTGAAAGAGCCGAGAATGATTTTACTGAAGGCCAATAGATGGCGCAGCTTTTCTTTTTAACAAAGTACGTTTACGAAATGTAGAATGTTTTAATAAAAAACAGAAGATGCATTTTTTTTAAACAGACTGTCTTGATAATCAACAGATGACACGATAGTTACTTTTCCGCTAGTCAATAGATGACGTTCCTTCTCTTCGTTTTTATTTTATCGAATTATATTTACGAAAATTCGAATGTAAGGCCCGTGTGACACTATGATATTTCTTGTGTAAGATATGTTACGAAGTGAGCGAGAAGTGTCAATTCAACCAATCAAAATTCACTGTGGTAGCTCATCTCCCTCACTTTGTAACAATAATGTTATCAAATGTGTTTACTTTTTATTTTAAAAGACCCGAGAGAGTTTTCACTGAAGGTCAATGGATGGTGCAGCAGTCGATTTTTCCGCTGGTCAATAGATGGCGCTGCTTCTCTTTTTAACGAATTACGTTCACGAAATGTAGAATGTTTTAATAAAAAACAGAAGATGCATTTATTTTATTTTTTTTAAAACGGATCAATGAACTTTTTTGATAATCAATAGATGACGCAATAGGTAGTTTTCCGCTGCTCAATAGAGTGCGTTCCTTCTCTTTGTTTTCATTTCACCGAATTACGTTCACGAAGATTCGAATGTTACACGAAAAATAGGCGACGCGTTTATTTTTTATTTTAAAAGAGTCGAAGGAGTTTTTACTGAAGGTCAATAGATGGCGCAGCAGAGTTTCCGCTGGTCAATAGATGGCGTTGTTTTCCTTTTTAACGAATTACGTTTACGAAATGTAGAATGTTTTAATAAAAACAGAAGATGAATTTTTTGTTAAAAACGGACCAAGGAACTTTTTGATAATCAATAGATGACACAATAGTTAGTTTTCCGCTGGTCAGTAGATGGGTCTTTATTTTCATTTTATTGAATTATATTCGCGAAAATTCGAATGTTACATGAAAAATTCAAGACAGATTAGGACGGAAAAGGCAGACTTGCTTTAATTTTTGACTCTCCCATATATATACTCAGTTGTTTCCGTAAAAAAAAAATAGGAAAAGAAAGAAGATATTAAAACGTCTCTACGTCTCTGTACAAAGTGTTCAAAAGTGTACAAAGTAAGTATAAAATTCACGACCAAAAATAACTTCCGTTATTTCTCGGATCTTCCACGTATGTGCATTAATCTTGGAGTTTGAGAGAAATTCGCCGCCGAAGTTTAAATGAGGATGCACACGCAATTTATGGGGCCTTCGCTTTCCCATAAAGTTAATGAAATCAATTAGGGCAGCGAAATTTATTTGCATGGAAACTTGGTACCGGGGAATAATTAAATTCTAGGGCGGATTGATCCAATCAAAGTCCGCGCCCTTGTCTCGTCAGGAAATAATTTAGACAGCCCACGTGGGTCAGTCTGATTTTATTTTCGGCTTTCCACAACCACGTAAATCGATATCGCCATCGGAGAATTCGTCAAGGATGTCCATTTAGATGGACGTGGCTGTACGTCTGTTGAAACATTTAGGCCTGATTTTACAAACGTCGGATAAGCATTATTCTTAAAATAACGAGATGTAGGTATGGGTGAGGTAGATATGGAGGAACGTTAAAGGATATTAGGCGAACAGTTATTCCGTTCTTATTCCACGATTGTAAAACTGGGCCTTAATGCTTGTGAGCTTTGACTAGTTGAGTAAATCGTGCGTTCAAGTATTTTTATTTTTAAGTTGAAGGTCTTCTACGAAGGTTGATCAAGAAATACACGTGCTTTTAATGGCGAGTAAAAGATGGCGCAATTCCAGTTTCTGAACTGGTTAATAGATGGCCTTTCAATCATGAATTTTTCTTCTGTTACTGGAAATAGAACTAATAAATAATGAGACAAATCTATTTTTTGTTGGATGAGGTAGTGAAGCATTTGCTGGCGGTTAACAGATGGCGTAATGTCGATCAATTTCATCGTCGGTTAACAAACGATGTTGCAAGCCAACTCTTATGAGTATAGTAAAAATTGCAGAATTTTTTTTGTTTAGAAAAGTTGAGTGTTGAAAATATAAAACGGTTTATAAAGCTTCCGCTAGTAGCCAATAGGTGGTGTTGTGTTAGGTTATCCGCTGGTTAACAGATGGCGCTTCAAGTTGTTCTTCTTCCAACTGTGAAACATTTTTCTTTCATGAATTTTTTTTTATTTACATGCAGGAATGTTACCAACAATAAGAACTGTTTATCCGTTGGTTATTAAACTATTTTCTTCAAGTTTTTACTTTTTTTGCTTGAGAATCACTCACCAAAACAAATAAGACGTTATTAACATTAAATACCTTTTTCTCGTGTTGTAACCTTTGCTGGAGGTTAATAGATGGCGGCACAATAATCAGTTTCTTCTCTAGTCAGTAGATGGCGCTCCTTTTCTTCCGTCTACTACTTCTTCTTCTATTGAATTACGACACAATCACGACAAGTAGAATGTCGCCTCAAAAATGAAAACACATTTATTTATTGTAATTGAGCAGCTTTTGCTGTGGGTAATAGATGGCGCTGCGTCAGTTATTTCACTGATTGGTAGATGGCGCTGCTTTTTCTTAGATATTTATTTAGAAACGTTCTCTCTTTTTATTCATGTTTGGAGTGAAGTTGGTGTCTTTTTGTATGTAGTTAATAGATGGCGCAATGTTAGTTACTGCACCGATTAATACGGGCGCTCCTTTTACTCAGATGTTTACTTAGAAACATTCTCCTTTTTATTAAATTACATCACAACGTTAATAGTATACAATAATCTACGTCGCGACATCTTGCGACCAAATTTTGTCCTAACATAATAGTGTAAAAGATCTTCGTTTTTTTTTTTTCATGGTGGTTGATAGATAGCCGGATAACAGATGGCAATTTCTCTTTTTCTTGGTAATAAGACATTTTTCTGAAAACTTTCCTTTTTTTAGAACAAGAGAAGGGTCCATCTGTCCCCCTCTTGTTGACTCCCACTCAGAAAGAATTCGAAGAAAGTGCTTCCCGTTATAAGGGCCGCTCGCCGGTAGGGGGGTTCGCGGCGGTTAGTGATCTGATTAATTTTTGCTCGAATTCCTTTGACCTTGACCTTAATTTTTTTTAAATCTTAATTTCTTACTCGAGTTAGGTTGAATTGTGTTATTTTGACCTTGAAATTTCTCTAGATCTTTACATTTAAGTTTTTAATTTTTTCAATCTTATTCATTTGCTTGGCTGAATAGAATTTGATTGATTTGGATTCACTATTAAATTTCATTTGATCATGACATTCGAATTTTTCATTTTCTTAAGGCCGCTTTACAGCTCGCAATTTTCATTGCTGGCAATAAATAATTGCAGCAATGAAGAATTGAGCAATTTTTATTGCGGAACACTTTACAGATGGCAATAAAGATTGCTGATGAATCAAGCATCAAGTTTACAACTTACTAAAAAACAATCATTTTATTAAATTTGTTTGTGTTAAAGTAACAATGTACTCCAACAATTATCGGAAAAAAATAAGTGCTGTTCTGTGCATACTTATTGCAAGTTTGGCGTTAATGGTAGAAAATCGATCTAGTCGTTGTCACATATACTATTTTTATGAAGTTTACCAACAAATTCCCCAGAATCGCCGTTGCAATGCAAGTTGATCAAAATACAAATACTGCGCATGCGTGCAATACAAATCGCCGCAATTATTTATTGCAGGCGATGAAAATTGCGCACTGTAAAGAGGCCTTTAAGATTTAATTTTTTCCCAATCTTTAATTAAGGTGACTCGGGCTGTGTTGACTTTGAAATTTCTTTTGACGGCCCTATTGTCCATTGAAATTTAATTTAAAAGATTTTTTCCAATTCTTTACCTTGGGTTTACTTGACCTTGAACTTATATAACATTTTTAAATATTTAACGATCGTGCAGTAACTTTTTTTCGGTCCCCCCCTAAGTACGGTTTCCTGACAATGACATTTTTCTGAAAACTTTTTTTTAGAAGTAGAATATTGTGTTTTTATAAGTAATAAAATGAATTAATAGATGGCGTAATATCCATTTAACAGATCCTTCCTTACTTAAATCATACCAGAACAAATAAAATAAAATTAAAATAAAATAAAATAAAATTAAAATAAAATAAAATAAAATTAAAAGGGATTAGCGAGTGTTTGCTGGTTGTTAATAGACATATACTTAAACACATTTATTTATTGTAAAGTAGAATGATGCAGCTTTTGCTGGTGACTGATAGATGGCGGAATGTCAGATATTTTACTGGATTATAGAGGGTGTTCGAATTATATCGCAAGACTAATAATAATTAGGATACTTTTTTTTATTTTATTTTTGAGCGATACGATGGTGTTTCCGTTAACCGTCAATAGGCACTGGTTAACAGATGGTGCTCGCAGCAAATCTTCTGCTAAGACAATTTTGTAGAAACTTTCTTTTCTTAGGAGCAGAATATTGCATTATTAACAATAAAAATAGTTAATAGATGGCGCAATGCCAACTGAACAGATGGTTTGTAAGGTTTTTAGTATATTTTGTCTTTCACTACTTAATCATTCCGTAAGAAAAAGGACGGCGAGAAAAATAACGTTAATGCGTTTTCTTTTTGTTAAAATATATTAGCGGACTTTTGCTGATGGTTAATAGATGGCGCAGTAGACAGTTTCTTCGTCGGTCAATAGATGGCGCTGCTTTCTTTTTCTATTTAGGGACTCTATTTCTATTATTTATACAATGTGGTCAACATTGCATCTGAAATATTTCCGAATCTGTGAGGATGTCAATAATAATTTCAACGCCCTGCGGACAATAAAAAAATATTGCAAAGCGGCACATTCAATAATTGTTGATCACAGTGTCTTAACTATGTGATGTATTTTATAACTTATTGATACATGACCATACATGACTCAATAATAGTTACTTCAGTAGTTGATAGATGGCGCTACAACTTATACATACATGACTCAATATTAGTTACTTCAGTAGTTGATAGACGGCGCTATTTCAATTTCCTCAATATAGCAACTAATACTGCTGCCCCATGAGCTATCACGCGCGAGATGGCGGTCAGTGCGGACAAAGCGTGCCATCGCAAACTTGCAAAATTATTGGTTTCAAGTCGGCAGGATTGCAATGGGGCCCCCGAGCATATTCTGTATAGCTATTTCGGAGTTCTCGAGCTACTGTTATGCTGATGAGGCTCCAGTTAGGGCCGAAATAGCTATACAAAATATGCTCGGGGGCCCCATTGCAATCCTGCCGACTTGCAATCAACATCTGCTAATTTAATTTCTATTTTTTTGCTTTGATAGATGGCGCGATGTCAGTTTACTTCACTGGTTGAATAATAATATGAAACACTTTCAATTTTTGTTGGATGGTGGTTAACAGATGGCGCTATACTAATTTCCTTGTAACTGATAGATGGCGCAATATCAATTAGACGGCGCTCTGCTAATTTTCTCTTTGTTTTTGCTGGTGATTGATAGATGGTGAAATGACAGTTAAATGGCGCTGTGCTAATTTCCTTGCTATTTCTTTGTTTTAGCTAGTGATTGATAGATGACGCAAAATCAGTTGTATAGCGCCTATGTTAATTTTCTTGCTACTTCTTTGTTTTTGCTGGTGATTGATACAATGACAGAAACTTCACTGGTTGATAGATGGCGTTCCTTTTTGTGAACATTCTATTTTGGATTATATCTCAGCACGTGTTAAAATTATGAAAGATTTTTGTTGGATGGCAGTTAATAGATGGCGCTATACTATCTAATTTCTTTCCTGTTCCTTTGCTTTTACTGGTGATTGATAGATGGCGAAATGTCAGTTACTTCATTAGTTGATAGATGGCGCTACTTTTTTAAATTCCTTTTTAAATTATATCTCAGTACGATACACATTCATTTTTTGTTGGATATAGGTGTCACTTTGCTAATTTCTTTGATGTTGCTGGTGATTGAAAGACGGCGTAATTTAAGTTACTTCCTAGTTGATAGATGGCGCTGGTTTTTCAGAACATTCATTTTGGGATTACATGTATTAATAATATCAAAGGCTTTTATTTTTTTATTGGATGGTGAATCACAGATGGCGCTGTGCTAATTTCTTTGCTCTATTCTTTGCTGTCATGGCCAGCTCCATTAACACTCACTGACGTGTATGTATGGCCGTTTCAATTCGCATAAAATTCAGTTTTGAGAAAGCATGCCATGGAGTACTCCCCTCAGCGCTCCCTATTAAAGATACTACAGAACTACTCATAGTAACTGCATAGTAACTGCAATTACTTAAAAACTCACAAGAGGAGCTGAGGGGAGTACCGTCAAAATTTTTAAAAGTCGAATTGAAACGACCATACATGCACGTCAGTGAATGTTAATGTAGCTGGCCATGTTGCTGTTTCCTTGATTTTATCGGTGATTAAAAGAGGGCGCAATGTAAATTGTTTCACTGTCATGCTAAACATAAAAATGTATTTCATTCTTGTAAAGGCAGCTTTTGCAGGTGATAAATCTAGACGGTGCAACGTCATTTATTTCACTGGTGGATAGATGGCGCTACTGTTTGAGAACATTGTTTTTCAGCAAGCATGTATTAACAACCTGAAAGACTTTTATTTTTGTTATATCGCTATTAATAGATGGCGCTGTGTAAATTTTGTTTGCTGTTTCCTTGATTTAACTGGTGATTGATAGAGGACGTGAATTGTTTCACTGTCATGCTAAATATGAAAACGCATTTAATTATTGTTAAGTGATTGATAGATGGCGCAATGTCAGTTACTTCGCTGGTTGATAGATGGCGCTCCTTTTTTTTAACATTCTATTTGAGATTAGGTCCCAGTGCATGCGTTAATAATAACACGAAACATTTTCATTTTTTATTCGATGGTGATTAATAGACGGCGCTATGCTAATTACTGATGATTGATAGATGGCGCGATGTCAATTACTTTACTGGATGATAGATGGCGCTCACTTTTATGAACATTGTTTTTCAGATTATATCATAAACCTATTAATATGAAACGCTTTCATTTTTGTTGGATGGTGGTTAATAGATGGCGTTATGCGACTTAACATATTTTTATTCCTTTTATGACTAGAATTATGTACGATAATAAAAATGGATTTATTTTATGTTGGCAGAGATTACCGGGGGGATGAATATGTAAATCGAAAATAACTCGTGAATCGCGAAAAGGCCGGAAGAGACCACCCGCGCTCGTCCCCCCCCCTGGTTTAATCCACCTCATTTACCCGCATTTTTGTTTTCGCCCTTTTTTCGGTGCAGATTAGCCTCACGTCGCGGGCGATGCCTCTGCGCGCATGTGCACCCCTGCACTGTTCAATTTTGTTTAAAATGCTCCGGGATACGAAGTCTCCGGGTGGCAGTGAGCTCCGCATAGTCTCCGGATTCGTTCCGGTCGCGTTCGGGCTTGCACGCTCCGGGTTGATCGATACATAGGTTATGTGGAGGCTCAACTCACGTGCCGACGACAGTGTTGATCGCTTCCGAGATAGTGCCGGTTTCAGATACGACCGGAAACATGCCCGCCTTTAAATATTTCGGAGCCTACACCGTAAGATTTTATCTAATTTTTTTTGCTACTCCAATCGTAGTTGTGTTAAAGTTAAGGGAAGTTTTTAGTTACTTCCCCCCCCCCCATGAACGTGAGCGCGCGCTATTGATAAATAAGTCTCATTTAAATGCAACCGACTTTTCGGCTCAAAACGAGTTGTTTGCAGTTTAGAGGGACACCTGTGATGAAGTTTGTGGAGTTTTGCGGTTTGTGGGATAGTTTAGGACGGCCCCATTCCATGGAGGCTGTAGCTTTTAGTTTAATTGGTAGTGTGCTGCTCCTTAGTCGCTTTGTTAAATTTTGTCAGAAATGACTTCGTCCTGTAACAAAATGAGGAAACAAACTTTCCCTGTTGGATAAATTATGATAATTTATTGTTGGTAGCGATGTTAAATTAGGGTGGGTTAGGAAATGTCGATTAAAAAAAAATATTGGGTTCTAAAACAAATGAAAGAAGAGATTTCGAAATGTCCCGATAACTATTTGCCTTCCTAAAGTTTCCCTGAGGATGTAGCCGAAATCGGTTGGGTCAATTCAATTTATTTTTTTTTCTCTGTTTGTGTAGAATAAGTATCGACTATATTATACCCTTCCTTATTTATTTATTCATCAAATTTTATTTAAAAATAGTCGCTACTGTTTTTTATCGTCAAAAAAGTCGTTACATATTTAAACGTAAATATTTTCTTGTTTTATGAAGAAGAAAAAAAATATCATAATTTTTGTTTAAAACTTGTTTGAAACGAAGAATACTAAAATAAACAAAAAACTAAAATTCAATAACTAGAAAAAAGAACGAGCGATCATAAATCACATTAAAAAACAAAATGAATTAATCAATCCTTGAAAACAATTGAATATATGAGATTAAAAAGGGCCCAAGTCCAGATTGTATGTGTCTATTATTTTGGTAAAATTTAAATAACGTTTTGATCTGGTTATGTGATCTAGACACAAAGAAATTTAATACAGTAACAGGTGAAAGCAAAAGTTTACATATTAAAAAAAAAAACACTTTCAAAAACCTTTTTTCTTCAATTTCTCATAATCATTCGAGCAGGAATTGGGCCCCTTTTAATTTCACATATTCAATTGTTATACTACTATGGAGGTTCTAAGCCACTTTTTTATGGAAATCAAACTCGCATGTATGGTTGCCTATCTTTACTTTTGTTAGGCGCTGGTAGCAATTTTTTTTACCAGTTATTAATGAACTGCTACCAGTGCCTGACGAAAGTCAAGGTAAGCAACCACACATGCGAGTTTGATACATCTACGTAAAGTTTTCATAAGAAAGTGAATTAAATTAAAATGAACAATTAATTAAACAAAATAAACACAAAAATGTAATAATGATAATAATATAACAGTCAACATGATAGTGTCATTTAACCGAAGAGATTGTAAAGGTGATTTTAGAAACAATAAGTGAACAACAAATAAAACATAGAAATGAAATGTATAAACAATCATAGCCTAAGATGCAGCAACTCACAAGGTTAACGTCGCGTAAGCTTAGACTGTGACACAGTTTGATTAATGAAACACCATCCGCAAGAAGTGCATGAGAAGAAACGACAAAAAAGTGACCAGTCAAAATAGCAGAAAATTTGGTTAGACAAGAAATGAACCACGATTTGCATAGTAAAAAATAAATAAAATAAAATAGGTAAGAGCCCGAAGAATAGAATGGCCAAGAAGCTAACAAATTAACAAATTGTTAACCGACAGGAAAGGAAGGAAATAGTAAAGGTTAATCACCCCATGTTTGCGTTCGGTTCGTTTAGAAACTCGGTGCAGTTTATATAGTCGTCGTATTCGACGATGCGCGCCGTTCTACATGATTGAAATTTAGGGCAATGATTTCGACAATTTATTGACCGTGACTTCGCGTATCACCGAACACGACGGTTACATCAGAAGCAGCATTTCAGCATTCAATTCCTGAATCGAGCACAAATCCGTCTTAAAATCTACAACTTGCTGTTTAAACTACCCTATCTTTGAGACTTTCATTTTTCTTTAGTTTTGCTTTTCGCGCCTTTGAGATTTAATTGAGTTTGCTTTGACTGTATTAAATTAAATGAAACATCCTGTATACTATTTTACCATGTGCTTTTGACCCAGTTTCAGAAAGCTTACCAGATTTAGATATTTTCAAGACTACTTGAGTTTTTCCTATTTAAAGCTCTTCCAGTGATCTGCTTTTTATATAGTCGTCGTATTCGATGATGATGCCCCATCTCACAGAACACGACGATTATGCTTTTAGAAAAATTCTATGTCGAAAGTGCAAGAAACAAAATAAAATACTTGAATGAAAAAAATCAAACGCATTTTTTTAGAAAATTTATAAAAAAACAAATAATCAAAAACACTTCATTTCAAGCTTTGTCAAACAGAAAGAGAAAATGACAAAAAATGTAAAAACAAAAGACAGGCGACTCGATTCATTAGAGTAAGTAAAGTAAAATTAGAAATAAAATCTTTTAGCGCTTTCTGTTCCCCATTTCTTTATAAAAACCTTACTAAAGCTCTATTACTTCACTTTTCCGTACTTAAAAGCTCTTCTTGGAACTTTGCTATTTATGTAGTCGTCGTATGCGATGATGCACGATATTTGCAAAATCATCCCGAGCTTTAAGCACTTTCTGTTTTCCGTTTCGTTTACGTAAAGTTTACGAAATCTCTATTACTACAGTTTTTCCTGTTTACAAGCTCTTCTTGTAACTTCGCTATTTAAGTGTATAGTCGTTGTATACGATGATGCATGATTTTGCAAGCTTATCTTGAGCTTTTAGCACTTTCGTTTATGAAAAGCTCACTAAATCTCTATTAGATCCGTTTTTGTTCTATTTAGGAGTTCTTCTTGTAACCTTACCATTTATATAGTCGTCATAATCGATGATGCATACGGTTTCACTGTCACAAAATTTTAAGTGTATCTTCGTTGACAATGATCGCAAAATATTTTAGCTTTCATTCAAATTAGTATTTGTTTAAATTTTCTTGAGCGTGATTTTTACTGGAAACTAGTCGGGAGCAATTCGATTTATTTATTTTTTGCGCCTAAATTATTTGCATGCGTTTTCCTTTTCTTCATTCTTTGGAAATACGATACTTATTTTTTTAACATTGCGAATCGGGAGTACAACATCCGGCGTTAGTCGCGGGAGCTTTCACGAAAGTTGAGGAAGGTCCTTTGTTCGGACGATGACAGCTGCATACTTTATATAACTGTGTCAACGGCGCAAGTTAAATTAGCTGTGTTTGCTCTTGATGAATAAGGACTATTTACATCAAGGCGCCCGCATTGTGTGCACGTCAACATCAACGTTGTTCGAGTGAATTCGCCCCGCAAAGTTTCCCGAGGAAGCAGAAAACGCTCTCGACGAAACTGTGGCTGGGGGGCAGAGGGGTGTCATTAATTTCTTGTGTGGGTGTACTTCGAGCACGCGGAGCTTTCCTGTTTTAATTTTGTTAGAAGCAAAAAGTTTCTCCTCATCTTCATAATCGACGATTGACAAAAAGTGAATGAAAACATTATTTAAAGCTCAGGACGAGGTCTTCCAATTATAACAGACATTCTAGGCAGCACAAGAAGTCAGGAAATGATAAACGCTCCAAACAGGAAGAACTGAAAATGCGTGAACTTACCAACTTTTTATGGACGAAACGGGGAAAGGAGAAAACGAATCGTCGTAAATCAAAAACTTGCAAATATAATCCTGAGCTTTCTCCCTACTCCAAAAAAAAGGAAAAACAAAAACGTTCCTATTCGTAACAATCATCTTGGTTTGTGAGGACATTCGTTAATTCTACGGGAGTATTTTTTTTCTCCCCGAAGAAAAGTGTATCATTTATTCGTCCTGAGCTTTTACCTAAGCGTATAAAAACCCTCGCCATGTCCTTCACATTCCGTCTAGATTTCGTAAGAAATGCGAAATCGTGTGAATTCTCCTGCCTTGGGACAAGAATTTATTTGCTCATCCTAAGCTTGCTAAACTTTTGTTCTACGAGAGTTTCAGCGCTTTTGAGATCCAATCAAGTTATCTCTGACTGTTCAATGAAATGCTCTGTGTACCGTTTTAGCCTGAGCTTTTGGCCCAGTTTAAATAAGCGTCCCTGTTTAGTTCATGAAAAGCTTAAGTTATCTCTCATCCTGAGCTTTTGGCACTTCCTGTTCCCTATTGGTCTGTAAAAGCTTACTACGAAACTGTTTTGGTTTTACCTGTTTGGAAGTGCAAAAAGCTTTCTATTTTGAAACTCCTCCTGAGCTTTGTATGCAATTTAGAATGTCAGTTTTGGAATGGGAATGAATTCGTTCTGAGCTTTCAATAATATCAATTCGTGTTTTTTAACTCGTCCTGCGCTTTCGCAAAATTCCAGGTTTATCTCCGGATTTTATTTTAAAAAAATGTAATTTTGGTTAGCTCCTTTTTATAGCATTCTTTTGCCATTTGAAAACGTAACTTGCTTTGTGCAGATTTGCGGTATCTACTCTGTTATTATTAAACTGGAAAGAGTTCGTCCTGAGCTCTAAGCTCTGTTTGGATAACTGGATGATTTAATTATCTCTTCCTCAGTCGCTTGAAGTTCTAGAAAAAATATATTTAATGTCTTTAGTGTACGTACGGACATCGATATTTTTGTTTTAAAAGTGAATTTCGTCCTGAGATTTATAACCACTGTTTAGGTACAACTTTTAGCTTATTTTTTACCGTCTTCGTTCGTTACTGTCGAATATTTTGATATACTGAGCCTTTAGCTCCAGATTTCGATTGTCCTGAGCTTTTAGCGCATTGTTTGTAGTTCTTGTTCGTTATTGTAAAAGTATCTTTTGTCCTGAGTTTTTGCTCATTTTTTACTGTTAGGTACATCGTTTGTTTTAGCTTTCATTTTAATCTTCTATCGTCCTGAGCTTTTAACTCTATTGTTTAGAGTCTTCGTTTCTAAAAGTATATTTCTTCCTGAGCCTTTAGTTCCGTTTTTAATAATCTTTCATCCTGAACTTTGAGCTCCTTCTCTATGGTATTCGTTTGTTGTTGTGAAAGCATCTTTTGTCCTGAGCTTTATCCTCAATTTTTACTGTTACATATGAAGTGTTAGCTCTATTGTTTATAGTCGCCGTTTGTTATTGTGAAAGTATCTTTCATCGTGAGCTTTTAGCTTCTTTTTGACTGTCTTCGTTTGTTATTGTAGAAGAGTTTGTTGTCCTGAGCTTTTAGCTCTCATTTGAATCTTCCTTCCTCCTGAGCTTTAAATTCTACCGTTTATAGTATTCGTTTGTAAAAGTATCTTTCTTCCTGAGCTTTCAGTTCCGTTTTTATTCTTCTTTCGTCCTGAACTTTAAGCTCCTCGTTTATGGTATTCGTTTGTTAATATAAAAATATTTGTTGTCCTGTGCTTTTAGCTCATTTCACATCGTTTGTTATCGATGAAGAATTTTTTGTTCTGCGCAATTAGCTCTCATTTTAACCTTCTCTCGTGTTGAGTTTTTAGCTCTATTGTTTATAGTCTTCGTTTGTTATTGTGAAAGTATCCTTCTTCCCGAGCTTTTAGCTCCTTTTTTATTGACTTCGTTTGTTATTGTAAAAGAGTTCATTGTCCTGAGTTTTTAGCTCCTTTTTTTACTGACTTCGTTTGTTATTCTAGAAGAGTTTGTTGTCCTGAGCTTTTAGCTTTCATTTCATCCTGAGCTCTTAACTCTACTGTTAATAATCTTTGTTTGTAAAAGTATCTTTCTTCCTGAGCTTTTAGCTTCTTTTTTATTGACTTCGTTTGTTATTGGAAAAGAGTTTATTGTCCTGAGCCTTTAGCTCCTTTTTAATTGTCTTCGTTTGTTATTGTAGAAGGGATTATTGTCCTGAGCTTTCAGCTCCAGTTTTAACCTTCTTTCGTATTGAACTTTTAGCTTATTTTTTACTGTCATCATCTGTTATTATAGGAAAAAATTATTTTTCTGAAGCACTTAACTTTTAACCTCTTTCTTTCATCCTAAGCTTCCACCTGAATTTTTACTGTTTTCAGTTATTCTAAAGGAATTTATTTTCCTGAGCTTTCAGCTTCCTTTTTATTATAGAAGCTCTCAGTTGTGTTCTTTTTACAATTTTCGTCCTCAGCTTTTAACGACTTTTTTTACGGTCTCCATTTGTCCTTGAATTATTTCGTGAGCTTTCGCGTTTGTTTAAATCGCGCTAAATTTAAAGAAAAATCGAAACCACCTTAACTAAAGCGATCGGTTTTCTCATCCTGAGCTTTCCTGAGAAGTTTCTTCCAAATTTTTACAGAAGGAGCAAGAGCTTTCAAGCACTCAGAGCTTTCATGTAATCCTCCTTGTACGAGTAGTTTCCTTGATCGGAGAAAGATGACAAACCCATCGTATCGCACATCAAATTAAAGATCTCGACGAAACGAGTTCGATCGTCGTGACGACGCCACCTTGGCAGTGAAGAATACCGAGTTGTGATCGAAACCGGTCGCGTGGAAGGTAAACCCGCCGTGTCGCACATCAAATGAAAGGTCTCGACGAGACGAGTTCAACCGTCGCGTCGTCATGACGGCGCCATCTTGGAACTGAAAATGATCGAGGTATGATCGAAACCGGTCGCGCGAAAGGTAAACCCGTCGTGTCGTACATAAAACGAAAGATCTCGACGAGACGAGTTCGACCGTCATAACTACGACATCTTGGCACTGAAGACGATTGAGTTATGATCGAAACCGGTCGCGTGAAAGGTAAACCCACCGTGTCGCACATCAAATGAAAGGACTCGATGAGACGAGTTCGACAGGCGGTACGACGCCATCTTGGAATCGAAAATGATCAACCTGAGTTTTCAGATCTGTTTGAAGAAAAAGTTGCAAGTTTTCAAAGTTTGTTGCGTTTAAAAACGCTTTTTGACAATCAACAAAATAAATATTATTTATTGGTTTTAATAAACTGTTTAATACCATTTTGTAAAGCAGAGGAGCCTTTAGTGTAAGCGTTTATTTACAAGAAGATAAAAAAAGATAAGAGTTTGGTGCAAGTAAGGATAGCTATTTACTTTCTGGATGAGATGCAGAACGTTCGAGTTTTCGTAATGACATCCCTTCCTGTATGCGTGTGATATGTATAAACATAAATCCTCCCCTAAAATTCCCTCACCACGCCAGTTTCGTTCCGGAAAATAATCTATTACGTCCGAAGATTGATGGCTGCATAAGTCAGAACTTCCATCGAGTTTAGAAATAGAGTTCGTCTATCTAAGTATTTCGAAGGACCTCCCAAGAAGAAAACTTTAAAAAAGAAATCCTCCGGGTGCACTTCCGGGCGAACTTCTGCTAGCTCCAGGAATTTCCAATAAACCAGGACACGTTTCATTGAAAAGTTTTCCTGACATTGTTATTTATTTATTTTTTATATTGCATTCCGCATTTCAAGTTTTATTTCAAAAAGCTCATCTACACGGGTTCGTTTTAGATATTTGCTGGTGCTGAGAGGTTTGATGTCATGCTTGCCTAGATGTTTGACGACATATTTGTAGTTGAAGTTTGGAATCACGTTCGATTAGGTGTACGACGACATATTTATTGAAATGCCTCCGCGTGTTAATTTTTTACTTACCTGTCAGTGTAAATGTAAATTAAATAATCATTACGTCAAAAGTGCTGGCTCTTCGTTGTAATGATGGGAATTAGGTGGGGCAATTTGCCGTCGTTAAATTTAAATGTGCGCTTCATCGGATTGAAAACAAACGAAACAGAGACGGGAAATAAATCAATAGCTCGCCAGCTGCGAGGACCATGAATAAAACCTACATCAATCAACGATATAGAAGTTCGGGCACTAAAATTCTCGTTATACTTAGGCGGAGTTGGAGTGGATGAAGGCGATTTATAATATTAATGTAACAATCAGCGAATTGGATTTCGATGTAACCTGGTATTACGAAATGATAGAGTGGGATAAAATCCATTCTTACGAAATCAAAAGAAAAAACCAGCCAAGTGAATGTGATGGACATGATGGACGTGGACTCAAACAAAAAAGGGAAAATGTCTGAAAAAAATTGATAATAGATAATGTTTGCCTCATCTTCAGCGCTTTTGAAATCCAACCGAGTTATCTCTAACCATTTAATTCTATGAAACGCTCTGTGTTCCGTTTTATCCTGAGCTTTTGGCCCAATTTTAAAAAACCATCCCTGTTTTGTTCATGAAAAGCTTAAGTTCTCCCTCACTCTGAACTTTTGGCACTTCCTGTTCTCTATTTGTCCGTAAAAGCTTACTGCAAAACTCCTTGGTTTTATCTGTTTGGAAGTGCAAAAAGCTTTCTATTTTGAAACACGTCCTGAGTTTTCTACGCAACCTAGAATGTCAGTTCTGCAATTGAGCTTGTAATAATGTTTCTTGAATAATATCTCGTATTCTTATATAAATTCCAGAGTGTCTTTTTAACTCGTCCTGAGCTTTCACCCATTTCCAGGGTTTTCTCCGGATTTTATTAAAAAAATGTTATTGCTGTGTTCTATGTACTGACAGATTTATTTTTGAAAAGCTTTTATTCATTCTTCAGTCCTATATTTGGGAGCTGATCCTGAGCTTTCAGCTCCTTTTTTATAGCCTTCTTTCAAAAAGTAATTTTGTGCAGACGTGCGGTATCAACACTAGTCTGTTATTATTAAACTGGAAAGAGTTCGTCCTGAGCTTTAAGCTGTATTTGGATAACTGGATGATTTAATTATCTCATCATCAGTAGCTTCAAGTTCTAGAAAAAAAATATTTAATGTCTGTCCTGTATGTATGTAATACATAGACGGCGATATTTTTATTTTCAATGACTCTCGTCCTGAGTTTCTAGCTCTTTTCGCTTATAACCTCTCTTTGCAACTTCGTTCGTCGTTGTCGAATATTTTGTTATCCTAAGCCTTTAGCTCTAGATTTAGCCTTCCCTTGTCCTCAGCTTTTAGCTCAATGTTTGTAGCCTTTGCTTCTTGTTGTGAAAGTATCTTTCGTCCTGAGTTTTTGCTCATTTTTTACTGTTACGTCGTTTGTTTCAGCTTTCATTTTAATCTTTTGTCGTCCTGAGTTTTTAGCTCTATTGCTTAGAGTCTTGATTTGTAAAAATATTTTTCTTCCTGAGTATTTATTTCCGTTATCAATCGTCTTTCGTCCGGAACTGTTATCTCCTCGTTTGTTGTTGTAGAAGTATCGTTTGTCCTGAGCTTAAGCTCATTTTGTACTGTTACATGTGAAGTTTTCGTTTATAGTCGTCATTTGTTATTATAAAAGTATCTTTCTTCCTGAGCTTTTAGCTCCATTTTTATTTACTTCGTTTGTTATTGTAAAATAGTTTATTGTTCTGAACTTTTAGGATTTTGTTACCGTCTTCGTTTGTTATCGTGGAAGAGCTTGTTGTCCTGAGCTCTCTCTCTCATTTTAACTTTCTTTCATCCTGAGTTTTTACCTTTATGGTTTACAGTCTTCATTTGTAAAAGTATCTTGAGTTTTTAATCTTCTTTCGCCTTAAACTTCTAGCTAATAGCTTGTTTATGGTATTCGTTTGTTGTTGTTGTTGTCGTCCTGAGCTTTCAGCTATTTTTTTACTGTTACATTGTCCGTTGTCGTAGAAGAGTTTTCTATTTCAGACAAAATCTGAAACAAAGGATTCGAAATGTGCACGCACATTAATTGTCATAATTAAATTAATGTCGTTTGGAATAAGAGATGGCGCTAAAAGTAACCAGGTTTTTCCCTGGTATGAAATTAAAAACTGGCAATTTTTTAACTTAAATACTTGAAGAAATTTAAAAGAAAATTGAACATCGCAATTTTATAATCTAAAAACTCACTATTTTGCAAGCAAAATTAAAAAATAATATTTGAATTTCTGAAGAAAAGTTGAACCCGCATTATAAAACCAACAATCAATATTATTGTCTTTTGATACGTTAGGGAATGTTAGGGAAAAACAGAATTACATGATTTCACTTATAGGTTATGCCAAGACAGTTGTCAAAATCAATTGGATTGGTCAAACCAAGTACTACAGCGGAAATCGCCAATACTACACGAAACAATTCGCGTATTAAAAAAATATGAGTACGACTTTCTTCCATACGTCTATTTTTGTTTATACTACAGGTGTACAGGTTCTTTTGTTTTATTTCGTAATGAAATAAAAAGTGAGCAAATAAAAATCAGATTAGAGTAGGCGGTGTGATATCTGTGATTAACTTAATTAATTAATGTAATACATTCATGGACTGTCAAATTTATCGACTTTTTAGTTAATCACACACATACATTTTCTTTGCACCGCCTACTCTAATCTGATTTTTATTTGTTCACCGTTTATTTGTCAGTTATAATTTCGGCTACCATTGGCGCAGGGCTCGTCTTTTAAGATTACGTCATTAGGTCATTACGATCTATCACTGACAACGTTGATTCATATAAATATTTAAAACAAAAGATTCCCAATGCGTATGCATATTGTTTGTTATTTTGAATAACAGATGGCGCTAGATTAGCCAGGTTTGTTGTACTTAAGAATTAAGAATTTTCTAACTTGAATAGTAGGACAAATTGTTTTTAAATCCAAAATGTTATAGATTTTGTAATAACTTTGTTTTTGGTAAATGTCCGAGACAAAAGGTTCGAAATGCGCACGCGCACTCATTAATTTGTCATTTTGATAACAGATGGCGTTCTATTAACCTTGTTTGAATTAAGAATTATTAACAATTTTCTAACTTAAATAAATACTGGAATTCTCTTTTTTAATTTTAAAATGTAATAATTGCAATAAATGCAATATTGTAATAACTTACTGGAATTCAGTAAATAATGATAGAACTGATAACGTTGGTTTAGATAAACATCTGAAACCAAAGATTCGAAATGTTCACACGCATTAATTGCATATCATTTTGAATGTACTGAAATGTCAAAAAAGATAAGGAACAAAAGACTGTCGATAGTGACATACGTCTGTCATATTTCTAAAGAATTTTTTTGTTTTGTGTGTATTTGCTTAATGTGTGATGGATTTAAAAACAAATAAAAAACCATTATAGAAATACAGGGCTTCTATAAATGAATCTAACATCGCATTACCTCTGATAAACAAATGAACATGTGCTACTAACCACCGATACTGAACACAGTCATTGTTAACGTAACCTTACTTTTAATCACGATTCAATCAAGCTTTGTTATTGTTTAAGAAATTTCATTTATCGGTTTTCATCCGTCTTAAATAATTAATCAAACATCTTTCTCAGAAGCATATTTAGTGCAATATCATCAATTTAAGGAATAAGTTGTAAACTCAAATACAAATATTTTATACAGGTATTGGTTTTAGCAATAATGGTTTATTCCTTGGAACAAAACACATTCATTGTGATGTCTGTTAAAAATTATTTATTACTGACCTAAAAAGCAGGTATTGTAAATTTCATAACATTAAATAATTTAAGTAAATTTTTAGCGTTTTAATATTGTGTAAACGAAGGTTTACTAATTCACTTCATAACCAAGTTTATGACAGTGTTGACACTGACATTTCTCAGATAGTACGAGTAGAATACACATTCAAAAGGAGGTGGAATATCCAACGCAATATCTAATGCTTACTTTGATGTTAGAATCATTTATAGAAGCCATGTATAAAGTCTCTTTTCCTGCACACTTTTGCTTCCAAAAAAAAAATCACACGGTGACCCATCTGACATGGAAACAAAAGAATGTAAGCGACAGTAATTGATAGGATTTAAAGGAAACAAGAAAGTCATGACTGGAATGTCAATTTTTATAAATCCTGAGTAACCAAAAAACAGGGACACAATGACAGAGAAATTAAGAAAAGTGAAGAACTCGAAAACGAAATATTTCGAAAACTAGAAGGCGGAAGAATTTGGGAAAATGTGAAAGCCCCACCAATTAATTCTTTTGAAATTCTTTTATAAAATCCTAAGGAGTTTAAGACTGGAAATCGTAAACAAAAGAGCAACAAAATATACAGGGTGAGTCGAGAGGAATGAACCAAAGTGCAGAAAGTATATTCTACCCGCCAATATAAGAGAAAAAACCCAAAAGTTGTAATCGGATTTTCATTCGTTTTCAAGTTGGAAGGTTTTAACAAAATACCTTACATAATATTATTTTCTCAATTGAAGATTTCAGATCAAAGATTCGCTAGTTCACAAATGTAGTTTTTTACGAAATTTGAACATTTCAGAGTAGTGCAACACCTAACCCTTGTAATTCACGTAAGAATTAATTAATGTTCAAATTTCATAATAAAACTGCATTTGTGTACTAGCAAATCTTTTGATCTGAATACTTCAATTGAGAAAAAAATATTATGTAAGGTATTTTTTTAAAACGTTACAACTCGGAAACAAATGAAAATCGGATTACAACTTTTCGGTTTTTTTCTCTTATATTGACGGGTAGAATATATTGCCGCAGTTTGGTTCATTCCTCCCGACTCATCCTGTATAAGGGACAGCTGACTTTTTTTTATAAAGAAAACTGTCTTGAGATGGAGAAGAGAACAATATTTGGAAAGTAAACGCAAGTCCAACCCAAAAGAGTTTTATAAAATCCGAAAGAACTTAAGAATAGTATTTGGAACAAAATAAAATAAAATAGAAAAATAAATTAAGAAAAAGAAACATTGCTTCGCATCAGAAAGAAGAAAAATTAAAGAAGGAAATACTATTAGATTATCCATGAGATTTGTGACTGTTTAAATAATTTTGAAGTTCAACTTCAAAATTATGAAAGAAGGAAATAAAAAATTGATTAAAGAGAAGCACAATATACACAATATATATTATGGGTTGGCACATTGCCACCTTTCGTACAATATCCTCTGTTGGGGGTGTGCGTCCGAGATCAACAGAGCGCTTATTATTCAAATTATACCATTCATTTCAATTATACCATTCAGATAAACCTGCCGAACCACATTTACCCAAAAGAGGATAATGACGGTGGTAGGGATTTATATATACAAATGCTGTCAATACGTGCATAAATTTAAGGCTAATTTAAAAAAAAATAACAATTATCATGATTACTCGACTCGCAATGGAAGGGAATGTACTACCGTAAAGCATAGTACGGCTCTCTTCGAGAAAAGTCCCTCATATGCAGCAGTGAAAATTTATAATCACTTGCCACGTGAATTGAGAAATATAAATCCCTTTAGTAAAGTTAAATTAAAGGTAAAAGATTTTATTATTCTTAGAGCGCCGTACTCTGTTTCTAAATATATGAGTGTCCCGTAGATCCTCCCTCATCTTAATTTAAGTATTAGTGTTATAGTGTTAGTGTTATTGTATTGACTTGTCATATGCTCTTTGATCTGAAATGATAAATAAACTTATTATTATTATTATTATTACCAAACACTGTTTCTATTTGAGATAGAGCTAAGTGAAAAATGTTTGGAAAGAAAACTTTCAGCTCTAATTCAAATTCAGCTCAAAAATAGATAAAAAAAAGTCTTTATTACGTAAAATGGAATAAAAAAATAAAGAATAAATAAAAGAGAAAGAAGCCCATCACATCTCAAACATTGCTTCGCATGGAGAAAGAAGGATAAAAAAAATTCTTTACTGTGTAAAACGGAACAAAAAAATTATTTAAAGTGAGACCCATCACATACCAAACATTATTTCGTATGAAAAAGAAATGGAAGAAAAAGTTCTTTACTATGGAACAAAAAACAAAAGAACATGCATAAAAGTGAAGTCCTTCACATCCCAAACATTGCTTCATATCAAGAAGAAAGGAAAGAAAACATTATTTGCTATGTAAAATGGAACAAGAAACAAATAAAAATAAATAAAAGTGAGGCCCATCACATCCCAAACATTGTTTCATATCAAACAGAAAGGAAAGAAAAAATTCTTCGTTTTGCAAAGTGGAATAAAAGAATTAAAGTAAATTTAAAAAATTATAAAGAAGAAGTACGAGTACTATGTACCGAAACATTGGTTTGGTTTGAGATGGATAAGTGAAAAATGTTTGGAAAGAAAACGTAAGAAGAGTTTCAGCACAAAACAAGAAAATAAATAAGAAATAAATAAAAGAGAAGCCCAACATTCCAAACAATGTTTCATATGAAAAAAAGAAAGGAAACAGAAAATTCTTTACTATGTAAAATGGAACAAAAAAATAAATAAAAATGAGACCCGTCACATCCCAAACATTGCCTACTACGTAAAATGGAACAGAAAACAAATAAAAATAAATAAAAGAAAGACCAAACATTGCTTCGTAACAAGATGAAAGGAAAGAAAACTTTCTTTACTATGTAAAATGGAACAAAAAACAATTAAGAATAAATAAAAGGAAGGCCCATCACATACCAAGTATAGCTTCGTATCAAAAAAAGGACAGAAAAAATTCTTTACTATGTAAAATGCAACAAAAAATAAATTTAAATAAATTAAAAAATTAATAACGGCGAAGCACAACATTCCAAACATTGCTTCGATTTGAGTTAGAGAATTGAAAAATGTTCGGAAAGGGAACGTAAGATCCAAGACAGTTTTACAAATTTTATTGTTATTAGTATAATAAAAAATAAAATAAAACAAAAAATAAATGAAGGAAGAAGAACAACAATACAAACAATGTTTCATAGTAGAAAGAAGAAAGAAAACATTCTTTACTGTGTAAAATGGAACAAAAAATAAAACAATAAATAAAATTCGAAACATTGTTTCGTATGAAAATTTGTAAAATAGAACCCAATAAATAAAATAGATAAATAAAAATGACAGGAAACGTCCTCTATTGGTAAAATGGGAATGAAAAGCAACAACAGAAAGACAAACAAAAATTGAACGAAATGCCTTCTTTTTTAGAAGAAAGAAATAAAAAGAATAAAAAAAAACTAACGACCAAAGGAAAAGCGGGAACTTTTTAAAAATGAAAGAAAACTTGAAGAAAAGTTAACAGTTAAAACGTCCAGAGGAGACTGAATAAAGCAGTTGACGTTCATTTGTTTGTCGTTCATTCTATCTTTTAATATTTCGATGTTGTTTGTTTCGATTTTCACTTATACTTTGTGTTCTGTTCTATCAGTTATTCTTTCTGGTATTTTTATTTTTATTCATTCATTCTCTGATGAAATCGTCGAACCCTTGGTTACTGTTCATGTGATTCTATATTTTTTGTTTATCACGTGCCGTACAGTTTTATTTTTGTTGACTCATAGTTTTTTTTTAATTTATTTTCAATCACTCACAATCTCCCAGAACAGAATTAATTGCCGATCTTCTTTTGATCTCTGTTCTTTTAATTCTGTATTTAGATGTTGGTGACTTCAATTCTCATTATTTCTTGATATATTATTTTTACGTTATTTATTTGTTTCTGTTATTTTTTGATCTGTGAAAAATTATGTTATTTTTTTTATTTTTTTTGCGGAGTGATTTCTCTGTCTTTCATTAATGTTATTGTTAAAATATTAATGAGTCGTTTATTTTGATCCTCTTTTATTTATTTCTGTGTAATTATTGTTATTATTATCAGGAAGTCGTCTTAGCCGGATTATTATACTTAATGGGGATTCTTAAAGCCGATGACTCTCGGACCTAAGACGACTTTTTTGGGCGAAAATTTTTCTTCCCTTTGCCCTGACAGTCTTTTGGGTAGATTTTTCGGAGTAATTTCATTAATGTTATTATTCAAATATTAGCGAGTCGTTTATTTTGATCCTCTTTTGTATATTTTTGTCGAATTATTGTTATATTATTATCAGGAAGTCGTCTTAGTCCGGATTATTTTGCTTAATAGGGATTCTTAAAGCCGATGAATCTTGAACTTAAGACGACTTTCCAGGGCTAAAATTTTTCTTCCCCTTGCCCCAACGGTCTTTTGGGGTAGATTTTGCGGAGTGATTTAAACGATTTAGTAGCGCCCTTGCCCCGAAGGGAGGGCTGTCATATTCTTGGGCCCCGTTGTCTTTTCGCGCCGTTTTAACAAAATTAATACTTGCTCAGGTTGCCTACTTTCGAAATGAATTATTTTGGAGGAGAGACGGTTCCGGACGCTATCGCTTCGTGAATCAAGGTAAAATAAATGAATAAATAAAATTCCAAATATTGCTTCGTATCAAACAGAAGGAACGAAAATGTATGTGAAATGGAACAAAAGGTTTAGATAAATTTAAAAAAATAAACAAAGGAGGACGAACCTCAACATTACTACAAACACTGCTTCGTATCAAAAAGAAAAAAATGAATTTGAATTTGAATTTATTCAACTTCATTGTCTAAACAAAAAAATAATAATAATACGCTCGTGAATGTCTTTGCTGACAAAGTCTACGTACTCTTGTAGGTGAAGGTTAGCCGTCGAGTACACACATAGGTGTTAAAATCCATAAATCAATATTTGAAAGAGCACTTGCAATAAGTCAATAAGTAACGCGCCGCAGAAAAACTCCCTGCATTTTTCATTACACAATGAAACTCCCTTTCTGAATGACAGCTGACGTGCACGCAGCCTCCTTTTCAATCGTTCGCTTTTAGAACGTGATAAAAATTTATGATCTCGATGTCCGATAAACAAGGAATTGTTTGAACCTAACAGAGACAGGGGGGCGCGTATGCGATCTCAGTTTACGCCTCGACATTTAACGGGGTATAAAGCTCTTCATTCAAATGTCGCACGTAAAATAAAGTTGTACGAACAAGTATAATTTGCAATAAATATTGAAAATGAATGAAGTGGGGGAGATTAAATATTGAGTTGCGAGAAACCCTGTATAATACATTTTAATTTTTTCAAATTTGATTTTGAGTTTCTAGAAACGTAGAATCGATTAGGGGCGAAAGCCCCTTAGTTCAGCAACGTCTCCCTAACGCTTCCGAAATTAATTATTATAGTCCCAGGAGCTTAAAGAGGAGATTACGAAGTACCCTGTATATATCACATTTTAGAAATTTCGATCGAACGAACCGCCCCAATTTTCCCACTTGTATGTAGGTACTTTCGAGATCAATCATTCACGCAAATCAACCCCAAATCGCCGCCGGACGGGGGGGGGGGGGGGGGGGGCGGAAAACTTTTGTTTGAACGGAAACGACAATAAATCGCCGTCCGGGCGCGAGGGGCAGACAGTTTTCCAATTTTCGATGGCCCCGTAATTCATTAGGGCTTTAATTATGCAAAGCGAGTAAATCAATAGCGTCGTGCTCACTTTTATGTACCCCCCGCCCCCAAAAATGGTTTCTTTCTTTCTATGTTATTAATAATAGTGAATGCGGAATGTCACCCTCTGCGTCCAAGGGAAAACCAGCAACGACGACCAAACGAGAAATGTAATAGAGAGGACGATGGGGGAAGCTAAGGACTCACTCGTCCTGGGCAAAATGCAGTCCACCTGTTTCCTGTGGAGCTCCTTCGGGGATCCCGCCCTCGAAAAACTGTACCAGAGCTACAGCGTGAAGCAAAAGCGCGCGGGGTTGGAGTGCTTCTTGATGACCGCCATCTTGTACGACGTTTACATGTTGGTGGTGCCGAGCGGGCAGGATTTGTGGATTTTCGCGGCGATGAGTACTTTCCTCGTTTTGAATTGCTCCCTGTTGATTTGGTGCAAGCGCGGGGTGCAGATCTGCCCGATTTGGGCCGCGCTACCCCATGTCGCGTGGCACCTCGCGAACGCCCAGGTTCTAGTGTCGTTGTTTCTCAAGAGGAACGAAGTTACTTCGAGGGATAACCTAGGGTGGGTCCTGCTCCTAGATTATTTGATCTACGTCACCTTACCCCTGCGATTGAGATACTGCGTCATACTGAGCTTGGGGACTTGCGCTTCTTACGTCGCTGCGATCGTCGGCCTGTCCAAACCTGAGGCACACCCTGTACAACAGGTAAGAATCTATTCATTTATTTATTTTTTTGCTGACGAATCAACTGCAGTGGTTTAATTTAATAAATCTATGAAGGGATCACTAAGGGGATGATGAGTGCAGTGAGATTGTATACAGTGATCGCCAGATAAGTCGGGCCATATCGGAAATTTTTTTATTATTGATTTCTGAGAAAAATTTATTCTTTATAAAAGTCCCTGCATCTTCCCAAACTCAACATACACTTATCAAAATTTGAGTACCTGTTGTCATATACCGAGGAGATCAAAATATTTGAAATCGACATAAGAGTAAAGTACCTTTATTTTTCAAAATACGCTGAAACATTATTTGAAAAAGTTATTAAGAATTATCCTGAGATCTCAAATATGAAATCTCGGTTGTCTAGGAAGAAAAAAAAATTGGACAAAAATGTTAAAGATTTATGGGTATGAATGTTATTGATCATAATTTCTAGTTGGTAGAAGAGCGAAAGAACAAATTCCAGAGTATATTAATATCTCACCTGAAGAAACGTCCATCTTTACACTTTCAGAGTTCTACGATTCACACACACGTTGATACGAGAAAAATTGAAAAGTATGGAAAACATTTTTTTTCACCGTAGGCTGTCATGATTTCATATTTGAGATCTCATAACTTTTCTGAATAGCTTTTCCAAATAATATTTCCGCGTATTTTGAAAAATAAAGGTACTTTACTCTTATGTCGATTTCAAATATTTTGATCTCCTCGGTATATGACAACAGGTATTCAAGTTTCGATAACACAGTTTGGGAAGATGCAGGGACTTTTATAAAGAATAAATTTTTCGGAGAAATCAATAATAAAAAAATTTCCTATATGGCCCAACTTATCTGGCGAACTCTGTATATCTTAGAAAAGTGGTGTACCTAATTTAATATATCTTTGATGGGATTTTTAGGGGGATGATCGGGTATGTATGATATTGTTTTGTAATGCGAGTGATACATCTCTGTGACCCTTACAATGATAAATTATGACAACGGGGGGTGGATGATACCTGTCGACCGTAAATGTCTGACGTATCACGGTTTTGTTCACAATCAGGGTGATTTATAATCGTGAAGGGTGAGTTTCGCGCTTCCCATGGATTTTTCTCTCGTTCTCGCCGAGCGAGGGTGATATTCCTTTCTAGGAGCAGAGGAAAGATTAAAATTCAATTCAATTTAGAAACAACGCCTCCGTTTATTTATTTTTTTAATTTAGATATAATTTTTTAAACTAATTTTTAATTTAAGCCAAAAGTATAGTGGTTTGCTTATAAATTAGTTATTGTAGTTCATTTAACCTCGTTGCTTCGCCTAATATACGTCTGATTAGTCGAAAGTGTCTTGGTTTCCTTTAACATCCAATTTCCTGTGTTGAGGGGCGTGTTCAGTTACTTACGTGTAGTCGCTCCGCCCAGCGATTGGCAAGATTGGCCAGAAATTATTATCATAATTTTTTTATATTTGCCATCCACTTTCTTGTATGATGTAATCACAGAGAAATATCTAAAATAAAAAAAAACTAATAAAGAAAACGTCGACTAAACCGCTGCCAGTTGCATTCTAATTCTTATTGTTAGTTGAAGCTAGTTTATCGGCATTTCCGGGCAGTAGGATTAGCTGTAGCTTCACTTTAATTCTAACGTTAAAGTTACGTAAGCGTGCTTTTGTTATTTAGGACAAGGTTTGCTTAAAATTAATTATTACAGTCCATTTCAGTTACAGTTCATTAATCAATTGCTCCGCCTACCATACGTCTGATTGGTCGAAAATTTCTTGGTTCTCTTTGCCTCCAATTATGTGCGTTGAGGGGCGTGTCCAACGTTACTTACGCTAGTTGCCCCGCCCAGCGATTGACAAGAATGGCCGAGAATCTGCTGATTGGTCGAAAACTTCTTGATTTCCTTTACCATCCATTTATCTGCATTGAGGGGCATGATTATTATCGCGTCCGTCGCTTACGTCAATCGCTCCGCCCAGCGTATGAGGATCTACCGGAAATTATTATTGTTTTTTTTTTGTATTTGCTATCCACTTTTTTGTATGATATAATCGTACAGAAATATCAAAAAAAAAGAAAAAAAAACAAATAAAGATGAGGTCGGGTAAAACGCAGCTAGTTTCATTCTCATTCTAATTCTTATTGTTAAACAAAGTTAGTTTATCTGCGTTTACGGGCAGTAGGATTAGCTTTAAAAAAGCTGATAGCTTCACTTTAATTCTAGCGTTAAAATTATGTAAGCATGCTTTTGTTATTTAGGACAAAATTATATTGGTTTGCTTAAAATTGATAATTACAGTTCCTATTGATTGCTCCGCCTGCTGTACGTCTGATTGGTCGAAAATTTCTTGGTGCTCGTTACCGTCCAATTATGTGCATTGAGGGGCGTGTCCAACGTTACTTACGTTAGTTGCTCCGCCCAGCGATTGACAAGAATGGCCAATAATTTTTTTTTGTATTTGACATCCACTTTCTTGTATGAAGTAATCGTACCGAAATATTAGAAAAAAGCAAATAAAGAAAACGCTGCTGGTTTCATTCTAATTCTTACTGTACATCAAAGTTAGTTTGTCTGCATTTACGGGCAGAAGGATTAGTTTAAAAAAAGCTGTTAGCTTCACTTTAATTCTAGCGTTAAAATTATGAAAGCATGTTTTTGTGATTTAGGACAAAGTATAGTGGTTTTCTTAAAATTTCATAATTATAGTTTATTTTAATTCATTGCTCCGCCTACTGTACGTCTGATTGGTTGACAATTTCTTGGTTCCCTTTATCGTCCAATTATCTGCTACGTTAGTTGCTCCCAAAGTTAGTACATGGGAAGTTGTCTCATACGCTCGAATTTATATGCTAAAAGCCGAACGCCAATTCTCGGTGGTGGGGTGCGAGGACTGACGTCACGAGACTCCGCCCAATCCATTCGTACGTTCTTTCCGTTTCAGTATAGGGCATTTCCAATGCATTTTTACGAAACGGAATTGCATGTAGCGCCGACGGGTATCTCGCATACGTCACTTCGCCGAAAGGTGTCGAGCTCGCCCGATGTTGCATGGGGCAACTTCCCATATACCAACTTTGAGTTGCTCCGCTCAGCGAATGACAAGATTATTAGAAAAAAGCAAATAAAGAAAACGCTGCTAAAGGCTTCCTTAAATTTTGTTGTTACAGTTCATTTAACTTCATTGTTCCGCCAAGTATATGTCTTATTGGTCGGAAATTACCTTTGCTGCCCGTTCATCTGCATTGATGTGCTCTGGTATTGGCTAGGGGCGTGCTTAAGTCAGTCGCTCCGTCCAGCTTACTCGTGATTGGCCAGAAAATTGTTTTTTGCCACCTATTTTTGTACGGCCTTCAAAGCCAATCGTACCAATAAAAAAAATTAATTGCGAATGAAAATTGCGGAATTAAATCTTTTTCTTATAAATTTTTCGTTAAAAGAATTGTATGTACTTTTTGCCAAGATGCAAAAAAGTACAGTTCTTTTAATGTTATTGTTCCGCCTAGTATACGATTGATTGGTCGGAAATTCCTTAGTTACCTTTGTGCTCTGGTATTGGCTAGGGGCGTGGTTAAGTCAGTCGCTCTGCCCAGTTTATGCGTGATTGGTCGGAAAGTTCATTTGTTTGTATTTGTCTCCTGTTTTTGTACAGCCTTCAAAGCCAATCGTACCAATAAAAATAATAATTACAAATTGTAAATTGCGTAGTTAAACTTTTTCTTTTCGCCAAGATGTAAAAATATTTCGTAGTTCTTTCTGTTTGTGAAGCCTGCGATGAATGGAGTAAAGAAAAATGAGCGAAAAGAAAAGTGCTGTTAAGTTGACGTTTCGCTTTTGTTTTTGGCTGTTTGACGTGGCAGCCAAATAAGCTGCGAAACGTCAGCTCGAATGTATTTTTCGGTTTTTAATTTGCTTTTGTCATTAATTTTTTTCATTCTTTGCGTCTGTTTTCAATTATTTATTTATTTTTTATATTTCACTCATTTTCCAGTTGTTTTTAAATTGCTTCAGTCAATTGTTTCTTGTATTTTGTTGTTCATTTGTTTTCTCTTCGTTTTTCATTTGCCTATCGTTTTTAATTTGCATTTGTCATTTGTTTTTGCATTCTTCGTTTGTTTCTGATTCAAATTTTTTATTTATCTTTTACTAACTCGTCATTTTCCAGTTGTCTTTTGTTTTTAAATTGCTTTTGCCAATTGTTTCCTGTATTTTGCTTTTTATTCGTTTTCTCTTCATTTTCATTTGTCTTTCGTTTCTCATTTGTTTTTTTATTCTTCATTTGCTTCTGTTTTTAATTTTTGATCTGCCTTTTAATTTTTATTATCGTTTTTCAAATGCCTTTTTTTTCAAGTTGCTTCCGTCAGTTTTCGTTTGTCATTTGTTTTTTTAATTGTTCATTTGTTTCTGTTTTCAATTTTTTATTTGTCTTTCACTTTTCATTTACCTTTTGTTTTTCAAATTCCTTCTGTCAATTGTTTGTCGTCTTTTGTTTTTCATTCGTTTTCTCTTCATTTTTCATTTTCTTTTCGTTTATCATTTGTTTTTTATTCTTCATTTGTTTTCAAATTTTTATCTGTCTTTAGTTTTTACTTGTCATTTTTCATTTGCCTCTTGTTTATCACTCCGTTCTCTCGTCAGATTTTTGGTTTTCGTTTTTCGATTTTTATTTCCTGTTGTTCTTATTTTTAATTTTGCTTTTTTATTAATTCTTATTCGTGATTGCTTTTGATATTTTATTAATTCGTTTTTATTCACGGTCGATTCATTTTTTCTTTTGGTTCTTCATAGCCGTAGTGTTCGGAAAATAATTATACTTCCGGTTTTACCGGAAGTAAGTACCAACTTTATTAATTTTCAACGAATGTCGACAAACACTGTTTCTTCTCATTATTTCAAATGTTTTCCCACATTTTTAAACAAAGGCAAATAAAAAATGAGAACAAATTAAAAAGAAACAATAAATGACAAAAACGAATAAAAAGCAAAAGGCAATTGATAAGTAACAAACGAAAAGTAAAAACAAATTAAAAGATTGAAAATAGAAGCAAATGAAAGACGAGAAAAATTAAGGGAAGACAATGACAAAGAAAAGGCGAATAAAAAAATTCAAGAAAAGACAAGTGAAAAAGAAACAATAAATGAATTGAACAAGAAACAAAAACAGAAAAGAAAGAAGAAAATGTCAAAAGACAATATTGCTTGTGCGCACTGTACCTAATGCATCAGCTTGAGAGACCTTGTATATTTCAGTAATTTCTAATTTTTTTTAAATTAAATACACACCAGAAATTAACATACCATAGTTCTGATTTCTCGGGGGTGACTTCCACCCACGAAAAGACGGGACAAATGAATTCCTAAACAGCGACTTTGCAATCTTTGAACCCGAACTCGGCTCATTAGAAATTAAACGCCCCCCACGGGGGCCGTCCGATTTAATTTGAAACACACATCAGCGTTCGACCGCCCCGGCTTAAAATTAACCGCGGCCCAAGCAAACACCACCGTTCACTTCTCTTATCGGAAACCGCCACCCCCGCCCGCCCCCTTTAATTTGAAAAGCGCCGCCGTTAATTAAGAATTTACTCGGAATTTGTTGCGGGCGCTTAAATATGCCGAAATTCGACCGGATTAGCGAAATAAGCGGTAATGAAGTGGGGCGGAATTATAGCTTGGGGGTGACGCATGAATTATTCACGTAACACATAACAAAGGGGCTATTAAAAAGAAAGTCGCCGGGGATGATACTTAAGCGTTATCAGCACTAATAAGTCGTAATAGTCATCGAGTTAACAAGGGTTCTGGAAAGTGCCCATTATATTTTATACGAGAGTGATATACAGGGTGCTTCAAAAAAAGAATGAATACATAAAAAATTGATCCGAAAGTTCGTGGATTTTATTGTTAATAAAATTGTCAGGACATTTCTTTTAACAATTCTCTAATAGAAACTTCGAATCGAAATATATTTCGACAACAACATCGAAACAATGTTGTGACTTCAAGTAATTACAAAAAAACAAAACAAAAAAGATGCACTTGAAAATTTTCAAGGCCACGAATAAAATGAGTTGACAAACAAAATTTGCAAAATTATTTGTTTTAAATAACTTCTTTTCAATTTTGTTGTCCATTTTTTCCAAAAGTCACAAGAAACACTATTATATACAATAATAATAAAAAAATTAGTAATATTTATAATTATATGATTTGTTGTTGCGAACTAAACTGCGCACGGAATTTGCTTGTTATAAATACCTGACTTGAATGCAGAAATCAGGCTTCGATAAGCATAGAAGAATGCAGTTTATTTAACTTCATTGTTCCGCCCAGTACACGTCTGATTGGCCGGGAATTTTTGTCTTACATTTATATGTATCAGAGAGTATTGGCTTAGGGGCGTATTCATCGCTATTATTGATTGTCTTCATTCGTTTAAGTCAAATTGCTCCGCCTAACGCATGCGTGATTGGTCAGAAAATTATTTTCTATTTTTTGCATATCGTTTTTGTCGTTCATTTCAGTGTGATTTAAAATAATAATAAAATGTATGTAAGTACATATATGTATTTTCAAATTGAAGAAAAACGTCCGGCGTACAAACAGGTATTAACGAACGACATCTTCGTTTTCTATTGTTTTCCAAAGTTGTAATAAATATAATTATAAGGCTTAAAAAGATATTGCTGCAATTCTTTTAACTTTTTAACTGTTGCTCCGCCCAGCGTACGTTTGATTGGTCGGAAATTTCTTTCTTGCATTTATCCGCATTGCGAGGTACCATAGTGTTGGCTTAGGGGCGTGTCCAACGTTATTTTTTGGCGCTTCCATTCGTTTAAGTCAGTCGCTCCGCCCACCGCAATCGTAAGGACGGTTCAACGGTTCTCTTATCGATCATCTTTTGTTTTTTATATTTTCTTTTTTTGTTTCACGAAGAAAATTTGCCGTGCATCTTCGTTATTAAAAAAAATGCAAAAAGCTTTATATTTTTGCCACATAGTCGCGACACGGTGCGACTATTTTCTGAACTATAATTGTGCAAATTCGCAAAGATGCTACTGCGTCAATAAGCTACCACGCACGAGATGGTCAGTGCGAATATTTTTTTTCTTTAAAAAAAAAAACTAAAAAATCTCTTGTAGGTTGTGTTTTTTTCGATAGCTTCAACTGCTTTATCTTTCTTTAATAAAGGAGGGGAAAATTACAAAACTGATTGCCTTTTGTGTCTGATTTCTTTATCTGGGTAATCGAATTTTGTTAGAGAAATGAAGATCTAGTGTGTTCTTTTATCAATCGTCTTTTGTTTTTGTTTTTTATGACTTTTTTGGCTGCCTTTTAGCGAAGAAAGGTAACCATCTTTATTTATTTTGTTGTTACACAATCGGGCGAGTTATTTTATCAATCGTCTTTTGTTTTTTTTTTTATGACTTGGATGGAATCGTCTTTTTTTTTTCTTTGTTACACAATCGACCTCTTTTGTTATTTTGTTTTAATTGCTCCGCCCAGCGTATGTCTGATTGGTCGGAAATTTCTTTCTCGCGTTTACCTGCATCGCGAAGTGCTGCAGTGTTGGTTTAGAGGCGCATTGTTTCTGTTTGATTAAATCAGTTGTTCCGCCCAAAGCACTCATGATTGGTCAGAATATTGTTTTCTTTTATATTTGTCACTTTTGTTATCGGTCCATTTATCTCGCTAGAAACAATCTGATATAAAATAATCATAAAAAATACGTAACTTCGTAAAGACGTTCAACGTTCGCGTGATTGGCCAGTAGCTTATTTATCATTCTTGTTGCCTATTTGTTTTCCAAAGTTACTAGCATCATAAAAATAATAATAAATATAATTATAAAGTCTAAACAATTAGGTCCGCCCAGTGTATGTCTGATTAGTCTGAAATTTCTTTCTTACATTCACCTGCATGGCGACGCGCGTTAGTATTGGTTTAGGGGCGTGTTCCAAGTTATTATTGGTCGCTTCCGTTCGTTGAAGTGTGTCGCTCCGCCCAACGTACGCGCGATTGGTCAAAATTAGGTGTTTCTTGTTGAGTATTTTTCATTCATTCTCTTGGCGCAGGGCAGACAACTAAAAAAAAAATTAAAAAGAAAGAATGTTGTAATTTAAGGTATTAGAGAACGAAATTGTAGAAGCAGAAAGAGTGAGTTCTAAACTTAAAAACAATGTTCAAAAAATTGATTGCGTTAAAAAAAAATGTCTAGCTTGTTTTGTTGTGCGAAAAATAGAATTTAAAAAAAACGCGTGAAAAGAAGGTTGCTTTAACTTGGCGCTTCGCATTTGTTTGGGCTTGCCTTACAAAGCCTCAGGTAGTGGGAGGGGGGATTCTCAGTTATCAAATGTATTTGTAACTTGCTTTTTCTCGCGGAATATTAAAACAAAAGAAAAACTCCGTGTCTATCATATAAAAATAAAACGAAACGAACTTCTGATATTTTTTAATGAAATAATCACTATTAAATTTATGTACAGTCAGAATTTAAAGTAATGTCTCCCCAGGTTTTCCGTTGTGATCATTATAACAAGAAAGCGGCCAAGCGACAAGAATTCGTTGCTTGCCGTCTCTCCTTATAGCGTTCAGAAGTGATTAGTCCGCATGGGAGGAGACATTATTTTTAATTCCGACTGTACATTGAAACAGAAAACAACTGCGCAAACTGAAAATTCTTTTCTTTTTGAAACATTCAAGTGAGTTGACTTTATAAGAAAAAAAATTTTTTTTTTCGACTGCATACGTTGAGACGACTTCAGCGCCTAATAAATTAATAACTATGGGATGAGTTTTAATAATGATTTATTAATTCGTAAATAGACCAGAAAATTTTCCAAAGAAATTCGAAATTCCCGAAAATTAATTCTCCCCGCGCGTCCAATTAAATTTGAATAACCGTGCTTGTATTTCCAGTGTCCGCACCGCCTATAATAGTTCACGTGCAGCAACAACCCCTCTGAATATTTATACTTTGTACCGTACGTTGTGCGCGAGGGTGAATCAGTTAATTAAACATACAGCCGCAGAATAAGTGGTTGGATCTGAGTTGATTTAATACTGCACCTGCTGGGCCAAATAAATAATACGAGAGCACGAGCGAGCTTCAAGTCTATTAACCCTCCACGAGCATATTTAAAACGTAAATTTTCATATAAATTTGCGTTTTCAATTGTTTACCAAAAATCAGTGTATAAGTACGATACGTACTTTTGTTTCCAAGGCCGACTCGAGGTAGGATTTTGTTGAACACTCGATATCTTTGGCTTATAATAAATAAAAGAAAAAATCGCACAGTGAAAACATTCCTGCAGAAAAACAAAAGATCCAGGCTTTGCAACCGCCTTTTATTTTCATTGTAACATTTATACGGCGAGCCTCAAATAAAGCCTGGAATAAAATTCGTAATTTCTTTACTTTTGACATTTAGGGGGAAAACCGCTGGGACAGGTGGATTTTGTTTTCAAAATGTACAAGTTTTTATGTGAAAATCAATTTTTGAGAGTCATTTGTTTTCGGGCTATTACGTCATCGACGTTTCTTTTATATTGTAAATGGCAACCCTCAATTTCTTTTCTTGATTCTGATAGCTTGAATTCTCTATCCAACCATATAAAAAATTTACGATGTTTTGTAGCAAAAATGTTGAGAAAAAAATATTTTTAAAAGTAACAGGGGAATATTCGAGGACGAATATCAAATTCAGAAGCAGTTTATTTATTTATATATATGTCGCAGTCTTTTGCGATAATCCGTCTTTGTAGATAAAGCCTAGGCATAACCCAATATGCCGGCAAATACTATAATGAATTGAAATTATAAGTTTAGACTGATTAAACGCTGGCGTTATCTATAATGCCTGCAGCTAGCAGGCATATTCTATATTTATCGAATTTGACAAGCCAATCTTAGGCTTTACCGATTAAGCCTTCACCTTGTCAGTCAAATTCCATTTATAAAAATATTGAGCTGTAGGGAGGCTAGTGAGTATACAAAAGGGCACTTAATTTCTTAAAATATAAACAATTATAACACAAGATATATATATTTCTTGAAGTATACGCAGTCACAAATACAGAAAGCGTGACATGACAATAACAAAAGTAACAATAAAAAATTTCAAACATCAAAATAAAAATGGTTAAGTAAAATGAAGTTGTGGTGAATAAGGTTATTCTGAAGTAAGTTCCCAGTTTAAAAGGGTCATTACTTTGGAAAATTTTTAGATTCTACAAAAATAAAAACACCAATTTCTTCGTAAAGAAATGAGATTTTATCATAACATAACAAGAAGAAATGAAGAAAAAGTTAAATATGATCACCACCGTGTTGTTCTGGTCGTTCTTCTTTGTTATAAACGGCATTAATAGAAATGTTTTCAATGACATCTGATATCGATTATTTCAGTTCCTCACGAGTAGTAGGTATACTAAGAAATACCCTCTCTTTGAGGTAACCCCATAATACGTAGTTAGCCGGATTTATGTCTGGTGACCTAGAAGCCCAATTGCTAGGAAAATACCTACCTACTAATTACACAGTTAAATAACATATCAATGAAAAAAAAATATTGAAAACATTCTAATCCCTCTTAAGGCAAAATGGTATCTATATGGAACCCAACTGTAAACTGGGAACTTACTTTAGAATAACCTTATACCAGTTGGAAAGTTTCAAGCCCGAACATAGGAAACTTGCGTTGAAAAGTACGTTTATGGAGATTGCTGCTCGCCATTTAAACATACAATAATGGTAATAGTCCTAGAGAAAGAAAAAAAAAGAAAGAAAAAATTGTGACCAATTTTGCCGCGCTAAAATTATTGCTGAATGTTAATAATTTGGTGAAAATTAAATTTTTGAATTTTACCTGAAAAATTTAATTTTTTAGTATGTCAGATTTGGAACCTACAATTATTTTTTAATTGAAATTAAAATTTATACGGCAGTAATTTTAGTGCGGTTATATTGGTCATAATATGTAAATCTTGGGCTATAATTGTTTATACTTCAAGAAATTAGGTGCCCTTTTGTATAACCACTACTCTCCCTAGAGCTCAATATTTCTATAAATGGAATTTGACTGACAAGCCGAAGGCTTAATCGGTAAAGCCTAAGATTGGCTTGTCAAATGCTATAATTATAGAATATGCCTGCCAGCTGCAGGCATTATAGGTTATAGGTAACGCCTGCATTTAATCAGTCTAAAGTTATAATTTTAATTCCTTATAGTATTTGCCGGCATAATAAGTTACGCCTAGGCTTTATCTATAAAGACGGATTATCGCAAAAGACTGCGACATATATAATTAGACGTACAGTATCTCGTAAATAGTGGTCTAATATACAAACTTAAACATTAAATAAACAACTAATGCGTATTATAAAATTAATAACATTTAACATTTTCAAAATTACTACGTCCTAACTTTTATTTTCGATGTACAATTTTCAATTAATTTTTTCAAATTTGTTTCACTTAAATTATTCCAATTTTGAATTGTTTTCGTAAAAAAAGAAAATTTATGAATGTTAGTTTTTGAAAATGGAATTTTGTAGATGAATTTATGATTTTTTCTATTGCTTGAATCATTTATTTGTAATTTAGTTAGAAAATTGTGCATCGAATCAACTTTGAAATGAATATAACAAAATAATTTTAATCTTGCTTCTTGTCTTCTAGAAGATAAAGTTTCCCACATTAATTCCCGTAGGATGCGTGAAACAGATGAAGTTGTTCTATGGTCATTCATAACATACCGAGCTGCTTTATTTTTATTTTTTATTTATTTATTTATTTCTAAACCTACTCCATACAATTCTGTAACTACAACTTAATACTACATGTTCTTAGATACATTATAAAAGAAAAGCGTCAAGTTAATTTAGTATAAAATTAACTCTGTTGAATGGAACAGATTTAATTTAATTTAGGGCCCTCAAAACAGTTCAGCAACTGGTACCGGGGACCACAGCCGTCGGAGTTATATTAAACTATACTAAAATAAAAAAAAGTTACCTTGCAAAATAGAGTACAAGTTATTATATGAAAATTAAAAATTACAAATAGAATACAAGTTATTATATGAATATTAAAAATTACAAATTAAAGATAACAATATCCCATGTTTTGGATGAATTGGGGTGGTTGAATATGGTTAATCGTCGCAAACTGCATTGTGCTACCCTTTTTACGGATATAGTAAATAATCAAAAACCTGCATATCTACATCACAAGATACGTTTTCGAACTGACGTACATAATATTAATATTAGGAATAAAGATCTAATAACACCCCCTCTGCACAGCACTGCCCTCTTTGAGAGATCGTTTTCTTACTATATGTCCTCCTTATATAATTCACTTCCATCGAATTTGAAATGTTGCTCTAAAACAGCCTTTAAAAGAAAATATAAAATACTTTTGAAAAACCAACAAAGAAATGTTTGCAGGACGATTCATTCATCCAGAGTTTGAGTTAAGATAACATCCACAGTGTATTTTTCTTTAAAAACTATATTGCGGCATGATACCATTCAGATTTTATTATTAGTGTTATTATTATTATTACTACATTTTTTATTGTTTTTTTTTCCTTTTTCTTCCAAGGTTGAGTGGAAGAACAGTATAAATACTGAACTCCGCCTTTTGCATTACAACATTCTATTGTTATGTTTTGTAAAATTAGGCAATAAAGATCTTTATTATTATATTATTAATTGGAAATTACGAATTAAGAATTAGAAATTTAAAAGTTAGAAATCTTGCCTATACTAGAAATGTCTCTTTATTAGTTTTTTAAATAATATGTAAATTGCGAGCCTCTTTTATGTTAGAAGGTAGTTTATTGTATGTAAGAACACTAGCATTAACTGGACTGTTCTTTCCACTGTTTGAGTAACACTGGCATTGGTGGATATGTTGGGATGTTCTCGTGGCGTAGTAGTGATAGTTACTATTTAATGGACATTTTAGATTAGTTTTTTGGATGTTATTTGTCATACGTTTTATTAATTTTAGCTGTCTGACAGTTTTTACACGCAATCTGTCATACAATTCACTTGTCGGAGTTCGCCAATGCATTCCATAAAAGATTTTAAACAACGATTTTGTAGGCGCTGTATTCTGTTCATTAAAGTACTTGATGCATTTCCCTAAATGGTAATTAAGTATAGCAAATGATTTTCCATTAGTGCATGATATAAACTTTTTTTAGTTTTATTGTTAATGTATTCGCTGCATCGTTTTAAAGCACCCACTATTGGAATGATTTGGTTTTCCATGTGAGAAATCTGTTTGTTCCACATTAATTTGTGAACCACCCACAGACCTAAGTATTTCACTTCAGGGGCTTCTTTTAACTGCCTGTTATTGAATTTTACGCTGAAGCTTTTATACTTTTTATTTTTATATGCCATCACCATGTATACTGTTTTTTCTATGTTTAAAATAAGTTGATTTCTAGTTGTCCACTGCAACAGTTGATTCATATTTGAATTAATATTTTTTTGTATGTCATCATTATTACCAGAGTATAAAAGAACAGTGTCATCAGCATATGAATAATAACGGCCTTTTAAAGTTCCTTATCTTAGATCGTTCACATATACCTATATTATATAGGAATGGTCCCAGAACAGATCTTTGAGGGACGCCATACTGTACTATTTTAAAATTACTGTTTTGTGTATCGATATGTACGCATTGTTGACGTTTCGTGAGATAACTTTCAATTTCCTCTTATACCAATACTGTTAAGTTTGTCTAATAAAACCTTGTGATGAACTGTGTCAAAAGCTTTTGAGTAATCTATGTAAACCGATACGGTGATATTTCCATCATCAATTTTTCTCTGAAGGTCCTCTATGTAGTCTGTGGCAGCTGAATTTGTGTTACTCTTTGACAAAAAACCGTATTGGTAAGGATCGTGTCCTACTGTGTCGTTAATAAATTTATTTAAGCGAAATAATATGACTTTTTCACATATTTTGCTGAATGTGGATAGTAAGGCAATTGGTCTATAATTTTCAGCTTTTTCTGCGTCGTCTTTCTTGAAAATTGGTATAATTTTCGCTGTTTTAAGTTCGCTAGGAAAAACGCCTCTTGTAAACATGTTGTTTATTAGGTTGACTAATATTGGTAAAATCATATCTATAACCAAAGTGATGTCATGTATAGTTATAGCATCATGTCCTGGAGATGTATTGGGCTTTATGATACTTATAATTTCTTTTAATTCAGTGTCGTCAGTTGGCTTGAGAAAACATGTATGCTGATTCGGTATTCCTTTATGGCTGTATTCTCCGCTGATTATCTGATTATTTATAAGTTCAGGTACTTGATTAATATAGAAATTATTTAATATGTTTGCTACATCCACAGGATCTTCATAGAGTATATTTTCTTTTTTAATTTTGATGGTCTCACATTTTGTTTTCTTAACATTAAGGATATTTTTGATCACTTGCCAAGTTTGTTTTTCGTTTTTGCATTTTAGAAACTGTTCTTGTTTTGCCTTTTTTATCATGTTATTAACATTGTTTCTCGGGATTTTTATGCTGCAACATTTCTAGATCTTCAATTAAATATTGTTATTTAAAGTTGATTCTTGTCCGATGAAATTTGTATCACAAAATCTTTTAACCGGACACTAAATCGCGCACAATACACTTAACGTTTCACCGTCTGACGAAGCTGTCGAACGACGGTGAAACGTTAAGTGTATTGTGCGCAATTTAGTGTCCGGTTAAAAGATTTTGTGATATAAATATTGTTAGTGCGGATCCCAAACTTCTTGTGCGTACTCAACTTTAGGACGGATATATGTCATATAAGCTTTTTTAAGTACAGGTTTTCCAGAGTCTTTAAGATTTCTTCTAATGTAATATAGTGATTTATAAGCTTTTTTAAGATGTTCTGAATATGACTACTCCAATTTAAATCATTTCTAAAAGTCACTCCTAGATATTTACACGTATCATTATATGTTAGTAATCCATTTCCTAATTTGTATGGATGAGCCTGAAGTAATTTTACAATCGAAAGACTGGGGAAGTATGCCGTACTTGTTGAAAAACAAAATTTTGTAAATTTTATTCTAGGGTTATTCGGCAAGGTTCAATTCTGATTTTCAACAATGTAAAAAATTCCTTAAAAAGAATCCTAACTTACTTATTCTTCGTGCTGACAAAGGTAACACAACAGTTGCCATGTCGAGGGATGATTACACAACAAAAATTATCAACCAACTTGAAGATAAAAAATATTACAAACAACTCAATAAAGATCCGACAGGATCCATACAAAAACGAAATAATGATTTAGTCAAAGCTCTTAAAAATAAAGAACACATCGATAAAGGCACTGCCAAAAAACTGAGCAATTACAGTGGAAACGCTCCTAGGCTCTATGGCCTACCCAAAATACACAAAGAAGATATACCTTTACGGCCCATTGTGGCTTCCAACAACGCCCCCACGGAACAACTAGCCAAATTTGTGGCTGACATTTTGAACAGAGCACAACAAGACAACCATTATTTTGTAAAAGATTCATTTCATTTTGCTGATTTTATCAATAATTTTCAATTACCTCAAGGTTATGTAATCATCAGCCTTGATGTGGTATCCCTGTTTACCAACATACCACACACACTTATCATTGAAAGCATCACTGACAACTTTGAACACATAAAGAAATTCACTAATATAACTTTATCTGAACTAATTGAAATTGTCAACTTTTTATTAAACTCAAGTTATTTCACATTTGATAAAAAATACTTTCTACAAGTCTTTGGTTGCCCAATGGGCTCATGCCTCAGTCCTATTCTTGCTGAATATGTCATGAACAAACTCTTAGATCATTGCATACCCAAATTGGAATTCAGATTACCGTTTTTAAAAAAATATGTTGACGACATCGTCACAGCTGTACCGGCCAATGCCTTAGAAAAAACTCTTCAAATTTTGAACAACTACAATGATAGCATACAATTTACCATTGAAACGGAAAAGGACAACTCTGTTCCCTTTTTGGACATCTTATTAATAAGAAATAATTCCAACATCATTGAACTTGATTGGTATCAAAAACCCACTAATTCAAACAGATACATCAATTATCAGTCACATCACAATTACAAAACCAAAATCAATTTCGTGTTAGGCATGAAAAATAGAATACTAAAAATCTCACATAACAAATTTAGGGAAAAAAATCTGAATAAATTATCCAATATTCTACAACAAAACAGTTACCCCAAAACTCTTGTCAACAAACTCATTCATAGTCATGACTCCAACTTAGCGAAAAAAACAAAAAACTACAATCTGACTCCTTATGAACTCAACACTATAAAATTTTTTAAATCTTTTCCTTTTATTGACGAAATTCAAATGAAGATCAACAAATTGTTTTCCCAGGAAAATATCACGATAGCTTTTAAAAATGTCAAAGTTGTTAATAATCTTTTTTCTAATGTTAAGGAACCTATTTCTAACGAATTAAAAAGAAATGTGATTTATCGTGTGGGTTGTTGTCAGTGTGACCACGTCTACATTGGACAGACATCTCAACACTTAAAACAACGTGTAATGAAACATAAAAGTGACATTAAACATAACAATAATGCCAATTCTCTAGTTAACCACATTAATGAATTTAATCATAACATTAAATTGGACAGTGTGGAGGTGATCACGACTGAGAACAACTTACACAAAAGACTTTTTATCGAAAAGTTTCACATCTACACTCACTCTGATACAATGAATGCACAATCTGACATACAAAATTTAAGTAATATTTATTGTAATTTAATGGAAAAGGAAAAAAGAAAACAAAAATAGAAATTTTTTGTAAATTGTTTTTTTTTTTTTTCAAAATTGCCGCCAATTTTTGTGAACGTGGTTTGCTCCTTGATCCATGTAGTTCCCGCGCGTTGTGTCAGCCATTGATGTTTAACCTACAAATTTTGTGTTTTGTTCTTCACTTAATTTTAACGTGTTTTATAATGTTTTAACTGTTTGAAAATTGTAATTACTGTAATGTGCTACTTTACTTGGAACCCTCAAGCTGTTGTAAGTCATTTTAATTTTTTGAAAAAACTTTTTTACTAACTGCATATCTTGTACAATCACAGAGCCTCTGATGATGAAAGAAATCTTGTTTCGAAATATAAGGCATACAACAAAAGAGTGTCTTTAAGAATTCAGCCCAACCTTGCCGAATAACCCTAGAATAAAATTTACGTAATTTTACAATACCAAACGATACTGCAACACATTTCTTTGTATTAATTTCCATTTTATTTTCGTCACACCACATATGAATTTTGTCTAAATCTTCCTGGAGTAAAATCCAATCTTCTGTATTTTTTCTTTTAGTATAAATAACGCAGTCATCAGCAAATAATTTCGTTTCGCAACTTAAATTTTGTGAAATACCATTTATAAATATAATGAATAATATTGGTCCGATCACACTCCCTTGAGGTACTCCAGAAGTGACAGTTAGCTCAGATGAATAGATATTATCTATTTTAACTCTCTGTTTCCTGTCCTTAAGATATTCGTTTATTCATTTTACAACTCGCACATCACACCCCATGAGAAACTTTATGAAAAGCTTTTGTAAAATCGATGAAAATTGCGTCTACCTGTCCCTTATCATCAACTATTTCTGCCAATTCAGTATGAGAATTTATCAGTTGAGTAACACAGGAAAAATGTTTTCTAAAACCATGTTGATTTATTTTAATAATATTATATTTATCACAAAAATATTGAAGATAGTTCGTCAGAAGTTTTTCTAAAATTTTGCATACTATACATGTTAAACTAATTGGACGATAATTATTGCAATCAGATTTAACACCAGATTTATAAACAGGCAGAACTATTGATATCTTCCAATCATTGGGCAAAATATGGTTATTAATGCTAATTTGAAATAAATGAGTTAAATATTTGGATACATAATAATCCTCCTATTTGTAGAACTTCAGCCGTTACATTATCAATACCCGGAGATTTATGCGATTTAAGCTCCTTAATGACATCCACAACGTTTTCTCGAGTAATATGAAACATTCTAACTTTTGATTTTCATTAAAATTTAGTTTGTTTCATTAAAAACACTGATAAAATACCTGTTAAATTCCTCCACTGTATCGGTTAAGTTTTCCAAAATACTTCAATTTTTTTTTAATCAAAATTTGAGAAGTAGATTTATTTAAACGTTTTATATAACGATATAAGTGTTTTCTTCCATTATCCTAATCCATTAAGTGTATTAAATAATTTTCGTTTGCATGTCGCTTAGCTTCATTAAATTCAGATAATAATTGTTTATATTAGTAGGTGCTTATAAATTATTCTGAAACGATAAGCTCGACGCACTTTTTTCTTTAGACGCTTTACATGATTTGTATATAATAAACGGGATCTGTTGTAGATTTAATTTCCTTGCAGGGAATATATTTTAAAACCAAGTTCTGAATTAATTTCACAAAAGATTTCCATAATTGATTGATAAACAAGTGACGATTGCAAAAAAAATCAAAAAGGTACAAGTGCGGATTTCGAACTTAAAAACAGCCCATAAACGAATTTCAACTGAAACAAGTAGGTACATAAATAAAGAAAAGGAAAATGGAAATCAAATGACAATCGCAACATTTAGGAGAAGAAAAGAAACAAAGAAAGAAAAATGCAAACAATCAAAAACTGGGGAAAAATGACGGTCGGGAAACACAATCGAAAAATTAAAACTGCAGAAAAACATAATTAATAATAAATATTCGCAATGGTAACTTGAAATTCATAAAGAAAACAATACATCATAATCGCAACGTTTAGGAAAGAAAAAGAAATGCAAAAAATTGAAAATTCTGAAAAATAGAGAACAATTAAAAACAAAAAGAAAAAGAAAAATGATGAGAAATCCAATCGAAATGGAAAAAATGAAACAAAACAAAAATACCTGAGGAAAATGAGAAAAACAAAATGACGAATTGTAAATTTAAAATTTCTTTAAAAAAATTAATACTAAACATTCAAGACGTAATAGTAATTCGAAATCCTGAAATTCGAAAGTTCTGAAAAATGATCATCATAAACAAAAAGAAATTGAAAAATACTTTTGACGATCAAAAAACCCCAATCGAAGTGACAAAAAAAAGAAAGTTCTTAATAAAACATTCTATAGACGTAATAATATTTCGAGGTTCACAAAAAAAGAAAAAAATGACAATCACAACACAGAAAACTGAAATCAAAATTTTTGTTTCTGAAAAATGGTCGTAAACATTAAAAAAACGAAGAAAAATGAAGATTATTTTTGAAGACTCGAAAAATCCAATCGAAATGGAAAAAAAATGAGAATTTTTGAAGAAAGTAAGAAAATGTAAGTCGGACGCAGCCGCAGTTGGTTAATAATAAGTAGCCAAATGCGCCTTCCCGATAAGATTCTGAAACTTAGGGGGCTAGTTACAATGTCGAAAAAAATTACTTCCAATTATATAGCCATCAAAATCCAAGGGAATTAATACAATATGACCTTGGAGAAAGTAGCTTGAGCTTGTTTCTAATGATTTTGTCTTTGAAATTCAAAGAAAACCCCCATTTTATTTATTTATTCATTGCGCCTCCTTCGAGCTGAGTTTACTGCGTTTTCCCAGATCGTAAGGCGAATGTTAGAGGAAGAAAAATTATGTAGTAAGTCGGTCGCAGCAGCAATCGGCCTTCATAATCACCTGCCAATATGCAACACCGATGAGCTGTCGAAAGCTTAGGACTTAGAACGAGGGAAACCGAAAAAGATAATAATTCTTTTAAATCCTGCTTGTCCAGAAAACATCTATCGAGGCAAAGCTGCTAAATAAACACCGAAACTTAGACCATTTGCACGCTTTCGTTTCGTTTTTTTGACTTGGGAGTTATTTTGTTTGATGTGAGGATTAAAATCGGTGGAATGCCGAATAATAAAACCATCGAGTAAGTCGGTCGCAGCCGCAGCTGGCTAAGAATAAGTAGCCGAATACGTCTTCCCGATAAGATTCTGATGCTTGGGATTAGTTAAAGCAAGTTGCTTTCAACTAAAGCCATTAAAAGTCAATGGAAGTTTAATACGTACAAGGTGACCTTGGAAGAAGCAGTTTGAACGATTTTGACTTTGAAATTCAATGAAAGCTCGCATTTTATGTTTTTATTATTTTTTTTAAATCCTGCTTGTGTTCGAAAATGAAAAGAATGCGAATCTGTTTCGATTCCAGTCGAAGGACCATTTGGTAGAGCTACCGAGTAAACAGCGAAACGCAGACGACTTAAAAAAACGTTTACTGTTTCGTTTTTTTACTTTGTATTTTGACTTGAGTATTTCTCGTTTGTTGTGAATATCAAAATCGGTGGAATATCGAAGGAGAAAAGCATCTAGTAAATCGGTCGCAGTCGACCTAACCCCCCCATTTTATTTATTTATAAATTATTTTAAATTCTGCTCGTTTTGTAACCCGTTTTTAATTTGTTCGAAAATGAAAACAATGCAAATCTGGTTTTATTTCAGTCAAAATACCATCTGGATAGAGCTATCGAGTAAACAGCGAAACGCAGACGACTTAAAAAAAACATTTACTGTTTCTTACTTTATGTCGAAATCGGTAGAATTCCTAAGGAGACGACCATCTAGTAAGTCGGTTATAAATTTTTTCTAATCCTGCTCGTTTTGTAACCCGTTTTTAATTTGCTCGAAAACGAAAACAGAGCAAATCTGGTTCGATTTCAGTCAAAAGAACATCTGGATAGAGCTACCGAGTAAACAGCGAAACGCAGACGACTGACTTATAAAGACTTTTGTTATTGTCAATTTTTCTTTCTAGTTCACATTTACGATGACGCGCTTAATTCGATTGCAATTGTTTCCAACACACTAGAAGTCGAAATAGAACGAGAGAAACATGGCATGAAATTTTTTTCTTCCGTCTTTCTTTATTTTTTGTACTTTGATGAGCACTAATTTGTGGACCCTGTTTTTAGAACGTAACGGTAACACACAGCGAAACGTAGTAATCATCTAGTCTAGAAATTTGATAATGTAACTAGGATAAGAGCACCAATAAAGATGTACAGCGAAAATGCAGTCGGCCATAACATAAACATGGAGAGATAACATAAACAAAAGTTGCCTTCGTCGAAATTATGTAACGTATGACTCATCCGAGATGCAGCTGCAGGAAACGGACCACCTGCACAGAGGGTCGTGTGCAAAAACTATGATTCATCTACAGGAATTACATGTATGTACAAACTTCAAGGCAACAATTGACGTCACAAAACCCCTATAAAAAGCCGCTAGAGCAAACGCTAGGGAGAGTATTAGAACCAATCTCTTCAGAGTGTCATGTAGACTAGTTGTCTTTTAGTGCCCCAATATACACGATGTAAGTAAATTGTAATCATTGTTAATTAATTAGTTAATAATAAATGTTTTGTTATATTAAGCTACGTCCCTAATTTCATGTTACTTCAAAGATTACCGTAACAATATGATTTGATAAGTGAAGGGGGGTGGGGTGTCATTTATTAGCGGGGTAACAACCCAACCCCAAAAATGCAACTAATTTTTTCTTTAACCGGGAATTTTTTTTTGTTCGATAATTAATAGCTTTGGGTGTCGGGTAGAGGTCGCTGCCTGTGGTGTTGGTCACCCATCCAAGTGACGGTCTGCGTCGAAGTTGCTTAACCTGGCAAATAGCACATCTGTCACTCCCCCACACATCCCCGTATCATTGACCAAAGAGGAACTTAAAAAAGAATTATAAAAGAATCATCTCGGTTGTAAACCTGAAAAAATAATGAGGGGTGTTTTAATGGGTGAGGGGTTTTGTCCGATGACTATTGCGATTGAATACTGAAAAAAAAAAGAATAAAATTGACTTCTTTTTTAATTTTTATTTGTTAAGTTCTTTACGTACATCCGTGGATCAGAAAAGTCCAAAGTTGCTGCTTTCATCCCTCGTGCAGCGTGCATTGAAAGCCCTCTGTGCGGGGCTGACCTACATCGATCTCCACCGCCAGATAAAACCGTTCCCATCCCATTTCACCCTTTAACGTTACTCCTCGGCGCATTGTCGGGAGATAATGCATTCCTCGATAGAATTCAATTTCGCGAATTGGCGGTCGCCTCTGTCGACGGCTGATTATTCATTTGTTTTACTCGGGAACGGACTTCGGTTTTGCATTGTTAATTTTTCAGCGAGCGAGCGACGGCGATTTTCAGGTTTTGCGATGAAAAGTGAGATAACGAATTTACAGCGAAAAGTACACCCTGTACGTGAGCGCCAAATGATTTTACGAAAAATTGTTTTGATGTGTAGGTACAGATGAAACCGATTTGTTAAGAATGGCGTTTTATTTAGGGGATGGTTTCGTGTAAACAAAAGTCGACTTGAAATTAATGACAGTCGGCCAAAGTTTGTTTTTCTTTTGTTTCGCTTAATATTTTTGGGTGTCGTTCGTGTTTTGTTTTTGTTCCCTTTTCTGTCATGTCATCTCATGACGTGTTTTTATAAATTTTATATCTAAGTTGATTATGTATTTTCAAAATTGTTAAATCTAAAAGTTTACTGAATTATTTTGTTCAATTTCTAAAGTAAATTTTACGTTTAAAGAAACTAGATTCCACGTTTGCTAAACATTTGGCAGAAACAGATGACGCTTTTGATCGTTCTAATAATGTGAAATTGTTACTTAATTTACCTAAAAGAAATAAATTAAATATAGCTGAGAATCTAGAAATCTTTTTACATAAAAATATTTTTTCTATTAATATTATTAATGAACAAACATCTCTAACACAGATAATTTTTTTAAATCATTTCATTGGAATTTGTGTGACTGATCATTACATCTATGACATAATAAAAATAAAATTTTGTTTATTAACAACCCTTTATACGAAAAAATTTTACATCAAAATATTCTTATAAAATTGTAATTATATTATATACATACATTATCTAACATTATAAATTATTACATAATTTTAAGTAAGTAATTTTAAGCTATACATATTTAAGATAATTATTATTAATTATTTATTTTTAGGTATTGAAAATGCAAAAGTTCAAAAGTAAAAGTACCTTGTGCCAAAGACAGCATTTGATTTACAAAAATTACATTATGGCTACAAACAATAGCACACAGAGAGAAATAAAAAAGTGAAATTTTCTACAATTATATGTAAAAAGCATAATTATTAAAATTCAAGTGTTTATCAGATATATTAAGTTTTTGTAAATATTTATAGAAATAGGCGATTTTAAATTACATGTATATTATAAGTAAATTATTTAGAATTATTGAAATGTAAATACGTAAGATTTAAGCTCAGAATTGTAATAATTAGAATAATTGATTTAATAATGTCATGACCGAACGTTTGTTGGAAAACTGTAAGCGGCAGCGCGGAGTTCGGAAATTGAATCAGTGAGGGCGCCGCGTGAGCTATTGTAGATTAGACCAACCGGCACAGATACCATATCCGACCGTCTGCATTCAAGTTCACATACAAACTCGGATTTAATCATTTGTATCGTTTTTATTAGCTTTTGATGCGCACGTTAGTCTAGTCGTCTAGTCCATTGTTGCCAGGATTCGGGGAAAATTTTGTGCCACGTCAGTTCTATGCTCTTTGCACTCGCTCATAAACATAAATGCATCACTTCGATGTGCCTCGAAACAAGAACGAACTTGTAACGACTACTACATATTACTACAATTTTTTCCCAAATAAAAGGAACTAATTCTGTTGAGTTTCTGGTAAAACGAACACGAAGAAGATGTATGTCGAACAAAATTTTTATTGAACTTATTATGACAACTTAACAACTGAATATGTATATACAGAGTGGAAAGTTTAACTGGAATAAATTCTGTAACTTAGAAAATTACCATTTGTAGCAAAATTCTTGGAACAGGTCAATTTTTAATTTTAATGGCGCATATTACAAAGGGACTTCTTTAACTTTTCAATTATTTGGAGGGGTGAAACAACCCCTAACTTTTTTTTTTAATGGAAGGGTATGTTGAGTAATTTTTTTTCTTAAAGCTTGTTCAATTGGGAGTACAGCTACGTTTTTATTTTTTAATTTTTCTTTAACAGTAAAAGGAAAAAAAATTAAAAAAAAGATTTTTTTTTTTACTAAAACCGTTTTTCCCAATAGGTGGATGGGAAGAAGAGGACCAATTGAGTGGTCAGCAATATCTCCAGATCTCACCCCTTTAGACTTTTTATGGGGGTATTTAAAAAGTAAAGTTTATGTGACTAAACCAAACGACATCAGAATTTCAGGAAAGAATTCGGCATGAAATTAGGAGAGTAACGCCTGAAATGTTACAAAATGTTAGGGATGGAATTTATAATCGATTAGGATATTGCCAAGTGAGAGGTGGCGAGCAGTTTGAACATCTGATACATTAAAATCGTTCTAGTCAAAAAAATTTTAAAATTTTTTTCCCCTTTTACTGTTTAAGAAAAATAAAAAAATAAAAACGTAGCTGTACTCCCAATTGAACGAGCTTTAAGAAAAAAAATTACTCAACATACCCTTCCATTAAAAAAAAAAAAAGTTAGGGGTTGTTTCACCCCTCCAAATAATTGAAAAGTTAAAGAAGTCCCTTTGTAATATGCGCCATTAAAATTAAAAATTGACCTGTTCCAAGAATTTTGCTACAAATGGTAATTTTCTAAGTTACAGAATTTATTCCAGTTAAACTTTCCACTCTGTATAACAATACATAGTAGGCGAATGAGACTCGGAAACTCTTCTAGGTCCAACACTCCCCTTCGAGTTGTGGTTCGCTACTATTTTAATTGTTCTAGGTTTAGACCCGACATCTGTAAGCAACGGATATGTTTTGGTTTCGGTAAATTCTTCGTGAGTACGTCTGCTATCATTTCTTCAGTAGAGATATGTACCAATCGGACGTCGCCATTCTGTACAGCATCACGGATAAAATGGAAGCGCATGTCTATATGTTTGCTCCTGCTATGGTATACAGGGTTTTCAGCTAGTTTCAGAGCTCCCATATTATCGTTGAAGACAGTTATCTCTCCCAATTCTTCAAGGCCTGCCTCTTCCAATAATCTTCGCAGATACAAAACTTCTTTTATGCAGTCAGTCATCCCCATGAATTCTGCTTCGGTGGAAGATAGTGCTAACCGGAACTTGTGGCAGATGATCCCAATTCGGTTACAATTATGAACCGTTGGATGGATAGAGATCGAAAAGCCCGTTCTGATATTATCCTGTGTATCGGTGCGTCCGAGCTAAAAGTCATCAAAGGATGCAATACTTCCCGGGAAGTGTGGTTAAAATTGGAGCGCACGTACATGTCAAAAGGACCGGCGAGAAAAGCATCCCTATTAAAGCAGCTAACTCTACAACGAATGGAAGAAGGGGGAGACATGCAAGATCATCTAAAGAAATTTTTTGATGCCGTTGATCAACTCAGCGAAATGGAAATAGATATCAATGCTGATTTATTGTCAATCATGCTTTTGTACAGCTTACCACCAAGTTTTACAAATTTCCGCTGTGCAATCGAGTCGCGTGATGAACTACCTACTCCTGATGTACTCCGTGTCAAGGTTATTGAAGAATTTGAAGCGCGGCGAAATGATTCGCAAGCTATAAGTTCAGAGGCCTTGTACGCTAACAAAGGTAAACCTAAAAATCAATCATACAAACGTCATGGTGGGATTGGTAATAAGGTCGAAGCAACTGAACACGAAGAAGATGTATGTCGAACAAAATTTTTATTGAACTTATTATGACAACTTAACAACTGAATATGTATATATAACAATACATAGTAGGCGAATGAGACTCGGAAACTCTTCTAGCTCCAACAAATTCTACATAAAATAGAATTCAAATCAACATATAATGTACAACACGTTTACAGTGTATTTTACAAATTTAATTTACATACTTTAGGATTACACGTTCATAAATAAATGTGTTAAACAATTTCTTCAATAAAATGTATTATTTTACCACAAATATTACTCTACAATCGCATGTAAACGTTTCACATTTATTATTTCTGTCTTCATTTCAGACACAATTTGTAGACACAAAGTCTACAATTGCGTTAACAAACACCATTGTTTTTTCTCTGTGCATGGATAACTGTTTTTTTTTGTTTTTTTCACCTAAATTCGTCAGAATTTACTTTGCATGATAGTGAAATATTTTATTGTTTTAAGTTGCCGTTCCTCTTTTGTATTTTCTTTCTTTTGTTTCATGTCATATATTTTTTTTACTTTGACAGTACATTATGTTTTAATCTCGCTTTTTTTTTAATAATAATAATAATAATATTTAAAGTTGGTTCTTTAATAATAATAATAATATATTTGTCAAGACAAATTTATAAACTTATCCTAGACATGTCAGAATTTTCAGTTTGTTAATATAATTACATTACGGCACAAGAAAAACATTTGGAAGGTAAGTAAATAATGTACATTATATTCAGTAGTTGATTCCTAACTAAAGGTTGAAACAAAAGCTGTCTTGCCCAGGAGAACTTCACCGTAAGAAAATGATAAATTCTTCTATTGTGTAAAGAGGCCTGGAAATAAAATAGTTGTAGCATTTATTTTTGAAAGATCTGAAGTTTGTTTCAGTTTCAGCCGGGAGTTCATTATAACACTTGGCTCCGATGAAGTCTACGTTGTTTTGCCCCACATTCAATCGTTGGTAATCGGGTCTAATGTCGTAGTAGTCACGGGTAAACTGTTCATGAGAGTTCTTGTTTATTTTTTTATCACTTTTGAAAACAAATGTCACTAGTTGGTATATGTATAATGCGTAAACTGTCATTATTTTATATTAAAAAAAAAAGTCTTTGCAATGTTCGCGTTTGCAATTGTTCTTATGATCTTTTTTTGTTTCAAAAACACTTGATATAAACTGCTGCCGGCACCCCAAAAGATGAGGCCGTATGACAAAATGGGCTGTACTACTCCAAAATAAGCTATTTTTAGAATGTCTGTTGTTACACTATTTCTTAAATTTTTAAACATAAAAACAAGAGAGCTTAATTTAGCAGTGACTAAATTTATATGTTCGTTCCATATTAGCTTCCGGTCTATGGTAACACCTAGGGATTTTGTTGCTCTGACTTCAGCAACTGATTTGTGATCTATACAGATATATAGGCTGCGATCCACTGTTCTATTAACGGGCTGAAATTGTACCATTTGGGTTTTATTACTATTTAACATGATTCCGTTGTTATTACACCAGGTTTGAAGTTCTTTAATCGCAAGACGAGATTTGTCAATGACATTCTTCGTACTGCTATCAGTTATTATCGTGCTAGTATCATCTGCGTAAATATTGATGTGATTAGCTGATGGACATGCATCTGGAAGGTCGTTAATTAGTATGCAGAAAAGTAGCGGGCCTAAAATTGTTCTCTGGGGTACACCTCTGGTAATTTCGGATTTTCCGTTTAGTATTTCTATATACTCTTGTCTATTTGTTAAGTATGATCTTAACCACAAAATTGCAGATCCTCTTATCCTGACATTATAAAGTTTATGTGGCAGTAACGTATGATCAACCGTATCAAAAGCACGAGTCATGTCAAAGAAAAGACCAACTACCCTGTTTTTGTCCTTAAGTGCTGTGGTAATACCCAACAATGCCTGGTGTATAACTGTTGCAGTAGACCTTAAATTTCTGTAGCCGTGTCGACAATTATTTAGGATATGAAATTTTTCAAAGAAAGAGTATGGTCTAGTATGCATGCTATATTCAAAAACCTTCGAGAATTGCGTTTGTAAAGCGAGGGGTCTATAGTTTTTTAACTCGTTAGGATCACCTTTGTTTTTGTATATAGGGATTATTTTTGATACTTTTAGTTTGGAGGGATATATTCCTTGGGTTTTATATGAAGTCTTAGTTTTCTTTAATTTCACCATCGGGAAGGCTTCGTTAAAATATTCCGTGATTATAATCTCAAATTTTTCGTAAGCTTCATTAACATCAGTGTAGGGAAAGTTCCAAACTTCCTCGTTTAAAAGTGCCATGAAGGTTTGTTCGTTTTTTTTTTCAGAATAATTACGGTCAAATTTCTCTTCCTGAAATTCTGTATCCATGGCAACTTCAGCAATTTGAAGGGTGTGGTCCGAAAGATGATTATGATGCACTTGGGTCTCAACTTAAGGAATGTTTGTAAAAAACAGGTCAATGCATGACTTAGATTTCTTGGAGTACCGCGTGGGCTGTGTAACTTTCTGTGTCATATCGAATTCTTTATATAAATTGAGAAGCGATCGTTCTACTTTGCCTTCCTCCATTAAATTAATATTCATATCACCACAGACTACGATTGCTTTATGCGGTTCATATATTTGATTTAATAGTATTTCTGTTTCATTTAAAATTGTTATATCACTGGATGGTATTCTATATGTACATGATATCGAAATTTGTTGATTGGGGAATACAACTTTCGCAGCGGCGACTTCAAAGAATTTTTCAACGCATTCAATTCCTTCAACTGTCAAAGCATTTACATAATTTATTTCTTGCTAATATACATACTCCACCTCTTTGAAAATTGGTTCTGCAGTAGAAGGCTGCTAATTTGAATCCTTTTATGTTAATTGCTTTTATTTTGTTGTGATCAAGCCAGTGTTCAGTGAAGCATGCAACGTCAATTTTGTAGTCATTTAGTAGTATTTCTAATTCAGATTGTTTAGCTCTAATCCCCTGTATATTTATGTACATTATTGTTAAGACTCTTTTTCTCTGTGTGTGTCTCGTAGGTGACATTAATTGCTATTGTGGCTGTGATTGTAGGATTTTGCTTCTCTGTATGTTTTGTATCCTTTGCAGACAATGACAATTATGGATCCATGACGTGTGATTGGAATCTATTTTTAAGTTAGATTTTTGTTTCGCTTCTTCGCAATTAATACATTTATAGCTTGAATTAGTACATTTATTCGAAGTATGTGCCTCTGAACAAATGGCACAAACTGTTTCTTTCTGACAATTTGATGCTGTATGTCCATAACGTTGACAATTATAACACCTGAGGATATTTAAATCTTCACGAGCTTCGAATTTCGACCAACCAATGAATAATTTACCTTTCTCCATGAAAAACTTTTGGGTTGTAAGATGCAATAACAATGCAATTAATTTTACTTTCAAAATCAATTCAACGCCTAGAAACAGCCATAGATTCAGGAATTACACAAAAAGCAATATACATTCTTTCATTCAGCTCCTTTCTAATGAGACATGGACATCCATTTACACAGCTGACAATGCAGCAACAAAATATACAAATTTTTTAAGTTCTCTTGTGGGTCACTTTGAAACCGCAATTTCTACAATTACAAAACAACAAAAAAATAAAAGGATTGCAATGTCCGATGAATTAAGACAGATTAAAGAAACATTGGATTTAATACATGAAACTTATGTACAACAGGGAGGAGATGACCTAAAACAAATATTTAATAGCTACAAAATGTTCTATCTTAAATGTGTCACAGAAGAGAAAAGAAAGAAAAATATTAAAGAACTTGAGGTATCGACCAATAAACAGAAAACCCTGTGGAATATAATAAAAAAAGAAACACGGCCGCACTCTTCAAATAAATCACAACAACATCACATGCGAGGATTTTAATCTGTTTTTCTGTAATATTGGCTGCAACACATTACAACACATTCCAATAAGCAACAACAATTCATCGCACTAGTTAAAGCAATTTTCACGTAACCACTCCACATGTTTCTTGAATCCTGTAACTCCAGAGGAAATTAAAACAATCATAGATGGACTTAAATCAAAAACTTCAACAGATATTCATGGCCTAAATACGAAACTTATCAAGAAGTGTTCCAGATATATAGCTCAACCTTTAGCTGACATAATCAACACCTGTTTCCAGGAAGATATCGTCCCAGATGAAATGAAAGTAGCGAAGGTTGTACCCATATTCAAAAAAGGAAATCCCTCTTCCATAAATAATTATAGATCCATCTCAATCCTTCCTGTACCTTCTAAGATTCTTGAAGCCGCCTTATACACCAGATTAGAAAATTTCCTTTCCAAAAATAACTGTATGACTATTCATCAGTATGGATTTAAGAAAGGCAAAAACACGGCGGATGCAGTATTATCATTACTAAACTATATTTGGGATGCATTTGAGGAGCACTGTGAATGCGAAGCTCTACTATGTGACCTGAGTAAAGCTTTTGACAGCATGCAGCATGACATATTTTTATCCAAACTAGAACATTACGGCGTAAGAAGAGTCCCTTTACAACTTATAACATCCTACCTTCAAAACAGGAAGCAGGCTGTTCATTTAGATGGTCAAAAAAGTAACATCTTGCCTATTCATAGTGGTATACCACAAGGCTCACTGACCGGGCCTCTGTTTTTCAGTATCTTCATCAATGATCTGCCCAATCAAACATCAGCTCATACGATATTGTATGCTGACGACACAACGTTAGTATGCAAAGGCCGTACCTGCAGAGAAACTCAAATAAATCTGGACACTGCCAACAAAGAAGCAGCACAATGGTTTGCTGCTAACAAACTTTATCTAAATAACGACAAATCATCAAAAATACCCTTTACAACTAAGCGTAAAACATTTGACAACCAGGAATTCTGCGAAATTTCTTGGCATTACATTGGACTCACGGCTAACTTGGAAAGCCCACACGGATGATATACTTAAGAAACTTGCGTCAGCCACATACGCAATAAGAATTGGAGAACTTATAGGCAAAGAAGCCTCTATAACTGCGTCTCACGCCCAAGCTGTTTTTGTTAGTCAAAAAAAGGCAATTCGCATCATGGAAAAGGTTACTGAACAAACTCATTGTAAACCTCTGTTTCGCAAACTACGTATAATGACCATGTCATCACTTTACCTATTTTCTCAGCTCATAAGAGCTCACGAAGAAGCAAAAGCCTTACAGAAGAGAGGGGATGTAGTGACTACAAATTTGAGAAGCTACTACAAGATAAATGTTGCCACGCGGAGAATAAATGCCACGGCAGTGCAAACCAGACATTTGTTTTTGTACAATAAACTTCCATCAGTGTGGAACCAACTCCCAAAAAGACTGTTTAAGAATAAATTGAAGTTACAATTAATTGACAAGGCTTACTATAACGTAAACGAATATTTAGAGGATACTCTTGTATGTTAGCCTCTCACCAGTTATGGCATATTGTTATTGTTACCTATTTATCTATTTGATTGGCACCTAGATTGCTAATAGGCATGTAACGAAAACTGTAAAGTTTGAATAAAGTTTGATTTGATTTGATTTGATCGCATTCCAATACCGCATTGTATTTTCTCTTTTTAATTTGAAATGTGTGTACTGTTTTAAAATCTTCGGTTTTGTCGAGTTCGTTTTGTCGAATCATTGCACTAATGAGTGTCTCCTTGAGTACTTCCTCTTGAATTCCCAATAGTTGTATTCTAGGTCTATTAGTTTTGGGTTTAATTTTTAATTGGTGTTCTATTTTTTCTGTTATTTTGTTTTCTGATTGAGAATTACTACATTGTATAACAGGTCTACCTTGTTTCGTTTTTTTACCTATCTGTGCCCCAATTTTCAGTTCTGACGGATTTATAGCATTTTTAATATCCTGCTTGATAGTGTTTGTGTCTTGTACCTTTTCTTTCGGTTTGATAATAATGACGTTTTTATTTGATTGACTTACTACACCACTGTATGATTAAATTGCATCAGTTTTTAATGTGGTTGTATCTATTTTAGAAAGAATTTCATTCATTTTTACATTTATCTCTGTGTTACAGTGTTCAACATTTTTAGAAGTTTGTTTCCTTAAATAATAATAATAATAATAATAATAATATAACATTTTTACAAGTTGCAAGTTTTGTTCTCTTAAGTATTCAGTAGTTATACATCAACGCTCGTATTTCTCTTCTCTTCTTTTTCCTTTCTGGCACTATGTATATGTTCGTCGGCGTTTCTAAAACTCAGGACGCAACTTACAGCAATATACGATGTTTTTTACCGATGCAATTCACTCTTTATGTTAGAGCATCACAAGCACAAGCTTTTTTTTTAAAGTAAGTAGTTCTATTTCTTACAATCTAGTTAAATTGTTGCGAGAAACGTGAGGCTCGACCAAAAGATGGCGTAATTTATTTTATTCAAACGAGTTCCCAGAGCTCTGAGTTTGTAACTTGCGGCTGTAGGTACATTCTTATATTTATATCTGAAGATAAAATAGCAAGAAACTTGCTATATTAACCAAGAGTTGACGCTCAAAATTTTCCGACTTTTATAAACTTCCCAAATGTTTGATAATCCTTATTTTCTTTCGAAGACGACGATTTGATTCGTCGCCGTTTCCTTAAAATACTTAGTAAATATTCCTTGTTTGGCGCTGTCGAATTAAATCAAACCTGTAGAGTGCCATCTCTCGACCAAACGCGTAAGTTTTGGCGTAGTTTTTTCTGCTCCGATGTTAAACATTTTGAAACGACTAAAATCTATTTTTTTTTAATATGTAGCTAATGATTGGTTCATGTGTAGTTTTATTTCTTTCTAAACTAATAAAACTGCAGTGAGAAGTTCGACGTTACAGGTAAGAGATGGCGCAACTAGTGACAATATGTTTTTAATTTATTTTTCAAGTGACTTTTTAGAATTTCAACTTTGTAATATGTAAGTGGTTATAAATTTGTGACGTTGTATTCTTATTATCCGAACCAAACATAATTCGTGACTCTCGATCAAATAAAAAACAAGGGAAAAAGAAAAAAAAAACTGAGTCCGAATGTAATTAGTTCTGCGTTAATTTTTTGCTTCAATGAAACCATCCCCTAAATAAATTTGTTTCTTATTAAATTGGTTTTATTTACACGAAAACTTATTTAATGAAAGTATTCGTAAGGTTAACCTACGTACAGGGTGTTTTTTTCGCTGTGAATTAGAATTGGTGAAATGGATTTCACGTTGATATTGCTTTCATGAACCATCGCCTAAATAAATACGTTGGTTTCACTTACATGAAAACGCTTTTTAATAAAAGTATATCAAAAAATTAACCCACATACAGGGTGTTTTTTCTTTCGCCGAGAATTCGAATTGGTTTCACATCGTTTTTTGCTTACACGAAACCAAATAAAAACGTTTCTTATTAAATTGTTTTCATTTATAGAATTTGGAAAAGGAGGGAAAAAGGTGTCGGAAGTTTTTTGATCGAAGTACAGAACACCAAATAAACATAGGACCCTGATCGTCTTTTGTTCATTAACTTGACGTTAACAGATTTGTTGCGAGTCGGTTTTAGGTCAAAAATTGGCCGCAGGATGTCGCGACGCAAACTTAACGTCATTAAATTGTCACGTCGAAAATAACATATCGTAAATTTAATTTAGACGTTTTAAAAGTATGTTATAAAATAAATTAAAACTAATTATTAACAAAATATTGCGAACTTGGAACTAATATCTAACATCCGACCACAGTTTTTTTTTTCTGTTTTCTTTTGTTTTCACCGAAGGCCATCTCATTAGTACGGATCACGAACGTAGGTAAATGTGACCCATTATTTTAAGGTCACCAGGATTTTATTTATCAAAAAGAAAACAAATAGAATTCAAAAAGCGAAGAAGTCGCCAATTAACAAACAAATCAATAAATAACAATTCTATTTTCGTTCTATTTGTTTGTTGATATAATCCGGTAACACAATATTGTCGCCGATAATTATCATTGAAACACGGATATTAAACTAATACCGAACAGTAATTACGATAATTACCATTTGCATTCAGACACACATACACAGATTCAATTTTAATCGGCCAATACGAGCTCGTGAATTTCACATTGGGGGATTGTGCGAATCAAAAGCGCACGAACTACAAAGCCACCCCATTTACTGCAGGTAATATTTTATTAATTCACCCGAATTTTACGTTTTCGATTTTTGAGGAAAGCGCGATTTGAAGAGGACTCAAAGAATTTTACTGGGGACGCCGTCGAAATTAATTATGCGTTCCGGGAGAGTCCGGGCCAATCATTTGGGGCTTTGCAATTCAGATCAGTTTTCGACGGGCGAGGGAGTATTGATTGGGCGGATAGTTTCGCAATTCTTATCAAGAAATAACAAGGAGTTCCTGTTCTTCTTCTTCTTCTTTCTTGTAACATTCCCTTTTCTTCCGATTCTCAATAAATTCCAACACCCAACGTCGTTACTCTCGTGTCTCTTTCTGTTCTAACGATGTTCTAGGGTCGACCCGGTGATGATGACACGTACGTAAAACGATGAATTATATAACACGACTTTTTGTTGTTGTCTTGAGGAAAGGAACAAACCAAAATCGAAAATAAAACACAGACTTTGTTGTGTTTTATAAAATGTGACGCGACGAGCGCGTTTGACTTTTATCGTCGGCGATATAAATCAACACGAAAGGAATACCGCGGGGCATAAAAATAGAATTTCAAAACCGGAGACACGTTCCGCTTTAGTGATACAGCCGAAATCCGGCAAATCCGGGCGCGCGATTATTCCACGCCCGGAGCTTCATTCTGGTTTTTATTTTCGTGCGCTCCCGGACGCGGGGATGTTTGCTAACGATTGTCGCGTTTAAATCGGCCGACGTGGATAATGTACGCCTTCGGAAGGGGGGAAGGGATGTCCAATAATTAAAAACGAAAGGCTACGAAAATAAATTGGCGGCTTTGATTGGGGTTGCTGCCCATGAATGTGTGTTTCCAGGCGTTAAAGTACTTAATTACATACATATGTGTTTAGGCTGTAAAAATATATTTTTGGTTTAGAAAAAAAAATTCTTGGTGGAGGCGCGTGAAAGAAGATGAACGTGTGTCTTGAGGCATTAAAGTACTTATTTATACGTCTAGGCTATAAAATAGTTTCTTGGTTCAGAAAGAAAGATAGTTTATTTGAGGTAGTTGAAAAAGGTCTCATTTTGTACGACTAGGCTGGAATTTTTTTGATAAAAAAATGATTCTCTCTTGGTAGAGTTTAATTGTGGTTGTTGAAAAAAGACGTGTGCCGTTAGGCTTTAAAATACTTATTTATACATATAGGCTGCAGAAAATAGTTTTCTCCACGACTATTGAATAATATTGTCATTACTCAACACTTTTTAATTAAGTAATGACGTTCATTACTCAATGGCCCGTTGAGTAGCAACCACCAATAAAAACAATCAAATAGGTTCCCTTCTACTGCACTGTCTATAAACGTCAGATTTGTTTTCGACCGCGTACTGTCAAAAAAAAAAAATTTTAAATTTTCATTAATAGTCGTGGAAAAAGTATAATATTCAACTCCCGAGTAATGGTTATTAATCACTCGAATGAACTGCAACACGAGGGAAGCGAGTGTTGCAGTTTCAACTTTCTTTCTCGTGATTAATAGTCATCATTTCGCGGTCGTTGAATAGTATACTACTTTTTAATATGATTTATTAGTCTTCAGAAAATCATACAACAAAACATGACATGAGGCAAGTCAAAGAAAAAAAATTAATTAATTAATTAGGTAATATAGATTTCAAATTATAATTACTTATAAAATAAAACTGAATTAAAACTAATACAGCCCTAAGAATGAATATATTAACGTAATCTCGAACATAAACGCAACTAAACGTAAATAACAGTTACATAATTCGACAGAACGACAGGCTGTTTTAATTTACAACAGCCAATCGATTTTATGGCAAAGGTATACTGTCACAATTTCTAGTTGCATAATTATGATATTTGTTTCGGTTCGCTTTATGTTCAATTGATCGTGCGTATATGAAGAGAGAAGGAACGGTTATAATACTGAGTTGTGCAAATAATAATTCTTTACAGTTAGCGCGAGAATCAGTATTGGCCATTAAGCGTATGATCTTTTTTTGAATTCGGAAGATGTTGTTAGTAATCGCACGGCAGCCCCAAAAAATTATACCGTATAAAATAAGCGATTGTACAATGCCAAATAGAAAAATTTTAAAGTTGCAAAATTTACAGTAGAGCGCAGCTTATAAATTAAAAAAACTTTACAGTTGAGTTTCTTTTCGCGACATTCCACGTGACACCGCCAGGTAAGTTTGTTGTCAATTTGAACACCCAAAAGCTTGTATTGAGGAACACAAAGTATTGAAACACAAGTGGTGAAAAATCAACGCTCACATTTTTAGTCACAATTGGCATTATATCAGTTTTTGATACATTCAATGTTAAACCGTTGTGTACGCATCACTGTTTCATCTGATTTAGAGTTTCGTTCATATTAACAATAGCTTCTGTGGTGTTGCAGGCAGAAATGATGAAAGTTGTGTTGTCTGCGTAAACAATGGTTTTCGACGATGATAAGCAGGAAGCTGGAAGGTCTTTGATGAAAAGTGTAAATAAAACTGGACCTAGTATGGACCCTTGTGGAACTCCTCTGTTAACTTCCACCGCATCAGATAAATGATTACCAACAGCAACTTTCTGGGTCCTACCCGAAAGATATGACATAATCCAATTATTTGCAGCTCCTCGAATGCCCATCGTTTCCAATTTCTGACACAGCTAGCTTTAATCAATGGTGTCGAAAGCTCGACTCAAGTCGCAAAACAGACCGTATAATTTCTTTCTTTCATTTAAACTCACTGCGTAAAAAATTATACAAGTCAGCTATAGCAGTAATGGTTGATTTTCTATTAAGGAAACTGTTCTGTGAGTCACAAAAAATATGATGTTGGTTGATAGAGGATGTTAATCTCCGATTAAATACTTTTTCAAAAACTTTCCCAATTTGACTTTGTAAAGCAATTGGACGATAGTTATTAATATCGAGTCGACTCCCTTTATTTTTAGTAGGGGTATTACTTTTGAGATTTTGAGGTCACTGGGATACTGTCCTCTTCTAATAATGTAACTGAAGGGAATTGCGATCAAATCTTCGGCATCTTTAAGCACGTTCCCCGGCACGTTGTCGATACCTGCACTATTTTTAACGCAATTTTTGTTGACCACGTTCACTGTCTCATTTGGATCAGTTAGAGTCAAAAATATGGAATGTGGAAGTTTGGAGTCCGGAATTTTACGGAACGTTGGGCTGTTAATTGGAAAATTCACAAAATGTTGATTGAACAAATCAGAAATAAGTTTTTCGTCACATATTTCTTTATTTTAAGAATCCACTAAATGAAGAATTTTAGTATCACTCTCCAGGTAACAATCATTGATAATTTGGCGATGTTAGAAACCTCAGCAAGCCTTTGGGAATTGTAAGTACTCTTAGCCGGATCGATTCGGGTTTTATAAATTTTTCGAAAATCGAGAAAATGTTGATGGTACCAATCACTTTTTAAGTTTTTGTCCAGTTGTTGCATTTCATTCAATATTCTAGATAAATTCAGTAGTTCCTTCGTCATCCAAGGACGCGTACACTTACCTCTCCTTTTAATTTTCAATAAAGGAAAAGCGTTGTCGGAGTGATATGAAAATATACTTTTGAAAGCTGAAAATTTACTATCAACATCAAATTCTGAGAAAACTAGTAATCACTCTTCAGCAATTAGACTTTTTCTAAGGGACTGAATACTCTGCCTACTAAAATGTCTTTTGTAAGCAAAATCATTGGGGCAAATACCTTCCTTGACATCAAACGTGATTATTTGGTAGTCGTGATCCGATAAATGGGTACCTTTCTTGCAGACATCGCAGTCAAATCGGTGAATATATTATCCAAACATGGTTCCAGCTTTGTTGGACATACAGTTTTTAAGCTCAAAATGTATTGTTCCATTAAATTTAAAAGGCCACGTGTGTCGGAACAGAATAATTGGTATAGAGTTCAAGATTTAGTTTCTTCTTATGTCAATACAATTATGTATTTAATACAACTATAAGTTGAGCTTTCGCAATCGTTGGTTTTATGTGAATTACTGGAACACTTACCACACGTTTCGTTATTCTTACAGACTGAGGCCGTATGGTTACCTATATCTTCCACATTTCCAGCAACGCAGTACATACATATATTAAAATATTCAAATCTATGGCAACAGTTCAAACCGATATGCAACCTGGAATTTCTGTTATTCATAATTTCGATAAATAACTCATTTTCTTTATTACTTTCACATCAAACGTTTTCGTTTTGTTTAATGATATGATCTTTTAGTGTTTGTCCATCGAGTTTTTCAGCCATGCCCACAGTTTTAATCATCGGCTTTATTGGTTTACAGATTCGATGATTTATCCAATTTGCATTCTGCATTTTGTTTTAACTTTTTTTTTTAATTTCTACGAAAATTTACAATCTATCTAATTAGACATTCAGCAAATTGTTTGATAACTATTGCAACATGAGAGGCGTTGCCCTTTGGCGCCATCTCCTAATACATCTCAACCTAAGCTAAGCTATTTTTTGTCAGCGTAGTATTTTAGAGTTTAGATTATAGCAATCAGTTTTTAACCATTCAATTAAATCTATTTATTAGGTCTAGAGGTTTGAATCTCTTGAGTCTGCGCACTTCACTTTCATTGGCTAACAAGTTTACAGCTAGTCTGTTTGGGTGGTTACTGAGTCTTTCGCGGTATTTTAAACTAAGTTTTGTGATCTCGTCCTGTACCGCAGTTATTTCTAGGTCGTGGTGAATCACCTGGTTTGGGACGTACCATGGAGCATTCGTGATGGTTCGTAACAGCTTTGATTGGAAGCGTTGGATTGCCAGACTGGAGTTACTCGCTATACCCCACAGCTGTATATGTATACAAAATGCTAAAAGAGGCCTATAGAGACATAAGTCCATACTGGCTTCAGTAAGGCTTTGTATAGAAGCAGTTTATTTTCTAGGGAAAGCTGGGATATTCGGCCATGTTTAACTGAATTATATCATTTTTAAATTATTGATATTCGATATTCCTACAGCTAAATCCTTAAGAATTCACTTTATGTCTTAATTCAGTTTTCGTTGTATTGCATTTTTGTTGGCTCCTAGGCTCAATTATGACAACATCTTTGCTAATCACAGCCTCACTGTACGTTTTCTTATTTGTAATAGGAAATTCCAATAATTGATTACTGATATCGGAAATTTTAATTTCACTTTTCATCTTTTCATCTTTTTCAGATGATTCTGTGATTTCATAACATTTTGTTATCATTTAAGTCTTCCTTAACTTTTCCAAAATCTTCAATTTTTTGTTTTCTTCACTTAATAATGCTTCCTTTTCCTTTCCCAATAAATTTTTGATTTTATCAATAGTTGTTTAGTTTAGATCAAAATGGTGGGGTTTGATTGAGGCAGCAGGAAAAAAGTTTGATGAACGTGCGCTACAATACTTAATAATTACATGTCTAGGTTGTAATAAATACTTTGCTGGTTTAGGAAAAAAAGATTCTTGGTGGAGAGATTCTTCTTGAAGCATCTGAAGAAAGAGATTCTTGATCAACGTGGGCCTTGGGGCATTGAAATACCTATTTATACATCTAGGCTCTAAGAAATGCTTTTTGGTTGAGAAAGGAAATGATCCTCTCTTCACAGAGGCAGCAAAAAAATTTTTTTTTTCGTTGAACGTATACCTGGAGGCGCTACAATACTTAATTAAATGTCTAGGCTCCAAAAAATACTTTTTTGGTTTAAAAAAAAAGATTCTTGGCGGAGTTTCATTGAGTCAGCAGAAGAAAGGAGTTCTCGATGAGCGTGTACCTCAAAGCGCTTTAATACTTAATTATATGTCTAGGCTGCAAAAAATGCTTTTTTGGTTCAGGGAAAAACAAGTGTCTCGGTGGAGTTTGATTGAGGCAATTGGAAAAGAAGTTTCTTGTGAACGCGTGCCTTGAGGCGCTACAATACTTATTTATATATCTAAGCTGCGAAAAGTTTACCTTTCTGGATCGGAAAGAAAAGAATTCTGTTTTGTTTTTTGTTTCATTTTCATTCACTTTGCACTTTTTTTTTTCGATATTAATTACACTAGGGAACACAGGTCAGTTAATAAATACCTTATATTTTTAATCTATTTAAGTCATACTCACATACTAGTGTTGCTGCATGTCAGATTTTTTTTTAACTATGACTGGTACTACACAGGCTTATTTACGTAAACAGTTCATTAAAATTTTTTAGGAAACAATTTAAATAGGAATATTTGTTTCTTTTTTTGTAAGAACTATGCATGGAGATCTCTAAGGACAATATTTCCTCAACTTAGTGATGCTAAAGTAAAAGAAGGTATTTTCATAGATCCTCAAATAAGAAAGGTAATTAAGGACTCTAACTTTCTCCTAAAACTTTTTGAAAAAGAATTTACTGCCTGGAATTATTTTGTTAATGTAGTTTAAAGGCTTTCTTGGAAACAAGAAAGATGAAAATTATAAAATTTTAATAAATGAACTGCTGCAATCGGTATAAAGCTTTAGGATGCAGAATGTCATTAAAATTTCATTTTCTGCTTTCTCATTTGGACTTTTTTCCTAATAATCTCGGCGCTGTCAGTGACGAACAAGGTGAAAGGTTTCATCAAGGAATCAGAATAATGGAATCCAGATATCAAGAACGATGAGATCCGGCTATGAAGGGGGATTTTTGTTGGTTCTTGAAACGAGAGGATTTTACACCCAATAAAAAGCAGAAAAAAAGTCATTGAAATTTGTATAATTATTGTAACTATATTTTAATACAGTTTAAGAATCGTTTGATAAAAAAAAGTATATACGTTTAAAATCAACAAAATTTTTAATAAAAATATTGTCTTATTCACCCTTTTGAATTCGTTTTTAATAATTTTTGTTTTATTTCAAAAACTGCATATCTAGACGTGCTGCAGATTTTCTAGTACTTTTTTTTATTAAGTGAGATGAATGTAACTAGAAACAAATATTGTTTTTGAAGTTGTCGACGAATGTTTAAAATTTGTTCCCTAGTGTTATCGTTCACTGTTTTTCTCTGTGCACGTGAAAGGAATCGATCGTTCCGTTTTATTTTTTGTTACTTGTTTACCAATAGCATTGTCTCTTCTCTTGTTTTTGTTCGCTTTTTATTATTTGTTTTACCTCGGCAACGGTTATCGTTTTTTATTTGCATACAAAAGAAAATGTCGATCGTCTTTTGTTTCATTTCACAAGTTCTTTAAGACTAGAAAAAAATTGACGCAGAAATCATAAGCTAGAATAAAAAAAATATTGTTACGATCACTTTGCCAGTCTAGGCAGGAAAAGTATCGTATCAAGTATTTAAGGGCCGAAATAGAAGGGAAAAAAATAATTGCACGCCCAAAAATGTATCGACGAGGGAACTGTCGACGTTCTAACAAAAAAGGGAAGTAATTAAACCACGCCAGACTCGATTATGTTCATCAAAGACGTCCTTAATTGGCTAACTTGCGCGAGAGTCGTCGATTACTCTCGTAATTGGATACACGATCTGCATCCCACCAAAAGCAGGCGCCCAATCGACTAGTAATTGGCGATGCAGTTCCCGGGGCTTCCCCGGAAATCAATCTCGCCTTTTTGCCGGATTCACTTCCGTCTCCATCGAGCACGTCAAGCCAATAAACAAACGTCTGTAATCTTGTTTATCGATTCTATGTATAAAGCCAGCGGCGTAACAATTGGGAACTCCGGGTCGATACTACCCCCTTCAATTTGTACATTTTCGGCGTTGCTGTTACTTCAAGACGGAGTTCTCAGAATGACTATTTGTCAATACGGGGCGGTGCTTAGGATTTCATTAAGCGAATAACATTTTTTTTTAAGTCAATAAATTAGGCACATCAGGAACAAGCTCTCTGATTTGTCTAAGTTGAATCAAGGAGAGGTAGCAGAACGAACTCCCTAATTGGCTCTTTACGAATGCGCGGGGGGTCCTTCGCACTTCTAATTCATTTAATTTTTTTTACGTCAGTGAATTAGGTGCGTCAAGTTCTAACTTGAGGGAGAGGTAGTGGGCGTTGCTTTACATTAAGAATGAGCTCTCTGATTGGTTGTTAACGAATTCGTGGGGGGTGCTTCATTTGTCCTGTAACATTTTTAAGACTGTGAATTAGGCGCGTCTGGAACAAGCTTCCTGATTGGTCTAAGTCGAACGAGAGGTAGTGGGCGTTACTGTTACATCAAGAACGAGCCCTCTGATTGGTTGTTTACGAATTCGTGAGGGGTGCTTCATTTGTCCAGTAACATTTTTTAAGACAGTGAATTAGGCGCATCTGGAGCAAGCTTTCTGATTGGTCTACGCTAAACGAGAGGTAGTGGGCGTTACCCTTACATCTAGGATGACCTCTCTGATTGGCTGTTTATGAATTCGCGGGCGGTACCTCAGTATTTTTGACTAATTTTGTTTGTGAACAACATTTTTCGAGCCCCCGGAGCTGATCAAGACAAAATTAATTTAATTAACGAATGCCAGAAGCCGCGCGGAATTAAACGAGCGTGTTCCAGTTTTACACCCTCGGCCTCGAGGCGAATCGAAACAGCCCCGATTGCCGCTGCAGCTACAATTAAGGGCGAAATCAGTGCCGACAACTTAATGAGTTAATCAGACGAAAAATTTCCAGGCGCGCGAAGCTTTCAACATATTCAAGTAAATTGAACGAATAGTATAACACAAGTCCGGTTATTCAATTAGCTTCCTTTTGTTGTAGGCGTAGCCGTAGCAACCTATCTTCTTTTTTTTTAGTTATTGGATCGATTGACGTGCATTATTCAAAGTCGAGGAGCTTTAAATTAAAAACGAGCGGCCGACGAATAAACAACGCCGATGATCTCTATCTCTGTTAACGACGCAAAAACTGTCACGTCCATCGAAGTTGAAATCTATTACGAACAAAGTCGGCACGAGCAGGTGTGCTTAATGAACACAATTTGCCCTTATCTGCGAGGTTAAAGTTAAACTCGTGCGACACAAAGGGGGAGAAATAATAACGATGGCGCAGCTCAATAAAGTCCTCATGTGATACAATTTGCACCATGATGGCGAAGCCATCTTTGAAGAAGATGCAAGCCACTGTATTGCATTTGTTTATATGTATTAACTCTAAGCAGCTCCTCAGATCGATCGCTTTTCATCATGTTTTGTCTATAATTGCGTTCTATTTAAAATAAACAAACTTCTTTGCAGAATACCGACTTCTTAGGCCGAATGCAGGTGTTTATAAGTCACCGCAGCGACTGATGGATGATGCAATGCGCAGATGTACTTTTCGGCATTCTTTAGTGCAAGTTTGTCGCAAGGTTAATCTCAGCACCATGATGGCGAAGCCGCCTTGGAATTGTTGGATGTAGCATTCACAGATGCATTAATTTATTAAGTTTTAAGTTTGCTGTGAAACAATTTGTATTTACATATACATAAAGAAAATAAATACTTCTGTCAAATTATCATCAGTTCTTAATTTCAATTTCTCCTAAAAAACGCTGGAATTACTGAAATAAAGTCAACAGGTTATGGGCCCAGCTAAGGAGAATAAAGTGTGCACCTCTGTTTAAAGTTTTCCGGGGGTGACAATCAAAGTGCGTATTTGAACTGTTTTGAACATTTTCGAGCACGCGTAAGGTGAGGAACATAAGGAATGGCAGAAGCAAAAGTAAGCATTGCAAAATTGAACGGCGAGAACTATTTTGTATGGAAATATCGTATGGAAATGTTACTGATGAAGGAAAAGTTATGGAGCGTTCTGAATGAGGATAGACCTGATAGCGATAGTACAAGTAATGAAGAAATTAAAAATTGGCAGATGCGTGATGATCAAGCTCGCGGATGGATTGGTCTGTTGGTTGACGACGGTCAGTTGTGTCACATAAGAAATTCCAGAACAGCCATGGGTGGCTCTCAAAAACCACCATGAAAAGGATACGTTGAGCAATAAGGTATGCCTGATTCGACGTATTTGCTGTACAAAAATGACTGAAAATGACAACATGGAGGAGCATATTACAAAATTGACAAATTTGTTTAAAAAATTAATTGATCTTGGCGAGGAACTTAAAGATAGCTGGGTTGTCGGTATGATTTTAAGCAGTTTGCCTAGAAGTTACGACACACTTGTTACGGCATTAGAGACAAGACCGGAAGCGGATTTAACACTGAGTTTAGTTAAGTCAAAATTACTCAGTGAATACAATCGTCGAAAGGAAGTGAGTGATAGTCGTAAAGAAAGTAAAGAAAAAGTCCTGAAAACAACTCAACAAGTGTATCTTGCTTCTTTTGTAAGAAAAGTGGTCACATGAAGCGTGAATGTGCTAAATATAAGATATGGAAAGAAAAACAGGGCAAATCAGAAAAAGTTAGAAAGGACCAGCAGGTGAAGAATGAGAAACTCAATAAAGTAGAGCATTTTGAAGAATTCTTATTCATGGTTCACACAGGAAAAAGTGCAGGTTGGGCGATTGATTCAGGCGCTACCTGTCATATTGCAAGCGATAAAAGGTATTTTATTTCTTTAGACCATGTAAAATGTAACGATTTCCATGTGGCTAATGGTACAAAAGTAAATGTTATGGGAAAAGGTACTTGTAGAATTGAATTTGTCAATGCAAAAGCTGAAAAATCAGTTGCTGTAGTTTCGGATGTTCTTTATGCTCCTGCTATTGAAGGAAATCTACTCTCAGTTAAAAGACTGTTAGACAGGGGCTTTAAAATAAATTTCATCCCAGGTGCTTGTGAAATTTTGCGAAAGGATAAACAAATTGGAATTGCTGATGAACATTCAGGTTTATTTGTACTACGCCAACCCAATAAAGTATACGAAGTAACTGAGCATAAGTCAAATTGCATTCATCATTGGCATCGAGTCTTTGGTCATCGAGATTCAGAAGCAATAAAAGCATTATACTCAAGAGGGTTGGTTAATGATTTGATAATTAAAGATTGCGGTACAAAAGTGTTTTGTGAAATATGCCAAAAAGGTAAAATGACACGTTTGACATTTCCTAAAAAATCATCTCAAAAGTCAACTGCAGTATTAGATCTTATTCATACCGATATTTGCGGACCTATGCAGACAGTTCACCAAGCGGCAAGCGCTATATACTCACATTTATCGACGATTTTTCCCGGTATACAGTTATTTACCTACTTCAGCATAAATCTGAAGTCGAAACAAAAATTAAAGAGTATGTAGAATTGGTAAAAAATAAGTTTGAAAGAAAACCTAAGGTAATTAGATCGGATCGAGGAGGAGAGTACGTGGGAAGCAAAGTAACCGAATTTTTACGAAGCGAGGGGATCCAGATGCAGTACACAGCACCTTATACCCCACAGCAAAACGGAGTAACTGAAAGAAAGAACAGAACACTCGTTGAGATGGTTAGGTGTATGCTTCTAGATGCTAAATGGCCTTATAGTTTTTGGGCTGAAGCAGTAAACACTGCTAATTACCTCCAGAATCGTTCACACACCCGAGCAGTTGAAAGGACTCCTTACGAGTTGTGAAATGGAAGCAAACCAGGTACCAAACATTTGGCAATTTTTGGATGTAAATGCTTTGTTCATGTTCCAGAAGAAAAGCAAGAAAGTTGGACAATGTAGCGGTACCGATGATTTTCGTCGGTTATGATGAACATTCGAAGGCCTACAGATGCTACGATGCAAGTCGAAAGAGGATTGTTATAAGCCGTGATGTTCGTTTTACGGAAGATCTTTATCAAGAATCAGACAGCAATTTGGAATTGACTGAAAGGACGAACAAGAAAGATTCAAATGAATTTGTCGATATTGGAATCGATGTAAATCAAGATAGTGAAGAGGATTTGGAACATGAATTAATTCAAGATAGTTTTGATCATTTAAGTGATGAGGAAGAAAATATTGCAGAAGAACGGCAAACGCGCGTATCACAGCGTGCGAATAAAGGAATACCACCGCGTCGATTAATCGAAGAGATTAATAAGGTGCAGACAGAGATGAGGGAACCAAAAACTTTAGAAGAAGTTATAGTTAGCAATCAAAAGGCCGAGTGGATTAAAGCCATGGACAGCGAGATGAACTCTTTGAAGAAAAATGAAACTTGGGTACTATGTAAGTTGCCGAGCGACCGGAAGGCAATCGGTTGCAAATGGGTTTATAAAATAAAATTTGATGCAGATGGTGGTATACGCTGTTTCAAAGCGCGGCTAGTTGCTCAAGGTTTTTCCCAAAAATATGGGATAGATTATGACGAAGTGTTTGCTCCTGTGGTAAAACAAGCAACATTCAGAATCCTATTATCAATTGCTGCCAGTCAAGGGATGTTTGTGCGACACTTAGACGCTAAGACAGCATTTTTAAATGGAAAATTAAAGGAAGTCATTTATATGAAACAACCACCAGGGTATGAAGAAGAAAACAAATTGGATTATGTTTGTTTGCTTAAAAGAAGCATATACGGACTTAAACAGGCTGCAAGATCGTGGAATGAAGCGATTCACAGTGTTTTAATTAAAGCAGGTTTTAGTCAAGGCACGGCGGATCCATGTTTATATACGAAAAATTACAAGAATGAATGGTGCTTTGTACTCATCTATGTTGATGATTTGATTGTGGCTAGCAAACTGCAAGAAGGAATAGAACTGGTAAAGAAAACGCTGTCAATGGAATTTGAAATGCAGGATTTGGGTGACATCCGCCATTATTTAGGTTTAGAAATTCAAAAGAATCAAGATGGACACTATCAAATATCGCAGATGGGTTACATCAATCAGATTGCAGTATTATTTGGTTTAAAAGATGCAAAGATATCAAATGTGCCACTTGATCCAAGCTACCAGAAATCAAAGGACGAAACAAAGATTTTACTTAACAATGCAGATTATCAGAAATTAATTGGTTGCTTACTTTATATATCAGTTAGCACTCGACCAGATATTTCTGCCAGTGTGTCGATTTTAGCGCAAAAAATAAGCAAACCTACACAACGAGATTGGAATGAGCTAAAACGCATTGTCCGATACTTGATAGGTACGTCGCAATTAAATTTGACATTAGGTAATGTAAAGGCTGAAGAATTAGTTATTGGATATGCAGATGCCAATTGGGCTGAAAATAAAATAGATCGAAAATCTAACAGCGGCTACGTATTTTTGGTCAATGGTGGTGTTGTCAGTTGGGCTTGTCGAAAGCAATCATGTGTGGCATTATCCACTACAGAGGCAGAATTTATCGCTTTGTCTACTGCATGTCAGGAGGCTTTATGGATTCGAAATATTTTTGATGACATGAAACAATCATTAGACGGTCCTATTACGATGTATGAAGACAATCAAAGCTGTCTTAGACTAATTGAAGAAGAAAAATTGTCTAATCGTACCAAGCATATAGACACACGGTACTATTTTGTGAAAGACTTTGTGACTAAAGGAAAGGTACAGTGTAAGTACTGCCCAACTGATTTTATGCTGGCAGATCTACTTACAAAACCACTACAGAAACAAAGACTAAAGAAATTGCGTGAAAAATGCAATCTTGTGTGAATGAGGAGGAGTGTTGGATGTAGCATTCACAGATGCATTAATTTATTAAGTTTTAAGTTTGCTGTGAAACAATTTGTATTTACATATACATAAAGAAAATAAATACTTCTGTCAAATTATCATCAGTTCTTAATTTCAATTTCTCCTAAAAAACGCTGGAATTACTGAAATAAAGTCAATAGGAATATGCTTGCTGATCTTAATCTGTGAAATGAACATAACGATTTACTTCTGTACGCAACGCCGGTATAGTCGCTGTTCGTTTCTTCTATCTCAATCTCCTGTAAGAGGAAGAAATAACAATGTGACTTTTGCCTTTGTTGTGTTTTGTATGCTTATTTTTGAAGCTATAGTCTCTGTTGGCGCACAAACGTACGGAGAGGGGGTGTTTGGTCCGACTGGTTATCGTTAGCCCTGTATGTGGGAGATCGATACGAGAAAAAGTAATTAAGTTCCCGTCTGAAACAAATAACGAACACACGCCGTGCTTCCATTATTAGAGCGAACGGAAATAAATCAGATTGTTCCGAAATTCGACGTGAAATCTTTTTCTTTTTTTCGGAAGAACAAAACATCTACTTTCCGGCCGCATTTGATAATTATTTAATTAGTCGGAGTGCTCCCGCGGACCCACTAAGGCACGATTCATACCGAGTGTTTTCCTTCGTCGGAATTTAATTGCGAACTGGAATTTGTTTCGGAGGTCGCCTTGCGTATTTCGTTCGGAACCTTGATTTGGATTAAATTGTTGAAAACGCGCAATGCGATTTGCTTCGTATTTGTGTCGTTGTTCGCTCCTCTCTTGGCTTATTTACAGTCTACTGGGCTTACATTTTGCAGCTCGTTATCAGCGAGCTCCAGGCCTGTATCTTACTTACGCTTCAGGAGATACAAAATGGATTTGACGACAGCCTGCTGTGTACTCGTTCACTTACGTGAATAATTTCAAGTAAGTAATTGGCGCCATTTTTTGGTACTTCGATACGAATTCTCGTACCACTTCAATACGGACTTTGGTACTTCGACACGGACTCTAGTACGACATCATACAAAACAAATCCAAAATAATTTTATGAAAAGAAGAAACGGCATTCTGTACATTGAATAAAGCAGTTGTTAGTTTCTAGCAGATAAATTAAGTTTCGTGATCACGCATTCATACGCTATGACAAAATTCGTAACAGTTGGCTTTAAATGGTTCGACATCCGGAAAATTCCGATTAATTACGAGCCTGAATCTGCATTGTAACTTGATACACATATGATCCATGCAGGTGCTCATCGCGATGCTTCTCAGATCGACTGCTTTTCGTCATGCTTTGTTTATAATTGCATTCTATTTAAAATAAACAAACTTCATTACAGAATATTGGCTTCTCAGCCCGAATGCAGCGGCTGTTTGATGATGCAATGTGCAGATGTTCTTTTCGGCATTCTTTAATGCAACTTTGCTAATCTCAGCACCGTGATAGCGAAGCCGTCTTTGAAGGTGCAAGCCACTGTATAGTGTATAACATTGTATTGCATTATACAGAGGGGGGGAGCAAGGGCTCTTAAGTTGCCTCACGGAACTGCTACCAAATTGATGTGTTGATAAAATCCTAAGTATAATTAATTTTCTAGAAACCCTACCTTTTCAGCGAAGTACAGATTGGTCCTAAGAGGCTTAATTTTCACTTCATCAGGTGTCAGACTCACACTGTTTAAGTGACTAAGCCGAAGTCTAGCTATTGCCATGCATTTGAAAAGTACGTGCTCAGCTGTATAACATTTGTTTATATTAACTCTAGGCAGCTCCTCAGATCGACCGCTTTTCGTCATGTTTTTTTCTATAATAATTGCATTTTATTTAAAATTAAAAAAAAAAAACTTTACAGAATACCGGCTTCTTAGGATTTGTTTGATGATGCAGTGTGCAGATGTTCTTTTCGGCATTCTTTAATACAACTTTGTTAATCTCAGCACCATGATGGCGAAGCCGTCTTTGAGTATACATGTTTATCTTAACTAGCGAAATGAACATAATGATTTACTTCCGTACAGAATGCCGGTTTCTTACAATCCTATTGCTTCTGTTCGTTTTCTCCGTCTCATTTTCTCCCGTAAGACTTTCGTTTGCTCTCGGCAGGCATTACGTGCTTTAATCCGGCCTCATAATTAACGAAACAACCAAAAGTACTTCCTCCTTGCGTTTACGATCTCGTCTTCTCGCGAACGCGATAAACTGATTTCCACGACGCACGCCATTGTCTCGAAATACAGGGGGCGACCGAAAGATTTACGAGCGAACTAACGAATCAATAGAGAGAGGCACGAACTCTTGACCTCCTCACTCTCGGGGGGGCAGCGCGTCTCCGGCTCGCCTTAATTGTATGGCACTTGGAAATCTGCCCTAATGAATTGTCTCGGGTGTATTCTTTTGTGCGACGCGACGCCAACTGGGGAAAGTGGAAAATACCTGCAAGAAGTTTCAACAATTTCGTTATTGTGTGTGTTCGGCAACGGTAAACATTTAAATTGTCATCTTGACATAGAAGTACGTAGAAAGAAAGGAAACTTGCTCGAGATTAACAGTACTAAGGAGAGGGCAATATTACATGGCGATATTATTAGAGGAGAAGAATGACCGTGTCTGTTTCTAATAAGACAATAATAAATAAAAGAACAAACGCAATGACATAAGAATCCTACCATTTTCTTCGTCTCGTAAAATTTTCGTTCTTCGTTTTATTTCTGACTCAATACGTGAGAATTTATTTTAAGTTTTCACAACTAACAATAAATTTAAATTGGCCGCGACGTCGCACGGCTGGGTTTTGACCTGTAACCGTGCAGGGAATAGCAAATTCGCAGCGATACTGCTGCCCCATAAGCTATCACACACAAGACGGCCAATGAGAACAATTGTGTGTGACAGCTTATGAGACAGTAGCAGCGCTGCGAATTTGCTATTCCCAGCAGAGTTATAGATCAAAACCCAGCCGTGCGATGTCGTGGCTATACCGGATGCTCGAGGGCCCCATTGCAATCCAATCGACTTGCAGCCAAAATTTGCGATTGTTTTTCTTTGTTTTTCTTCTCATTTGTGCGTCGACTGTCAATCGATAGTGCTTTTGTTTGATTCTTTTCTGTTAAAGAGCAGGAAAAACGGAGACTGAGGTTTTTAAATTTTTACGGAATTTAGAGCTTTTGTAACCAAAAATTTTTTTTTTAATTTTATTTCGATTGCTGCGGAGTTTTATCAAAAATTAAAATAGAAGATTGTGGCTTTTATTTTTTACAATATTCGAATAACCACGAGTCGATTTTTTTTTAAAATAATTCTGTCAGTTAATGTCATCTTCATTCATTAACCATTATTTTTTTTATTTTTCTTGTTTCGTTCATGAGCGAAATCTCAAGAATTCTAAAGGCAATGTCAGAAATCACCATCATAAATAGTAGTCTTTTTTAATTTCTATTTATTTATTTATTTTATTTTTTTGTAAAACGATTAAACGATTGACTTTTGTTTTCCTTCATCGTCTTCCACGTTAAACTAAATTATTTTCTCAAAGAATCAAAGAAGTGCCGACGATTGATTTGTTTTGTTTTTGAGTAATCGATCGCCTTTTGTTTTTTCCTCGTTTTCTTCGCCCGTTAAATCGTCAAAAAATATTTAAAAAAGAATTTGAGCCTTTGTATTTTTACGAAATTCGAAGTTTCTATCTTAGCCATAAATGGACTTTTTTTTGTTATTAATTCTGTGCGCGTATTTCGATAGTAGTGGTGTCATCTTCAATCGTTATTTCTTTGTCGTTCTTGTTTCGTTCGCGAACCATTGCGATTGGAAACCTAAAGGATCCTAAGGAAAAGGCCGGAAATCACCATTATTCAAGGTGTCCCATAAATAAAGGACCATAATGCAAGGTCTAACACAATCATACATGTAGAGTCAGCAAACATAAGTGTGTATAAGCATGCGCAAGTAAAATTGCATGCACGTGTTGCTCTGCTTTTATTTTATTATATTTTTATAAATATAATATAAATTATTATATTATAATTTATTTATGGTGGTTTATGTGGTTTAACTAACAAATAATACTTATTTTATTTTGATTCTGTTAAACCAACTACTTGTGTAATCAGTGTTACCATAAACGATAGTTTAATTTTGCTCCGAAGTGCTACTATTGAATAAAAATTATGTTGCCCATTTCCCTTAAAATGCATTATTCATATTGTCAATTTCTGTTTAAGTGAAAATGTTTATCCATCTTGTTGGAAGGAAGCGGTTGTAATACCTATTCCCAAAAATTCTCGTTTAGAATTTTATAATATATTACCGTCCACGCAGTCTGGGTTTAGATCAGGCTACAGTTGCAACACTTACATATTGTTGACGATTTGTTGTGTTGTTCTGATAAAGGGAACTTCACAATTTTAACTCTGCTTGATTACTCTAAAGCCTTTGACATGATTAATCATAATCTACTGTTGGCTATTCTGCATTATATTGACTTGAGTAATGGAGCAATTAATTTCTTCAAACAGTATTGCTAATGGCTTTAAATCAGATGTGCGAATTTGAACCTCAGGTGTACCTCAGGGCAGCATTTGCGGTCCCTTGCACTATGTTATATATACGTCATCATTTATTCGTTATTGTAAGTTACATACTTATGCCGACGACAGTCAGCTGTACTATCACTTTCAAGTTAAAGATACTGCTGAAACTAATGTTAGTATAAATTCAGATATGCAGTCTTTAGTTAATCTCTCAAGACGTCATGGCCTTAAAATAAATACTGCAAAGTCTTAGTAGTATAAATTCAGATATGCAATGTTTAGTTAATCTCTCAAGACGTCATGGCCTTAAAATAAATACTGCAAAGTCTTCGGTTATGATCTTTGGTAGCAAACAGAAAACCGATTTAATTAACTTACTAAATATTAAAATTGATGACACAGTTTTGCAGTTTTCTCAGTCTGTTAAGAATCTTTGCCTATGGATTGATAATAAGCTAAAATTCAAAACGTGTTACAAAAATCATTTTCCGTTTTAAAAATTTTGTATTCTAATCGTAGCATACTTGATAAAAACAATAAATTAATTTTGACCAACTCATTAATTCTTTCCCGATTCGATTATTGTGATTCTGTATAATATGGTCCTTGCTTGGATTCGGTTGACATCTTATATACAGCGTATTCAGAATGCCTGTCTCAGATTTATATACGGTATCAGAAAATATGAACATGTTTATGTGACTGTAATTGATTAAATATGTCTAGTCGTCGACGATTTCATTTTGCTAACTTGTATTTCAAAATTATTAAACGCCACCTTATCTTTATAATAAAATTTCTTTTCGCATGGATCTCCATAATATCAATATTCGACATAAAAATACTTCATATTTTCCTTCTGCTCTTCTTTCTTCTCTTTTCTTTTCTGTGCTTTTCTTTTTCCGTTCTATATTTTCTAGGAGATAATGTATTTTAAGTTAGCCTAGTATTATTATTTTTTCTTATTTCTTGCGGGTCTGTGGCATTCAAGAACAGATGGCTCTTGAGACCAATCTGAACCACAGTCCATTAATCCATGTTATTTCTATTTCTTTAGTTTAGTTATATTAATGTTATCAAGTTTCTGGGGTAAAAATAGATTTATTATTATTATTATTATTAAATGTAAATGAAATGGTCTGCTTCAGTAAATTCCTTGGGAAAAATTTCGAAGAAATTACCAAGTACGACCTGTTTTGGTTATAAATTCTAAGCGTCATTGGCACGCAGAAATCATTCAAAGCAAAGATAATTACTTCGATTGGAAAACGATAATAAAACTAATCTGCTCAACATAATGACACATATTGCTGGGGGTTTTGGACTCCGATTGTGATGTCATTACTTACCGCGATGTATATAGCAAGTGTTCGAAATGCCCTCCATTGCGCAGGTCAGGGAAGGCAGGTTCGTATTCAGTATTATTTCCCAAACCATGTCGTTCTCTTAAATTTGTTAGAGAAAAAAAAAGTTTTTATATAATATTGTCACCTATCCACTGCTGCCGTATGGCCCATTATTTATGAGACGCCCAGTATTTTTTTATTAATTGCCTTTCACTTTAAACTATTATCTTGTCAAAGAATTCGGTGCAGTCCTAGTGCCTTTTGTGGTTTCTTCACTTGCAACAAATGCTCTTCCCATCTCTTCGAAGCATCTTGATCAAACGTTCCTTGCTGCATTTGCCATATCAGGAAAAGCAGAATCTTCAAGTCTCCAGACACTAATCCCTTTGAAGTGGCACAATTCGTCCAGCAGCCATAAAAACCATCGTCGTAGCCCACTTGTGAATCAATTGTGAATCTCACTTGTGGGATCAATTGAAAAGCTGTTTTCATCCAGGTTCCACACAGAAGAAGGCTTAATTTATCCAAGGTCGATTTAAGGAGGCCAAAGCATTTGATTTTGATAAGGGGTTTACACCTTTTTCTTTTTTTTTCCGGGGTTATTCCAATGCTTAACAACTTCTTTTCTCCTTAAGCCACATCCCCATTTTCCCAACGTTTTGATGACTTTAGCTTCTTTAGAAGATCTTTCGGTTGCCCTTGTTTTCCTTTGAGGTGACCGTTTATGGTTGCATATGGAATATGAAATGATTTTGCCTCCCCATAAATGGGCTCGTCGAAAGGTTGTTAATTCATCCAAGGTAGATTTAAGGAGGCCAAAGATTTGGATGTGATAAAAGGGATCTGTTCATCTTCCTTTTTTTTCTTCGAGGGTATTCCAGTACTTAAAGTGTTTATTCTTTTTTTTTCAAAGGCTATCTATAAACGGTGTTCCAAAATTGTCTTGGATGTAACTTCTTTTCTCCAGAATCCAGATCCTCATTTTCCCAACGTCTTGATGACTTTAGGAAGTTTTAATTTCCTTGGAGGGCCTTTCGGTTGCTCTCGGTTTCCTTTGATGTGATTAATTATGGTTGCATATGGAATATGAAGTGATTTTGCCTCTCCATAAATGGTCTTGTCGAGAGGTTGTTAATTCATCCAAGGTCGATTTAAGGAGGCCAAAGTATATGGACGTGATAAAAGGGATTTGTTCCTCTTCTTTTTTTTTCTGCGCAGATATTCCCGTGCTTAAGGTGTTTGATTTTGTTTTTTCAAAGGTAACAGACTATCTATAAACGGTGTTCCAAAATGGTCTTGGATACAACTTCTTTTCTACCAAATCCAGATCCTCATTTTTCCAGCGTTTTGATAACTTTAGCAAGTTTTAATTTCTTTGGAAGACCTTTCGGTTGCCCTCACTTTCCTTTGATGTGACTAATTATAGTTGCATATGTCTTCTTCGTTGTAGTTTGTTGTAGTTTGGTTCGGGATACCTTCTTTTATAGTGGGTGTTTTGTTCAGTTGGTAAAAACGGAAACTGTTTCTCATTCTACCACCAACTGTTGCCAAAATTAATCCCCCGTTTAATATTTTGAGCTCTGAACGAAATGATGAGAGTAGAGGGGGTGCACTGCAAAAAGTTGCTTAAAATAACACCTCAAGAAAGGAATCCGGAACTTTTTCTTTTATTTATAACGACAGGTCTCGAAACTTTTCTTTCCGAACGAACTGCAACAAGCATCCAGGAAGTTGGGGCTTTTTAGAATTCCACGCGCGAATTTACACGTTTTCTTTCCACTTGGCTCCCCGTTCGAATTCAATTTAAAAGTACGGACCGATTCAGTTCGCGCGCGGGAAACTCGCTCGCTTCTCTCCCTCCTTTCCCAAATTAAAATTGAATGCACGGAAAATTTATTTCCGGTCTTATTCTACGCAAGCATCATGATGGCGAAGCCCAACTTGAAGTTTACTTTCGAGGGAAGTTGATGATACAATCAGAGTGATTGTAAAATCAGATCGGGACGAACAGCACCAAGGAGAGGATCGGACGACCATCAAAGCACTCCAGGCAAATGGATTTTTTTAAAAATCTTGTGTATTTGATTTTGTCTTCGGCGCAGCTTCTTTTATGATATCATAAAATCATTTAATAATAATTCGCGTGCGGTTATTTTTCGCCGCCCATTTTTCTTAGGTTAGTTGAAACCTCCAGCACGTACACATAAAGATCGTAATTAAGATAAATCGTAAATCAATACCTCGTTAAAACCATGGCATACGTCTTACTCGCTCCTTCCCGTTTGGCGTTAATTAACGGGATGGCGATGCGGCGGGTGCACATGCTGCGGTTCCCAAGGGGGTTCGAGTCCTTGACGCCTCTCGTATTATTGATGACACGACCTCAACGGATTAGCGGGTTCAACGGAATAAGGGCATTAGGGTAAATGAACCGGATTATAGAAGAACGACCCGTAAACATCGTCAAGTTCTGCAAACTTAAAAAAAAATTATCACTCATATAAACGTAAACATCGTCAAGTTCTGCAAACTTAAAAAAAAATTATCACTCATATAAGTGAATGCAAAAAACTCATTTTTTACGTAACAGTGGCTCTCGGTCTCTCCCCATCAACTTATAGGCCAATCAGAGATTTTGTTCTCAACGCGACGATTAAGAACCGCCCACATTCGCCCCCATTGACTCCAAATTAGCCAATAAAAATGAGTAACGCCTCTAGCTAACTGATGTAAGAATACTTAACGCTTTATGTTAGTATTTCAGTTACGCTGGATTATTTTATTTAAGTCACGGTGGCAGCTATTTTTTTTTGAGGTAAAAACATGAAGCACCGCCCATTTCCATGCCATTCAAATAACTCTTAACTTGACGTAACAAAGGACGCCCACCGCCACTCCCACTCCCCTGAAGACCAGGCTTCCCGCATCATTCTAAGATGTTAGAAATAATAAACGTCGCCTCACTCTACTCCCACACGAGGTGCATACACTTGGCTTCATGTAACAAAGTAACGCCCACTGGCATACCTTTAAATTAGAGATTAACCAATCAAAGCTCATTCTTGATGTGACTGCTAAATTTTTCTTCACTTTCTATGACTTCAGAAGTCCTTCTAAGACTAAGCATCGCCGGACATCCGGGGTATTAAGCACAGCCCATTTACACTTTCAATCGTTGACTTAACGTAATAGAATAACGCCCACCGCCACTTCTACAAATTAGAGATCATGCAATCACAGCTCGTTCCCTAATGTGATGGTCAAGCAACGCCCATTGCCCCCCTTTCTACGAAATATAGCTCACAAGGGGCGTTTTTCTAAGATAGAAATGTTAATAGTACTGCCCATTTCCACTTTTAATCGTTGACTTAACGCAACAGGATAATGCCAATTGCAACTTCTGCAAATTAAAGATCACAACCAATCGCAGCTCGTATTGATGTGACGGTAAAGCAAAGCCCCCTCCCTTTCTATGACATATAATTCAGATGGGGCCTCGATTTCCTACACCGGCCATCCCAGGTTTTAAGCACCGCCCATTTCCACTTTCAATCGTTGACTTAACGTAATAGATTGACGCCCACTGCCACTCCTGCAAATTAGAGATCAACCAGTCACAGTTCGTTCTTGATATGATGGTAAAGCAACGCCCATTTCCCCTTTTTTACGACATACAGTTCACACGAGGCGTTTTTCTAGAATAGAAATGTTAAGCACCGCCCATCTCCACTTTCAATCGTTAACTTAACGTAACAGAATGACGCCCACTGCCACTCCTGCAAATTAGAGATCAACCAATCACAGCTCGTTCTTGATGTGATGGGAAAGCAACGCCCATTTTCCCCTTTCTAGGACATACAGTTCAGATAGGGCGTTTTCTAAGATAGAAATGTTAAGTTCCGCCCATTTTTACGAGATAACATACACTGCCACTCTCTCAAATCAGAAATAAACCAATCAGAGCTTGATTATTACGAGATGGTAAAGTAACCTTGTTTTTTTTGCAACTGCTCTTCTTCTTCTTCAAGTCTACACCACCCCTTATCTAATGGTGATGTTAGGTCAAAATCGGTTGCAGCATTGACGGATTAATGTGTTTAATAAAAGTGGGCGCGTCATACAAAGGCTATGGCCACTTTCCATTGGTGGAAACATGATAATTTCTCTCTCTTACTGATCGACTTAGTTTATGAACTTTCTCTGTTCTTGTTTAGTATTATATTTGTAGAGAATCCATTAATTATGAAAGTTTATTGCACAATAACAAAAGAACACTTGCGAACTAGGATTTGCCTCCCCACTGGAAAGACGATTGAAAAATAAATAATCGATGAGGCGATACAGCGGAGCTTCATTGTAAAGTTCTCCAAGAAATCAATAGGGGGACGGGAGAGGGGGGGGGGGGGGGAAGGTAAACATCGATTCAAACATTGTAACGTGGCTTCCTGATGAACGCCGCGGCATGATTGATTTAAGACTGACAGTGTAAATATTTCCCTTCATTTTCCATTCACGTCTCCCCCCTGTTTGTTTATCCTTTTCGTTTGCCAAGTTTGTTTCAAAGAAAAAAAAAGAAATAAATAAATACAGAGCTTTAAAATATTCATCATTCTCGGAACAAGTAAGGATTTATATCGTTCATGACTGAAACAGCAGGTGCCTTTCAAACTTTCGCAATTAAAATTTTTAATTGAGTTTTTGGATCGGAGAGCCGTGTAATTAATTGGGGAGGTGCAAACGGAAACAGAAATTGATCATTGTCGGGGGTGAATAGGTGCTAATTTCGTTTTCAATCGCGTCGTATCACGCACGTTTTATTTTTGGAAAATGCGTTCTTGAATAACTCAACGAGTTTCTTGTAAATTGCATCTCGAGGCCCTCTCATTGATCTAGTCAAATTAAAGCAAGAGATTGAAGATAAAAAAATAATTAAAGTTTTGCATCAGTGTCCCAGATACGATCTGGAATTAATTAGTTAATTAATTAAGCGCCAAAGTTCGTTTAGAATCGTGTTTAGTTCCGAGTAAATTAAGGAAGTTTTGTCTGATGTTTGATTGACAAATTTACTCAAATATGTCGTGAGTCTTCTAATCGGCGAGCGGTCTTCACAACGCGCAAGCGCATTCGCCTAATCAAACATGTCATCCAGCAATCCATCAAGCATCTAAGCACGTGTGTCGGGGCCCTTGCGGTTTTAAAAACGAAACAAATCGTTCTTCAACATTTTATTGCGAACGCTTTCCGTTCGGATTTTCGTGGATTCTCATCGCACCAAACAAGATCACGCAAATTGAATTACGCTCGTGAATTTGAAGCCGGATTCTGGTTTTTTACGTCGCGAAGCTTTATATCAAAACTCGGGCTTAGCACGCACTTCAAGCTACACGTGAAGTGAATCACTTCGCGTCGCGAAGAACACGGAAATAAATCTGAGCTTCGCGTTATAAATAATAAATAACTTAAACGCATAAAAAAAAATGTGATCCTCTTTGCTCTTTTAAGTTTTGATTTATAAACACCAGCTGGGATAATAAAGTAATTGAATTATTTTGATTGGATTTATAAACGATTTCTAAAGCGTCGTCCTTTGTTTCAGCATGTTGCTAACATCATCCTGCTGTTAACGGCGAACGCTTTGGGGTTGACTTCGTACTTTGTGGAGGAGAAGCAGCAGAGGCGTGCTTTCCTGGAGACGAGACAATCGCTGGAGGTTAAGCTGGTTATAGAAGAACAAAGCGCAGAGCAGGTAAAAAATTATTAAATTCAGAATTCTAGTAAATAATAAATCTATTTAACCTTATGCGATTCAAGCTTCGTACAACAATACCGTAACGATATTTTTTAAACTTGAAATTAGATTTTTGTTTTTAGATTATTTTTTAAACTTGAAATTAGAAATATATTAGAGATGAGGATTAAGAAAGCTAAGGAATACCGACGAAACGTGCGGCCGTTAAACGCGGAAATGCAATTTGCTCGGAACTGTGTGCTTATTACTGCATTTATGAATAAAGCAGGAATTAATTTGGAAAGTTTTTGTAACTACGTGCGGGAAAATGTTTTGCAATAATTTATTTAAAAACGTGCCAACCAGAACACTGCGGAAATACTTATAAACGGCATTTCACATTTTCAAATTTGGCGCCTAAGATTAGTTCGAAAAAGATAACATATTGATAAAAAAAATTCTGTTTCGAGAAACTAACTTAGATGACCAGATATAAAAAATAAACATTTGCATCCTCAACTTTGGTGCTTAACGTTAGTTCATAGATGGCACCACTAAATATTTTTAAAAGTCTAAAATTTTAAGTTTAATGTTACTTCCGGGAAATAGCACAGGTCGCGACAGTGCGTGTTATTGTAAGTTTAAATAAATTACATTCCTCCGCCATAAGAAATCAAGTTAACCAATCGGAACGCTAAGCAAATATAAGTTGACAATTCGGGACTTCAAATTTGGCGCTTAACGTTCATTAAATTATATTTTTTCACCACAAGCAATCAAGTTAGCCAATCAGCACCTTGCAAAAATATAAACAACATTTTGCAATTTCAAATTTGGCGCTTGAGATTATTTCGAAAAAGATAACACAGTTGGCAGCAGTGGTAAGTATTAATAAAAATTTCTCGGCTTCGAGAAACTAAGTTAGACAACTAGAAAGCTACGGTAATAAAAAGTCATTTGCATCTTTGAATTTGGTGCTTAACGTTAGTTTGAAGAACCTATCATAGATGGCACCACTAAAAATTATTAAAAGTTTGAATAAATTAAGTTTTTCTGCAGCAATGAACCAGATTACCCAATCAGTTGAAACGCTGCAGAAACATAAATAGCATTTCGTGTCTCAAGATTTGACTTTTAATGTTAGTCCCAGGGAAATGTCACAGATGGCAATAGTATGTGTTGTACAAAATTAAATAAATAATGTTTCTACGCCATGAGAAATCAAGTTAGCTAACCAGAGCGCTAAGAAAATATAAATTGACATTTCACGATTTCAAATTTGGCGCTTAAGATTAGTTCGAGAAAGATAACATAGATGGCAACCTGCAAATTTCTGTGCTTCGAGAAACTAAGAAAACCAGAAACTGCGGAGATATCAAGAAGACATTTACATCTTCAAATTTGGCGCTTAACGTTAGTTCGAGGAAACTATCATAGATGGCAACACTAAATATTAACAGTTTGAATAAATTAAGTTTCTCTGCCGCAAGGAACCAGATTAGCCAATCAATTAGAACGCTGCAGAAACATAAACGGCATTTTGTGTCTCAAAATCTGACGTTTAGTGTTACTTCCAGGAAAATAATACAGATGACAACACTGCGTGTCATTGAAAGTTTAAATAATTTACGTTCCTCCGCCATGAAAAATCAAATTAGCTAACCAGTACGCTAAGGAAGCACAATAAGTTGACATTTCACGATTTCAAATTTGGCGCTCGAAGAAAATGACGTAGACGGCAGAAACATTGTTGCCAACCTACACCTCCCTTCGACTGTAATTGGAATAGCGGCAGTTGACGGTCTACGCAACGCGATAGCGTCAACGCAGCTTAGATTGGAGGGAGATATAGTGGAATTTTTGCAATCCAGTTGGCAACACTGTGCAGCAGTAAGTATTAAGGAAGACATCGGGTACCCGGGTACCCGAATACTACCCGTATAATTGTTACCCGGGTATCATTTTTTTATCCGGGTACCCGTTATTACCCGGGTACATCGGGTACCCGAATAATATCCGTGAAATTATTACTCGAGTACAATTTCTTTACTCGGGTACCCGTTATTACTCGGGTGCATCGGGTACCCGAATACTACCCGTGCGATTATTACCCGGGTATCATGTCTTTATCCGGGTACCCGTTATTACCCGTGTAATTTGTCAGCATAGAATTTCGGAAAAACATAAATACCTATCTATTATGACATGATGAAAACTTTATTATTTTTAATATTCGGACGCTCATGTAAAATTCGTGAATCCGTTTATGTTGAAACATCCAAACTTATACCCGAACCTACCCGGCTACCCGAATTTATACGGGTATCCGTGTCAGATCCGGGCCTCAGTTTTATACGGGTACCCGAATTTATACGGGTATCCGAGCTCATAAGATTACCCGAGCACGATACGGGTACCCGGGTAGTATCCGGGTAGTTTATTCGGGTACCCGGGTAGCTCAAACATACGGGTATGTCTTCCCTAGTAAGTATTATTAAAACTTTCAAAAAATTATGTTACAGCACCACGAGAAATCAAGTTAGCCAATCAGAACGCATCAAACATGTAAATGACAATTTGTATCTTCAAATTTGGCGCTTGAAATTCATTCTAAAAAATGACATAGGTGACAGCAGTAGGTATTATTAATAGTTGTGAACAAATTATGTTTCTCTGTCACGAGAAATGAAGTTAGCCAACCAGAACGCTTCGAAAATATAAATGAACTTTCGACATCTTCGAATTTGGGCGCTTAAGATTATAGTTCGAAAGAAGTAACACAGATGGCAGCATCAAGTTTTATTAAAGGTCAATAAATTGTGTTTCTCTGCCACGAGAAATCAGGTTAGCCAATCAGAACTCCACGGAAATATAAATGATCCTTTGCACCTTCAAATTTGTGCGTTTAAGATTGGTTCGAAGAAAATAACGTGGTTGGCAACGCTCATTATTAAAAGTTGAAAGAAATTATGAATCCCCGACATGAGAAATGAAGTTAACTAAGTTAACCATACTAGAACGCTTCGGAAATATTGACATCTTCGAATTTGGCGCTTAAGATTATTAGTTCGAAGGAAACAACATAGATGGCAGCACTAAGTTTTATTATAAGTACTAAAATTTTGTGTCTCTGTCACGAGAAACCAGGTTAGCCGATCAGAATCTTTTGACATCTTCAAATTAGACGTTTGAGATATTAAAAAAAATAACATAGATGACGGCACTAGTATCATTAATAGTATCTTATAATACAAGTGCATAAGAAAGCCTTTAACGGCGCAAGTTCTTTAAAGGCTTTTATGCACGTGTATTTTACGATATTTTTTATTATACTTGCGCTAAAATGTGAAAATTAGAAAGACATTCAAATTTAAATTCATTTAAAGTTGTGGATAGCATTTTGAATCGTTAACGTGGATACTGTATGTGTTGTTCCTAGGCAACTTTAAAACACGGCGTGCTTTAATCGCCCTTTTTCGCACGCTTTTTAGTTTTAGAAACAGAGATTTTGATGCAGGTACAATAAAAAAGTAAATATATTATGTTTCTCTGCCACCAGAACCCAGATTAGCCAATCAGAACGCTGCAAAAATATAAATGACACTTTGCATCTTCAAATTTGGCGCTTAAGATTACTTAGTTCGAAGAATATAGCACAGGTCTCAGCAATAAGTATTGTTAAAAGTTGAAGTAAATTATGAATCCCCGTCGCGAGAAATGAAAAATATAAAATATATAAAATATAAATGATCTTTTGACATCTTCGAATTTGGCGCTTAAGATTATTAATTCGAAGGAAATAACACAGATGGCAGCACTAAGTTTTATTAAAAATAAATAGATTATGAATCCCGCCACATGAAATGAAATTAGTCAACTACAATACTTCGAAAATATAAATGATCTTTTGATATTTCCGAATTTGGCGCTTAAGATTATTTATTAGTTCGAAGGAAGTAACACAGATGGTAGCCTACGTTTTATTAAAAGTAAGTAAATTATGTTTTTCTGTTACAAGAAAATGAGTTTACCCAATCAGAATTTTTTGACATCTTCAAATTAGGCGCTTAAGATTAGTTTGAAGAAAATAACATAGATGGTAGCAGTGAGTATTATTAAAAATTGAAATAATTTAAGAATCCCCGCCACGAGAAATGAAGTTAGACAAACCAGAACGCTTGACATCTTCGAACTTGACGCTTAAGATCATTAGTTCGGAGGAAATAACATGAGAAACATAGATGGCAGCACTAAGTTTTATTAAAAGTAAATAAAATGTGTTTCTCTCTTTCAATTAGAACGCTACCGAAATATAAATGTTCTTTTGAATATTCGAATTTGTTGCTTGACATTAGTTGGAAGAGAGTAACATAGATGGCAAAAATAAGCAACATTAATAAAATTTTTAATAAATTTCGTTTTTCTCCACGAGAAAACAAGTCAGCCAACCAGAGCGCTGCAAGAATATAAGTGAGTTTTGCATCTTTAAATTTGGCGCTTGGCAGTAGTTCGGAGAAAATAACATAGATGGCAGCAGTATATATTGTTAATAATTGTGATTAAATTACATATATTTCCCCGCCGCGGGAAACTAAGAAGAGCCAATCAGATGACCTTCTGCATCTTCAAATTTGACGCTTGCTATTACTTGGAAGAGACTAACATAGATGGCTTCACTGAGTATTATTAAATAAATTACGTTTCTATGCCCCAAGAAATCAGGTTAACCAATTAGAATGCTACGGAAATATAAATAGCATCTTATATCTTGCTTTAAAATTTGGCGTTTAGTATTAGTTCTATGAAAGTTCCATAGATGGCTGTAGTGAGCATCATTTACAGTTTTGAATAAAGCATTTTCTCGCGGCTAGAAATTAAGTTAGCCAACCAGAGACATGCAAAAGTATCTTGCCTCTTTGGCGCTTAAAAACAATGGTTAGAAGAAAATAAATAGATGGCAGCAGTAGGTATTGTTAAAAATTAAAATAAACCAAACCGAGAAGACAAATTCAATCGTACAATACGTCTGTTTGTTATCCTGCACTGGTGTGCACCAATGCGTACTTTTTCGCAAAATGCGCTTTAATGCAACCTGAAATGTCTGTGTGGTATATCAGTACGAATGAGTATGATTCGTATTGACACATTACCAAAGAATTTAGGCTTCATTAAAGCATATTTCGTAAAAAAAGTGTACACTTGTGTACACCAGTGCAGGATAACAAACAGACCTAATATGTGTTGGTAATTGCAGTTCGAGTATTAGAAAATGGCGACAATTTAAGAGATGTGACTCTCGTGCTTTCAATGCCGATGCAACTCGATAGATGACGTTGTCATGTTAAGAAAACAATCCTTCTTTTTTAATTAAAAATATTTTTTTAATAATTAAAGCTTCGTTTAAGAGAACGAGGATAAAATTAAGTTTCAAACAAGTAACTGTGACTCTCGAATTTCCGATTATTGAACATATTGGCGCTGTCAATAAAACGAAATGGTTCTCGAATTTTTAAAATTTTTCAATTATCGGCTGTGAAATTCGATAAAAAAGTAAATGCTTTTAAAACGTTTGTTACACGCTCGAAAAAATAAAACTTTTTCTAATATCCAAAGCGCAGGTGTGAGTTTCGGACAAATGACTCTCGAATTTCCGATTTTTCTTACTTACTAGCGGTGAAACTCGATAGATGGCGCTGCGCTGCCAGAAAAAGGAAGTGCTTTTAAAACGTTTATGTCAAATAATCTTTTTTTTAATAACTGAAACTCAGATATATCAAAGAAGACGAGGATTGAAACAAAGTCTCAGTGAAGCGACGTTCGTATTTCCGATTTTTCAATTTAATGGCGGTGAAAATCGATAGATGGCGCTGTCTGAAATTCAAAACTCTTTTTCTAAAATGCTTATGTTGTTGCCGTAACTCTATGCCAATGTAGAACTAAGATCACGTGATTTTTAAAGGAATTTTCGACTCAAACCTAAGACAAGAACAACACAGATGCAAAGTACACTCAGAGCCAACATAATTGTGGTGAATGAAACTAAATCGTAAAACAAAGTTATCAATATAAAGAGTGTCAATGACGTCATTATTTTATACGCGCACAAAGTGCTAAGATCACGTGACTTTTAACTGCTTCTTTGACTCTGACCTAAGACAGGACACGGCACAACAGCAAAGTACACTCAGAGCCAACATTTTCGTCCGATATTACAACGAAGAAATTGAAACGCTGTCAACGCAAGATCTCCGAGGTTATGCTGCATGAAGCAGTCCACCACTGCTTCCGGGAAAGACATAAATAAATACATCAGGCGGTTTTACCATCACTGAACAATTCCGATTGGATCATATGTCACGACAGAATTACATAAAGTCTTCCTAGAAAAACATTCTAAAAAGGAATCCTATAAATACTACAGATACTAATTTTGTACAGCATTAGAGTGTCATTTTAGTCTGAGGAAAGTTCCTCTCCATGTAGTGCAGTGTAAACCATGTAAGTTTATTATTTGTTGCTTATAATAAATGTACTATTTAATCGAGATGCGTCCTTTATTCTCGTTACGTAAATAATTTCGTAACAATATTAAATTGCGGTTAAAAGAAAAGAAACGTAACAGAATTAACAATATAGGAAACTGCCGGCGTCGTCATTGTTTTATAATTATTATTATTTTGGTAACTGACTTTGTACTCATTCCAGCACGTTGTCGGCGAATTTACTTATCTCTAGATCATTCTGTTTCGTAAATAATTGAACAATAACGTCATCACATTCAGTTTGTTATTTTTTGTGATTGCACGATCTGTACTGCGGTACTAATTATTGCATTCTCTTTCTAGCACAGCACATTTATTCACAATGAAAAAAAACATGAATCAGCAAGACAAGTCCCTTTACAAAGACGCGCTCGTAAATAAAGCGCGTTATCCTCACTACGTTTATTGCGAAGGGGCTTTTACTCCCAGGGGAATAATTTCCAGCTCGCGCGTAACTCAATTCGGTGCTTTTCTGCCTCATTTTTTAAATCTGTGCTTAGCAGCGCGCGATTAATTTTTTTTTCTTGTCACGTCTTTGCAGGAGAGACTGCTCCTGTCGGTCCTACCGGAGCACGTCGCCGTGCAGATGAGGCAGGACCTGGACAGCGCCGACAGCCAATTCAAGAAGATTTACATGAGCCGGCACGAGAACGTCAGGTAATAAAACAAATGACACTAATACAGGGTAGTACGAAACCCGAGTTTTTCGTTTTTCTGCAAAATTGAAGCGCAGAGGTTCGTTGTTTAAATGCGGTACCGCCTGCGTTTTAAGCCCTCCCCGCGTTTTAATTGTCCTGGTTTAGATCCTGCGAATACGAAATGACTAAGCGCACACACGCACGAGCTTAATCCCGGTTTAGCACGAACCTGCGACCTCTAGGAGCTTCGGCTCGGGCGCAAAACTGAGGAGTGCTTTAATTAAAGCAGATTTTAATTTATAATTAATAATGACTCGCTCGGCTTCAACTAATTATCTAAATTTGAGGCTTAATGTTTAATGTCGGTTTGCATCGGGAATGAGGGGGAAAGGGGTGCTTTATTCAACGGGGGAAGAAAATTCATGTCATTCGCTAAGAACTTACTTTAAAGATGAGTGGATGTCAGTGTGCGTGTTTGTGAACGTCGAGAGAGAAAGAATTTTTTTTTGGGAGAGAGAAAGGAAGAAAATTCGTTGGAAAAATGTTTATTTCAGACTAAAGCTTTTCCGTTAATAAAATAAAATGCAACTAAACACCCAAAATTAGACGATTCATCAAAAATTGTCACAAAAGCATGTCTACACCGTGTTGAATCTGGGTGGTTAATGACACATCTTTGGCGTTGTCGCTTAAAATTCGCACGTAAAGGGGAGTTTCTGGCTCACCCTTGCTTGGCAATCTTGGTCAAGCCGTTAACTTCTTTACAAGGGCTTGGGAAAAACAATGTTACGCATTATTTTTTACTTGCTTAAAAATCTAGGACGGACTGTTTAAGTGGACTTGACAACACTGGCAACATACAGTCGTGGATCTTCCTGAATTTAAGCGTTCGTTTACCACGCACGTTGCGGTTTTGTAATTAACTAAAACTACCAATAAATCACTCGCGCACGAAACTAGATGCTTTAATGAAATTTCAGAGGCGCGAATGTAATTGGGAATAAAAATTATTTCGTCCGCAGATTTATCGCATGCGGAGACGTGCGTGATGTACGCTAATGCGCGTGCGATTTAAATTATACCGGAGGTTTCCTTTCACTAAATTACCAGCGTGATTTAATGGAATATACATACGAAGGGCGTCCGAAAGAACCTGGGACGGTTCGTTCGAGTTGTGGGAAAGTCAGTCTTTAGATTTGAGCTTACATAATTATAGAATCACATCCAATTTTAAAACAGTTCTCAACTCTACCATCCAAGACCCAATTGCTTATATAAGCAAATTAATGTAACTTTTTAACATGTCTCATCATGACCAGTCCACTGTCGGATATCGTCGGCGTACAGCGAGCGGCACTCAGAAACACGTCACGAACTGTAGCCAATAAAATAAGAAGACGCCAAACCGCTAATTGGCCAGCCAGTGAAAATGAGGCCACGTTAAGCGTAAATTGGCCTGGCAATCACGCCCTTTGAAATAATTACCCCGCGGCCAATAAGAAGTGCCCCAGGAAGACCGGCTCTCACAGAGGCGATGCGATGGCAGGGCAAGACGTATATAAGAAGATGGCTCGAGCTTCGAAAGACACACAGTTTCTGACCTCAAGCTAGTCCCCGAGACGCTCAAAGCATACACACACAAGCTAGTCCCCGAGACGCTCAAGGCATACACATACGAGCTAGTCTCCGAGACGCTCAGCTTACACCTAGCGCCACTGATCCTTCAACCTCTCCAACGCGGATTCTCACCATCTCATCACTACATTGCATTACTTTAATTAATTCTGTATTCATTACCGAAGAATCTGATCGCCTTCTCTGTGTAAGGCTTTCTAGTATAATTTTTTATTCGACAAACTTATTTTAGCGTTATCTTTTCTATTGTAGTAGGTATAATCTCGTGAAGTGCGAATGTAGGTGTTATGTATGTACCAAGTTTTTTTGTTTTGTTTTGGTTTGTGTGTTTTTGAGTTCTCTGACGATTCTCGTTGTTTCAGCATACTCTACGCCGACATCGTCGGGTTTACGGCGATCTCATCGACGTACTCCGCGCAGGAACTCGTCAAGATGCTTAATGAATTGTTTGCTAGGTTTGATAAGCTCGCAGAGGTAAGCAGGTGGTTTGGTAAGAATCCGCTTTGACTAGTGTTTCAGTTTCTTTGTATTCTTCTGATTATTTTACATTCATACAATCATATACCATGACCAAGCAACAAAAACTCACGATTGCGAAACGTACATCACAAAAAATCCGACGGCTAAGTATTACACACAAGGATGTTGAAAAAGAACGAGAAGACGTTTTTTAATTTGTTGACTTGTAAATTATCTTGAAATCTCATTTCTAATTTAGTTTGGCCAATAGGCCAATAGGTGTGGTTCATTTTGCTCCTTTATTTTTTTTGTTTTTCTCACCGTTTATTTCTTCTGGGCACTTCTGGTCTTCTTCTCTTATTCTTACCATTATTATTTTATTTGATTGTTCTTGAACTTTCTTCTCATTTTTCTAATTCGCTTCTGATTTGGCGGTCTATCGTCAAGTGTCCAAACCATTACTAATTCTGAGCTGATTCTGCTTTGGTTTTGTCATTTCCTTCTTTCATAATGTTCTGGTCTTCTTCTTCTTCTTCTTATAAACTGAATGCTTGCTCAGAATCCTTGTTTCCTTTTTTCCCTTTTGCTTCTTCTGTTTTGTTGTTGTAACGTCCAGACCAATCCCAATTCTGAGCTGATTCCCTTTTTGTTTCGCCATTTCTTTCTTCCACGTCTGTGTCCTGCTCTTCTTACTCTTCTTATAAATTTATTGCTTGTTCCCAATCCTTCTTTCGTTTCGTTTCTATTTTATTATACTAACATCCAAACCAAGCCCAATTCTGAGCTGATTAATTTTCTTATTTTGTTATTTATTTTTCCACGTCACCCTAGTCTTCTTCTTATAAATTTATTGCTTTTTTCCATTTTTGCTTCCTTTTTTTCCATTTCGTTTCTTTTTTATTGCTCCGACGCCATCAAATCTGAGCTAATTCCTGTTTGGTTTTGTCATATCTTCCTTCCACAACGTTCTGGCCTTCTTCTTCTTCGTCCTCTTATAAATTTATTGCTCATCAACGAATCCCAATTCTGAGCTGATTTCCTTTTTTTAAACATTTCTTTTCTGGTCTTCTTCTTTTTCTTGTAAATTTATTACTTGTTCCTAATCCTTCCATTTTTTTGTTTGGCTTCTGTTTCATTGCTCTAACTTCAATTGTTCAAACTGAGCTCTTTTCTTTAGATTTTTAGTGTGAAATTTTTATTTTATTTTATGCCTGCTTCCATCTCTAATGTCCAAGTTATTAACGTTATCGCTTTTGTTAACTTGTCTTGCACGTACTTTAGTTTTTCTCTTTTTATAATTTTGTTGGTTGTCTTTCATCCTATATTCTATTTTGTTGGTTCAACGTCAAGCTTGCCAACTTTTTTTGACATATCAGATTGTTCTTCTTCTTCTTATTGTTACTTCATTAATTCTCCTCATTTCTTCTTCTTTTTAACTTCTATTATGTTGCTCCAATAACAGGTTGTGCAAACCGTTAGTGTCGTTAGATTTCTTTCTTTCTTTCTTTCTTCGTTTTCCTCTTTGGCTTCTATTTTGTTGCTCCACTCTCGGATATTTAAACCATTAGCATCCTGAGTCAAATTCTTTTGCTTTGTGTTGTTTTGTTTTCAACTAACAATCATCATAATTTATTCCTGTATCAACCATTCTCTATACCTTTCTTTTTCATTTTTTTCTCACGTACTTCTGATCTATGTTCACTTTCCATTTTTATATTTTTCCTCTATTTTTTACGTATTTTGATTTGGTTTTTTACTTAACTTCTACTTTGCCTTGTCCTGTTTCGCTTCTACTTTGTCATTTCAACTTCAAATGTCCAAGCCATTACCATTCGGAACTGAACTATCAGTATCGCCATAATTCATTCGTTCTTCTTCTTGTTCTTTTTTCTTCTGTTCGTGCTTCCATTTTGTTGTTTCAAAGTCTTTCTTTTGTTTTTATTTTTCATTTGCTGACAAGAACATCTTTTTAAATGTGGCCGTTATCGTTTTGTATCATTTGATTGATTTTTTTCCAATTTCTTCTTTCGGCCTTCTTCTTATTATTGTATTATCAACTGTCCTGAATCTTTACTTGGCTTCTGTTTTGTTGTCCAAGCCATTAGCATCCCTAACTGAATTATTTTGTTTTTCTTTATTTAGCTATCGTCATGATCTGTTCTTGCATCACTTCGTTCGTTCTTCTTTTTGTTGTTTCTTCTTCCACGTTGATATTTTACTTCTATTTTGTTTTTTCAAGGCTTTTAGTTTTTTTTTTATTTGCTGGCAAGAAAATATTTTTTTAATATAGCTATAACATTCAATTGATTTTTTCTCATTTCTTCATTTCTTTAACATAGTTCTGGTCTTCTTCTTCTTCTTCTTCTTATTGTATTATCAACTGTCCTTAATCTTTACCTTGCTTTGTTCTATTTTGTTTCTGCTTTGTTGTTCCAAGCCATTAGCATCCCGAATTGAATTATTTTGTTTCTTGTTTTCTTTATCTAACTATCACTTTCGCCATAATTCATTCGTTTTTCTTCTCGTTCTCTTTTCTTCCATTTTTATGGTTTCTTCCTGTTTTGTTGTTTCAACGTCTTTCTTTTATTTTGTTTTTCATTTGCTGAGAAGAAAATCTTTTTAAATATCTGTTATTACTTTGCTTCTACTTTGTTGTTCCAATTTCAAACGCCTAACCCATCAACATCCCGAACTTAACCCTTTTGCTTTTTCTATTTTGTTTATCTATCGGTATCGCCATAATTAGTTCGTTCTTCTTTTTTCTTACATTTTTATGTTTTGCTTCTATTTTGTTGTTAGGTCTTTCTTTTGTTTTTGTTTTTCATTTGCTAACAAGAAAGTATTTTAAATACGGCTGTTATCATCTTAATTTTTTCCAATTTCCTCTCCTCCCCTTCTTCTTCTTCCCATTGTATTATTGTATTACCAACTACTGTCCTTAACCTTTACCTTGCTTCTACTTTGTTGTTCCAACTTCAAATGTCTAAGCTACACCGTCAGCATCGCGAACTGAATCCTTTTGTTTATTGTGTTTCTTTATCCAGCTATCGCCATGATTGTATCACTTTGTTCGTTCTTCTTGTTCTTTCGCCTTCCTATTTTGTTGTTTCAAGATTTTTCTTTTGTTTTTAAATTTGCTGGCAAGAAAATCTTTTTTAATATGGCCATATCATAGTTCTGACCTTCTTTTTCTGACCTTATTTATCAACTGTCCTTAACCTTTAACTTGCTTTGTTGTATCTTGCCTTTGCTTTGTTATTCCAAGCCATTAGCTTCCCGAATTGAACTCTTTTGTTTTGTTTTTTAACTGCCTATTACCATAGTCTATTCTTGTCTGTTCTACTCATTTGTTCTACTTCTTGGTCTTTTCTCTTTTATTTTTATATTTTGCTTCTATTTTATTGTTTCGTCATCTTTCTTTTGCTTATTCTTGCAGTTGCTTCAGCGCAGTACTGGTCTTCTTCGCCATAATCTCTTCTTGTATCACTCCATTCGTTCTACTTCTTGTTCTTTCTTCTTCCATTTTTTGCTTCTGTTTTGTTCTTTCAATGACTTCTTTTGTTTTTTCTTTCATTTGCTAACAAAAAAATATTTTCTTCATTCCTGTCGTTTCCTCCACGCAGTTCTGGTCGTCTTTGCCATAATCTGTTCTTGTATCAGTCCACTCGTTATCCTTGTTCTATCTTCCTCAGTTTTTATGTTTTGCTTTTATTTTGTTGTGTCGACGTTTTTCTTTTGTTTTTGTTTTTTCATTTGCTAGCAAAAACATATTTTCTTCGTTCTTGGTGTTTTTTCCACGCAGTTCTAGTCTTCGCCATAATCTGTTCTTGTATCTCTCCATTCGTTCTTCTCCTTGTTCTATTTTTATGTTTTGCTTCTATTTTGTTGTTTCGATGTCTTTCTTTTGTTTTCGTTTTTTTCATTTGTTAGCAGAAAACATTATTTTATTCGTTCTTGCTGTTTCTTCCACGCAGTTCTGGTCTTCTCCTTATTGTTTCATCGATTTTTTTAAATTTCGTTAACTTGCATTGTTCCATTTTGTTTCTATTTTGTTGCTCAAGTATCTTCAAATATCCGAATTTTTTTTTTGTTTTATTTATCTAGTTTCGCTTTTTTCATTCACGTATTTCTAGGTAACAGTGCCTACTTTTCATTTTCTGTTTTATTACTTCCACGTCATTCTTTGCATGTGTGTTTTTGCTTGTTGCAAGAAAATTGTTTTATATTCAACTGTTGCCCTGCATTGCCTTTTGTTTCTTCAGCGTTTTTTGTTTCATTTCGCTTTGCTTCCAGTTTGTGTCTCTATCGTATCATCAGCATCTTGTCGACCTTCTTGATTTCATCCCCAAGTACACCTCATCCCCATGTCTAAAACTTTTCATTCCACATTGAAGGGGGGATTTAAAGAAATCTTCTGATTTCAGAAATACCATCAGCTTCGAATAAAGATCCTCGGCGATTGTTACTACTGCATCAGCGGAGCTCCTCAGGAAAGACCCGACCACGCCGTCCTCTGCGTCCACATGGGACTGTCGATGGTCAAAGCGATAAAGTAAGTGCCCCTTGCTCGATCGAACTTATTTCCTTAATAATCGACTCCAAATCGAATTTTTTTCCCCCATCGACAGACGTCTTAAGATATCTGCTACTACATTAATGCCGCGGCCTCCTCCTCCCCCTCCTTCTTAAAAAACTAAGCGCATCATCTCATTTATTCGGGGCGCTTCAAAGGGAATATTTCATTTGAAGTCCCGGAACGTAAAACGCTCCCCGGCGCGGTAGCGCGCCCGCCCCCTGCAGGTAGCAAAGGAATTATCACCGTGGAATTATTAATGCAGGCGGCGGCGGGAACTACCCTCTTCACCCTCCCGGGCTTCTGCTCCTAAATTATTTCGCGGAACGCACCTGCCTGGCTTTATTTGCTCCGGCGGCATTCGGACCAACGCAAAATGAATTAATTTAAAAAAATTAACGTCTGTATAAATCTGGGCGAGTAAAAAAAATGAAATGGCTTTTGTAAGGTGCGGAATTAGAACAATTTCGTGCAAAGGGAAAGCGACGGTTGGTAATAAAACAAAGTGCGTTTATGTCTTTGTTATGTCTCCTTGTCCTCCTCCTCGTCCTCCTCTTCTTACGTGAATAAACATGAAACGCCTGAATTGTTTGGACGAGTTACCAAGAAAATCAGAGCAAACAGAGCTACTAGAAACGAATCTATTTTTATAATTGTCACGCTGTCTATTTCCTCGATGATTTCAGAAGTTTCGATGCGTGCTTTAGGCGCTGGAATTACTCTAAAGAATTCTCCCTACATAAAAGCCGAACCGGACGCGCGATTTAAATGAGTTTCTGTTTAAAAAACAAAGTTTGCTGTTAATTGCGATGCGTAGAACAAAAAATAATATAAGTTTCAGTTGATAGAAAAGTATCACATGTCGCCGCTGAATTTGTAACAATGGGATGAAGAAGTCAATGGAACTTCCACTCCCATACAACCCAGAAAATTTAACTACATTTTACCACCAATAAATTCGAAAGGACACGCTCGTATTGTGAAAGTTTCGAATAACTCAAGTTTATTGAATCTTCAGCTCATCATCGCGACGTTCAATTCAATGAAATTTAAAATTTTAATCTCGCCCGAGGCGCGAGGCAACAGGCGATTTTTTTTAGTTGTAGGAATGGGGCCGCTCGCCGTTATAGTCTCGCAGCATCTATACACTCGACTATTATGGCATTTATTTCAGTTTACTTTATGATTGGCGTGCATTTAAAAAATGACTTCTAATGGAACGGTAAGTTTTTGTTAAGAAACCGGTACTCTCAGCTTGCCTGACCTTGCCGTAACCGGAAAACACCTGCGTCCGTTTTGGAACACGCGTGAGATGTCTTTTTGAAAATTGACTTAAAAACTATCAAGGGGAGTGAAGGGATCTTTATGTTCCACCCTAAATGTCATTTGAAAATAAAATCAATAAGGCGTCCATCCGCCATGTTTGCTCCACAAGTGTCTTCTTGAAGATTTCGAAGATTAATTTAAAAATTATCATGAGGGGGAGAGGGATGAATCCGCCATATTTACTCCACAAGTGTCTTTTTGAAGATTTCGAAGATTAATTAAAAAATTATCACGAGGCGGAAGGGGTGAGGGTCAGAAAGATTTTTAGAATTGTCATACGTGCCATTTAACACCGTGCGATCGAAAATAAAAAGATTCAGAATAGGCCATGAATATTGAAACAAATTTGGTATAGGATTTTGGTAATAGCTGTAACCTGCTTGATAGTGACAGTAAAATGGAGAATGGTCATATTCGATAGCTTATTGTCACTGTCAGTGTCAACGTAAGTCAGTGCTGCTAAATCTATCGTTTTAATCACGCCCTACTCTGAATCATTTTATTTTCGATCGCACAGTATATACAGTGTAAACTGGAGCAGACTTGATCTAATAATCTTTGCAGAAACCTGCATTAAAAAAATCTTTTATGGAAAAATTTAACTGTGTTTCATTTGTTTCTTTTTACAAAAACAAACGAATCTTCTATTTCTTTTCTTTTTTTTAAGATAAGATTTATTTATCTCTAGAAAATTATACAAAAAACATTATGTGAGAAAAGTCAAAGAGAAAAAATTAATTAATTAATTAATACAGATTTCAAATTATAATTACTGTTACGGTTCGTTTTCGCTTTAACGATTTTATTTTAGGGAGTGTTAAAATTCTGTCTTCATTTAATGGTCTATTTGATAACAAACTCTAAAGTTCTGTTTTGGCTTCACTGACCGCTCTATTCTGAATTCAAACTCTAAGGTCTACCTTTTTGTTTCCTTTCTCGTGCGTGTAGATTGGTTAATTTCGGTTTTGGAACAAAAGGAAACGTGTTGGCGTTTGTTTGTTGATTCGAAAATAAAAATTAAGATTAAAATCGCCATCTTGGTGTTCGTGACATTCCTGAGTGAAGGTCATTTTCGTTTGCTGTAGAAGATAATTTATGTGATTCGTGTCGAATTCGACCACCTAGCAGTTAATAGGGATTTTATACACTCAAGAAAGTTGATTGGAATATCGCCAAGGCTTAAATAGCAGATAAAACTCACGTCACGAACTCCAAATTCAATCACATAATCAAACGGATGTGTCACAGGTTTTAATAGGCCCTTATTTTTAAACAAGGGCACGTTGTACGGAGCAGTTTCACGTTGCACGGGGCAGTTTCAAGTTGTACGGGGCAGTTTCACGACATACGGAGCACTTTCACGTTATACGAGGCAAATTCACATTAGCAGGTGATAGGCAGTAAACAGAAAAGCCGTACGAGAGTCATCTAGTTCTATTACCATCAAACACCGCGAAAGTTCGGACGTGCATGTAGGATCAAAGCCCTTTCTCGAGACTTCGATGTAAATGTCGTGATTTATGGCATCAGACGACCGGACTTAACGTCGAGCGGTATCGTACACTTTTCATTTCTTACTTCGGTTAATCATCAATTACGCTGCATAATTAGTAGTTAAGGGCTTGAAAATAACAAATGATCAAAATAAATGAAAGATGACGTAAACACTTAAAATAAAAACGAGCCTCGCAATACTACCCTTATTATAAAAATACGATTCAGAAAATAAATTTTATTACTCTATGTACAATAACCTTCTTAAGTGTATAGATTTTAAGACGATTACAAATATTACTTTTATTGACTTTCGACCGCATAAATATTACATCTGGCCCACTGTGGCGCCGTCTTGAGAGGTTTGAAGATCGAAACATCACATGGTTGAACTATGTGAGTTGCGTTTGGCGGTAAACAATAAAGGAGAATTGATTTTTGAGCACAAAATTCAAATAACTGTACATTAATATGAGACTTATGGCCGTCCAAAAACAAAAGTACTGGCAATTGTATTTTGTTTTCTAATAACCAAGGGTAAAAACAGTTTGTTATATATTCATAGAACGTTTCGGATACCATCCACCCTGAATCCGATCTTCCAAGAAAATATGAGTCGGGTATTGAAAAGGCCACATCACGGGGAACTCTTTTATATGGCACAATTATCATTGGTGGCACTATTAGACCAGATGCTGCAAAATTGCACAAGACTGTCATACTTTCCTTTTCTGGTCCACTGCTTATTACGTAAAAATCTTTATAATTTTTCGGTCCTAATAGCTTGCCAGTCTTGGGACAAAACTGCATACCAGTCTCATCGGCATTGTATATTCTAGTGGAGTCAGAAGCCATGTCTTCGAGATTTTCCCTTCGTAGATATTCCGTCAAATTCTTAAACCAGTCCCTAATTGTGTCTTCAGTAACCGCTGCACGAGCTTTTGAAATGATTTCCGTGTTTCTTTTCACTATGAATGGTCTCCTCTTTAAAAACAGCTTTAACCATTTCTTACCCGGTTTATCATCATGGAATGGATTTTCACGACCACTTGCTTTAAGGATATTTTACACTGCCAGCTGAACTTCATCATGGTGCATAGGGAAACCTAATTTCGCTTTCGCAATTATCCAATATTCTAAACTTTTTTCTTCAGATTCTGATAATATGGGTGGAGGTCCCATTCTTCGTTCCATAGGTACAATATTTCTGATTTTAGTGTTGATTGTTGATTTTGGAATACCATATTTCTTCGATGCAGCATTCTGGGTTATTTTACCGCTTCTAATTTCGTTAATGGCCATTGGTAGCAGGTCTTCTTCATAACGAAATCTTACATATTGCTTTTTATTGGTCATCTAATTTAATTAAAAAAATATCTTTATCACCAATCTGAGTTATAAATATAAACAATAAACATAATTACACTATTTAGCACTGTGTTCATTAACTGGTAATCCTAGGATCCAAGGGAGAATCCAGTGAATGAACATGACAGAAACCTCCCGTTCATTCACTGGATAGGCACCTTAAATGACTAATTTGATGTTAAATATAATTTCTAAAGATAATTGCGCACCTGTTAGTGCATCAACGAATAACATATAAGAATCGGCTACAAAATCTAGTGAATGAACACAGTGTCCATTCACTGGGCCATGAGTAACAATCATGGACTAGTGAATAGACAAAGCGAAATTTTATAGAAATATTAAATTTGAAGACTCTTTTATGATTTATAGTCAATATCTACACTTATATACATCCATATAACCTAGTAGCTTTTGACTAATATGTATAGAGTAATTATCATTTAACAGTAATGGCTTAACTTAACCTTATTAGCTTTAGCTGCGTTGTACACAGTTGACGCACATGTTAAATGTTGACTATATTTGAAACTGATGGTCACGTGAATAAAATAAGCCAATCACAGCACAGCAAAGGAAAATAGTCATATAATCAATCGCCATAAGAGCTACCGTTTCTAGTTTAACCTATTTATTAAAATTAGCTGAAATACACAACAGTGTTCATTCACTGGTTCCCGTTCATTCACTGGTGCCTTTACCCTAATTGAATTCGTTTCGAATAAACTGTGTTTTTAAAAAAATGTTAAATTTCAAAGATTCCTGAACTACAGTCCGAATAAATTTTTATTGTTGTTGTTGGAAAAATTATTCTTGTACGTCAATAGATGGCGCTGTGCCTACAATCCACTACTTTTTAGCGCAATTATGTTTTGGCTGTCGTCCAAGAGATGGCGCTTATTTTTAACTTTCCGGTCACTATTTTCTTTTGGCTTTTTTTGCCTTCATAGAATTAGCTGACTGCGCGGTTCGTGCGGAAAAGCAAGAGTGATGAAAAAAGCAAACGCAAAAATAGCAAACGATTGAATTCGTTCGAGTTCTCCGTGAACGGAGTCAAATTTAATTAATTACGGCCCGAATTAATTTACACACCAGGCGGAAAAAATCAATCTTGTATGTCAATAGATGACACGTAATTTTTACAATCCGGTATTGTTTTAGTGATATTCTATTTTAGCTCCTGCATCCTGCATCCTAACACCTGCATCCGTTTTGGAACACGTGTGCGATGGTTACATTACAGCTTCATTCAACACTTGCAAACTTTTCATCGTAACTAATCAGAACTCCTCGGTTACATACAAACATTGTATAAAAGATTTTTTTTATATGAAGACGTTAATTGATGTTTGGAATTTAATTAAAAAGCTGCGGGCTATTTCGTGGTCGTTGCAAGAAGTAGTTGCCTGCCATGTTTCATTAGCCCGTAACTTCCAAACTTGCTAATCTAATATATCGTGTAACACCAGCACGTAATAGTTTGCTCACCCCCCATCCCGCCCAGGTTCGACACAAGTTATGTGTGAGGGTAGAAGTACGCTGGCCGTTGCGTCGATGATTTTCATGGAAAAAAATATTTATTTTTGCATACATTTTCTTTTTCTTAATAAAATTGTAAACACCCTTGAGGGAAGGTCTCAACCATGTCTCAACCCTCTCTTAAACAGCGGAAAAATCGTCAACATGTATCACAAAGTTAAATGAACTTGTCGCCCCTTATTCAATAAAGCACTGATAATGATGGTTTTTTTATCGAAATTTGTATTTCTCGGCTCTATAAGGGTGTAAAGGGTGTGGTGGTCGAATCCAGAATGACGTTACATTAATATTTAAATTTTTGGCTAAAACTCTTCAAACGAAAAGACGAAATTTGTTTTCTTAATTCTTTCACACTTTTCGCTACATACAGGGTAGTACCAAATCGTTTACTACAAGTAACAGCAAAATAATTCAATGCCCGCCCCCCCCCCTCCAAACCACGTCCTTAATTAATATTAGCAACAGATTAGGTTCTGTGCTAAAACAAGACATGTCAGTTTTAGCAAAAAAAATGTGTTGGAATTGCTTTTGACACTTATATGTGACAGTTGAACTTACAATGTCAAATATAAGCATTCATTAAGGTATACTATGCGTTAATAATTTTTTTAGATAAGGAGAGGCTATGGAAAACAAAATCAGAGTCTTAGCTTGATTCGAAACTTTTATTCTGACATTTGCTTCCTGACCCCTGTCAAATCTGTTAGTTGTTTAAACGCTCTTGAACACTATAGTCATAGGTCAGCAAGCAATCCAACGGCATTTGAAATTAGTCGTTATCATGTTAAAGAGTTTTAACAAAGCCTTATGTATTCAACTGGAATATTTTTTCTACTATCGTCAAATGTATCTTGACATTTCAATTTTGACATAAGTTAACTTCATTTAAGTTACGACATAGGTTTTACTTTTCATAGACTCCTCTAATCTAAAAAATATATTAACCCATTGTACTTTTTATACAAGGCGCTATATAAAATTTTAATATTACCCGTGACATATGGCATGTGCTTCTGCTTCACAAATTAAGATCATAGTTGTGAGTTTGTGACAGTTAATTCGGACCACCCTATATATTGAAATGAATAATGAATAAATGATTTTTTTTTCAAAATAGAACAATTTCTCAATTTTTTTTTGTTCGAAACACACGAACTTTTGCTTTTGCTATGTACAGGGCGACACCAAATCGTTCACAACAGGCAGCAGCATAATAAGTACACAGCGGCCCCCAATTAATAATAAAATAAGTACTTTATTAAAGCGAAATACCTACATTAGTTTTAATGCAAAAAAAATATTTATTCGATTTGACATATATATGAATATATGTGACAGTTGAACATGTCAATGTTGAATTTAAGCTTGTGATGACGTACATAATATACAATGACATAAAATTTGCTATAACTCTCGAACTAAAGAATCTTTAGTTTAAAAAAAAGATTAAGTAGAATGTTAAATGCCTTGTATATAACAGAGGGCACCATCCTGTATATTGAATTGAATAATGAATAAATGATTCTTTTTTCAAAATAGAATAATTTCTCAAATTATTTATTTTTGTTTGAAACACACGCACTTTTCTTTTTGCTATATACAGGGCGATACCAAATCGTTCACAACAGGCAGCAGCATAATAAATATTACAACGGCCCCCAATTAATAATAAAATAAGTTCTTTATTAAAACGAGATACCTATATTAGTTTCAATGCAAGATAAAAAGTATTTGACTTTTGTTTGACACTTATATGTGACAGTTGAACAAGTCAATGTCAATTCTAATCTAGTGTGGGCTTACATAATATGTAATGATATAAAACTTGCTATTACTCTTGAACTAAGCATTCTATAAATAATTTTTTTAAGGTAGAACGTCAAAAGTAGTTTTATAAGATTTTAGTTATCCCCTTCCTGGATGCTTCTAGCCAATTAAAAAGACCCTTATCTACTTCAAATACTATATTAGTTTTGTGACATTTAACTTGAAGCACCCTGTATATTCAAATAAACCACTGAATTGATTTTTTTAAGGAACAAATTTTCTGAATCCTGTGTGTATTTTTTTATTGTTTTAAAGTAGTGAACACAGCTCCGGGTTGTTCCTGTTTCGTTCGTAAGTCTTTTTACGCTTTCGCTTTATATGTACAGGGTGATACCAAATCGTAATCTTTACGAAACGTCCCCAAAATGAGATATGACGAACATGACTCTAAAGAAGACATATTTCTTGACCACCCTAGCAACTAAAAGAAACATTTTGCGTCTTTTCTTTGTTTATTGTAGAAGTCTTCCTCACACAGGTTATTTACGAGTTCATTTCCTAACGCGGCCATACCTAATACTTTTGCTTGGGGCGGGCGAAAATTGATTCTATAAATAATAAAGCAGCGCCCCAAGTGCGGGGGAGGGCGAAGTGTTTCTTATTTTTCTAACTCCAGGTCGAAGACAGAGAGCGCCACTGGGGCTTACAACCACCGAAGCTTTAAGTTCTAGGAAAATTTAAGTTGCGATTAAATTCCAGCTTTATTTGCAAAGCTCTCGCGCGATTAATTGACGCGAACGTGTTTAGTCGATCACCTTCTTTTTATTTAAAATTACGTGGTTGATTGAAAAGTTGAGTCGCCTCGCGGAAAGTTGATCTGATTATTATTATTTCTGAACCGTATTGTACAGGGTGTTCTAAAATAAGGTGCAAAACGTAAAATTGTGACACTCTTTGGGAGAGTTGTACAAAGGAGGTTTAAACTGAAGCTCAACTGAACCAGGTTCAAATTGAACAAAATCGCATCAAATTTTATTTATGAATGCATTAATTGCCATATGTCATTAAGATCCTATGCGAATTTGTTCACTTTGAACCTGGTTCAGTTGAGCGTCAGCTTAAACCTACTTTGTACAACTGGCCCATAGTATGTTATTTTTGTACTCATTTCGAGACACCCTATATATTCAATTGAGATCATTTTTACGCTCGAATTTTATTTGTTATTAATTCGTAATTTTTTACCTTCTTTTAATCTTCTAATCATTGTACTTTGATGTGATCGATGTTTCTTCCCTCAACAGAAATAAATTTTGTTTTATTTTTACCGTTTTTCATATTATTTTTTTATGCCAGCCTTCAATGTTCTTTTTAGTGTCATTTATTTAGCGAATATCCTGAGCATCCTTTACTTGGCAACGTATTTTATACCTTATTTCGGTACACCCTGTATATTACGATTCACGATTTGTTACATCGATTTCTAACTTGTTATTTATCCAAAGCTTCGGTCTAACTACTCTGTCAAAACTGACAGCTGTCAAATTTGAAGTAATCGTATACATAAATGGAATGCACACGCTAAATCATTTGGACTTTTATTAAAAAAGAAATAAAAGTACAAAATGTTAAATAATACTATAATAAAATAAAAATCGAAATCGAAATGTCAGATTCGAAAGCTATGTTTCGCATTTAATTATGTAGATTTAGTGAAAAAATATTTTCAAAAATTCTTTTTATTTATTTTCGTTGTAATTCTTCATAGTTCCTTGTATTTTCGTTTATGAAATGTAGTTCTTCTATTCGCTGCCGCATTTTACAACTTATTTCGGGGCTCTCTGTATATTGCAATTCATGAACAATTCATTTGTTTAGTTTTTTTTCAGCACTGACGCTTTTCGTCCTTACCTCTTTCGAATACAATCCGAGATTAAATGTCGACAGTCAAAAATGACTGTTCTTACCTCTTTCTAATACAATCCGACTTTAAATGGCGACAGTCAAAAATGACAGTTGTCAAATATGAAGCAGATTTATTTCTAAGTGGACGACAAGCACTAAGTATAATTTCTTTTGGGCTTTAATTAAAAATAAATAAAAATCGCAGTCACGTAAATAATTCATGGTAACTCAGATATTCGCTTTTTATTTCAGGACACCCTGTAATTTTTGTAATTTTTGTAATTTTTTTTTTTAATACAAACTACATTTCACATTTCAAGCAGATTTATTTCTTACTGGAAGGACAAGAACTAATTATAATTTCTTTCGGGCTTTAATTAAAAATAAATAAAAATCACAAAGTCACGTAAATAATTCAGCGCAACTCAGATTTTTACTTTTTATTTCAGGATACCCTGTAGATTTTACGAATTTTTTTTTCTAATTCTGAAAAATACAATTCAGATTTCAAGCAGATTTATTTTTAAGTGGAAAACGAGCACTAAAACCTGATTTTTCGATCACAGTTTAACTTTAATCTTCAGTTTATTTCCATTGCTGCTGTAGGAATAAACCGAAGGTCAAAGTTAAACTGTGTTCGAAAAACCGGGCCTAAGTATATTATCTTTTAGGTTTTCATTAGAAATAAATAAAAATCGCAAAGTCACGTAAATAATTCATCGCAACTCAGACTTTTGCTTTTTATTTGAGGACACCCTCTATATTTTATGAAAAAAATTTCAAAAATTCTTCGTTTCTTTCATATTACTTACTTTTTTAATAATTTTCCTTTCTATTGATGATCTAAATCGACGCATTTTGTTTTTGGAAAATTTAATCCCCTGGCAAAATTAGGTAAATTCAATATTTTTTCAGTTTTTGTAATTGTTCATTTTCGTTTTCATTATTCGTCATTTTTTTAACTTTCATTTCTCTCTACCGAATTTCGCACCGTATTTTGGGATACCTTGTATATTACGATTTATGAACAACGCATTTGTTAAGTTTTTTTTTAATCGCTTTCTAATTTGTTATTTATCGCTGCTTCTATTTAATGTTACAAATTAATTGGCGACAGTAAAAATTGACAGCTGTCAAAGGTGTAGCAGCCTTATACATAGATGGAAGCCACGCAGCAAATCATTTGGACTTTTATTAAAAACAATTTAATTCTTCGTTGTTCTTTCTATTTTCATTTATTTTATTAAATGAGGTTATTCTTTCTGTTTCACCGTATTTTCCAACTTATTTCGGGGCACCCTGTATATTGCAATTATTTTCTTCGACATCACTTCTTAACTTGCTTTTTATTTTTGCTTCTTCTTTAATGCAGGGTTTTTATTGGCACAAGATTGGCAATTTGTCAGAAAGAAATTTACGTCGACTCCCGCGGAAAGTAGATGAAGAAGAAGAAAAAGACGTCCAAATATAGAGGAGGGCGCGTAAATTTATTGCGTTGCGGAAAATCCTCTTATTCCAGGGAAGGGAAATTTTATGTTCGACGGACCGGGCGGCAAAATGTATTTCCGCGTTTACAGCCCTAATGTATTCGCACATAAACTGTGGAAACGCGATCGATTAGTATAATTTCAGCACGTGCTGCATCCGAACATCGATTATTCTGTCAACGCATTGTATTTCGTTTTGACATCTCATTTGTTTCCCTAAAACCTGCGCACATCCGAACGTGACGTAAATAAATAAAATAAAACACTGGAACTGTTCTATTGACAAAAAAAATTGCCTGCGTGCATAAGGGAGGGGGCAAAACATAATTTAAAGGTTCCACTTCGCTTTTCTTAAGTTATTCGCCCGTAATTACGAAGATAAACGAGCGAGGTTTGTTTAACGAGTATTTCTGAGGACCAGACGCATTAATAATATTAACCCCCACTTTACGCTCGCTTTGAATTTTGGCAAGGCAGGCTAAGAATTGCGTGTGAAAAGAATTGAGATTTATGTAGCCCCCCCCCCCTACATGTGGGTGGACATTTAATCGTTTTATCTGTCCGCTGGTGGATGTGTCACTGTCGATATAAAAGCTGTGACTTTTATGGCTTACGAGGATTATGAGTTGTGTATACAAGCGAAATTAAATTTGTATCTCGCTTTCAGGTTTGCCAGAAAGGGAAAGACATGCTTGTAAAAGAGAAACCTTATACTTGTACAGGGCGCCCATTATCCCTTGCAATTAGAAAATAGGCAACCCGTTCTACTCCCGTGCTTTTAGTGCATTGTGAAAACACGAAGTTATTTCTCATTTGTTTGATGGGTTGTCTATACTTAAAATGTTCGGGGGTCACGATTTAAAATGGCCACCCTCTCTAAAGACTAACAATAATTCTAGTCCCGAATTCAATTAAATTTCATTAAAATTTGAAGCGCACAAATCAAGCGGGCACTTCAAAATAATTTCCGTGCCAAAGAGTTGGCAATACGCGTCAGTTGGTAACACCTGGAAGTTAACTGCGCTGTAGTTCTTTGAATATGATTCGATGTAGTTCAGCATAAAAAGATTCGTTACTTTTTGTCTTTTTTTTCTACTGGGTTTTAAAACATCTTTCGTTCTCTGTGCAAATCAAAATCTCGCCGTAATCATTTATTTCCTGTCAGTTTTTTTAACTTCATTTAAATCAACCGAATTTTTGTTAAGTGTTCTAGTGCAGCGCCATCTAACGAAAAATAAATGAACGTTTTTGTTTATTTCTATAAAAACTCATTTAGCAGCGTAACATGTAGACAAATAAAATCATGTTTCTTTATTTATTTTAAAAAACGTAGCTCTGTCATAGCTATCGATTCAAAAATTAATTAATTTTTGGCGCTATCTGTTGAAAAAGAGGAAGTTCTTTTGGTTTACTTAAATTATAAATATTTGTCGTTGTACGGCTGATTTCGATTTCAATCTGCAGCATCACCTGTCGACAAAACTGAAAATTCAATTAACAGCGTTTACATATCGACAAACAAATGAAACACGGTTTTATTATTTATTTCAGAAAAACAATTGTTTCTTAAATGATTAATACAGACATTAATATTTAGCGCCATCTATTGAAAAACTAATGAAATGTTTGTATTTATTTCTTTTGTGAAAAGGGTCAAGCCCCCTCTGTGATTTTTTCTGACTACTCCACTGGCGAAATCTAGTCAAACGAATGAAACAGTTTTTTTTTATTTATTGAAGAAAAACAATTGTTTCTTAAATGATTAATTCAAACATTAATATTCAGCGCCACCTACATATTGAAAAATGAGTGAAAAGTTTGAATTTATTTCTTTTGTGAAAAAGAACCAAACCTCTGTGACTTCAATTCAAATATTTTAAAATTCAACGCCATCTATTGAAAAACTAATTAAATTTTTTTCTGAAAAGGACCAAGCCCCCCTCTGTGACTTTTTCTGACTACTTCACTGGCGATATCTAGTCAAACGAGTGAAACACGGTCTTTTTATTTATTTAAGAAAAACAATTGTTTCTTAAACGATTAATACAAACATTAATATTCAGCGTATTGAAGAACGAATGAAATATTTGTTTTTATATATTTTGTGAAAAGGATCAAAACCCCTCCGTGACTTTATCTGACTACTCCACTGGCGACATCTAGACAAACGAATGAAACACGCTTTTTATGTATTTAAGAAAAACAATTGTTTCTTAAGTGATTAATTGAAACATCAATATTCGGCCCCATCTATTGAAAAAAAAAGAATGAAATGTTTGTATTTATTTTTATATAAAAATTCGAAGCATCACCAAAGACAAAGAAATTAAATGTTTCTTTATTTCTGATTCCGATTTTATTTGCAACGACACCTATGAACAAGATCCAAAACTTAATTTATAGGTTATCTATCGAAATAAATCACGCTTTTATTATTTGTTTAAAAAGAAATAATTGTTTTGAAATGATTTATTCAAAAATTTATATTCAGCGCCAACTATCGAACACAAAGTGAGGTATTTCTTGTTTACTTTTACAAATATCTGACGATGCGCGGCTGATTTTGATTTCAAACTGCAGTGCTATCTGTGGACAAAACTCATAACTCAGCTATCAGCATCTATCTGTCGACAAATGAATTATTTGGTTAAAAAAGACAATTGCTTCTTCATGATTAATTCAAAATCAATATTTAGCGCCATCTATTGAAAAATGACGTGGTTTGGTTTACTATTTCGCAGCGCCATCTATTGACAGTGTAATTACATTTGTTTTACTTCTGATTCCGTAGAGCCGTCTATGAACAAGTTCGTTGGTTACCTATCGACAAATGTTATTGTTTTCTTTAAGAATAAGAATAAAGAAATGTTTATTGCCAATCGATACAATATATATCAAGGCATTGTCAAATACAACTTCGTTAGTGCTAACAATAATTACGTACATAAACAACAAATAAATTTGACTTGTCAAAAATGGTTCTCAAAATCACAATTAAAAAACTAATCTAAGTTATAAAAGCAATAATATTGAAGCATTTTTTTAATCCTTTTTTTAAACTCAGTAGCCGGTAGGATCCTGATGTGGTTGGGCAATTTATTGTAGAATCGATTTCCCCAATACCGGGTTCCATTTTGACCTATTTTCAGTTTTACAGGCGGCGTATCAATGTCTTCTTTATTACGGATGTCATAGGAACGTAGATCAGTTTTTTTGGTAACATTGTGAAGTGATTTTATGTAGATTAGATTATGCAGAATGTAGACACACGGTAGAGGTAACACATTATGTTTTAGAAAAAGCGGTTTACGATGCGCTCGTGAGTTTGTTTTTTCAATTGTTCTAACTGCCTTTTTCTGAAGCACAAATATCCTCTTTGCAAATGATGAATTACCCCAAGTTATTATGCCGTATTCCAGCATACTGTGAAACAATGAGTGGTATACTAGTAGGGCGGTGGTAACATCCGTAAGATCACGAATTCTTCTAATAAGGAAGATGGTTTTGGAAAGTTTTCCAGCTAGTTTTTCAATGTGATGGAACCACGACAATGAATTATCCAGGTCTATACCAAGCAGTGTTGCTGAAATGTCGTTATCAACACTTCTTCTTGACTTAAATCTGATAACTTGATTCTTCTCTGTATTCAATGAAAAATTATTCACTTCAAACCATTTCCCTGCAACTTCTAATATGCTTACTTCTGTCAGGTTATTATTCAATTCAAATAGAAAGGTGGTGTCGTCGGCAAATTGTATAGTTCTGACACTTCTTGGTATATTCGACAGGAGATCATTAACGTAGATTACAAAAAGAAGTGGCCCCAGTATACTGCCTTATTGTATGCCGTATTTTATTTTTTGCAACTGTGATTCATTTTTCGGAAGTGCTCCTTTTTGGTACCTATTTTCTAGATAAGATTGAAAAAGGTTATGAGCCACTCCGCGTATTCCGTAATATCACAGTTTTTCCAGAAGAATATTGTGGTCCACAGTGTCGAAGGCCTTGGTTAAATCGCACATTATAGCTGTAAGTTGCCTTCCCTCCTCTAGTCCTGTTAGCACGTCATCTATTAAAGTGGTAACGGCTTGTATTGTTGACTTCTTTTTTCTAAAACCAAACTGGGAATCATCTAAGACATCATATTTTTCAAGAAAGGGAACAATACGGTTTTTTATTGCTTTTTCATATATTTTCGAGAATACTGGTAAAATGGATATTGGCCTATAGTGCTTGGCTGCGTCTTCTCTCCTTTTTTAAATATTGGTGTGATTTTGGCTATTTTTAACTCATCCGGAAGCGTTCCTGAGATGAAGGAGTTGTTTATGAGATTAGAGAAGATGGCTATTAGTTCAGGTGCAATTTTACCAATGAACATCGAATCCATGTCGTATACATCCTTGACACAACTTTTCCGCAATTCTTTGAAAATGTTTGTTATTTCATTGTCATCGATCGGCCATAAATATAATGAATTTTCGTTTTTATTGTTCATGTATAGAAAATCTCTTGCTATTTCAGGGTGCTTGTCCATGGTATTACCTGTTGCTTTTCTGTCTCCTATATTCACGTAATAATCATTTAGTTGTGTTGCCGTTATTTGTTCATCTATATTAGAATTTTGTATTTTACGACCAGTTTCTTGATTTATTAAATTCCAAGCTGATTTAGAAACATTATCGGAATTTCTTATACATTGTATTTCTTATACATTATAAATTGGATTTTGCAATTTTTAATTCTGTTCTGTAATACTGCCTGTAAGTTTTATATATATCCGCCATTTCAGGATTCTTCCTTAAGGACGATTTTATCAAAAGTAGTGTCTCTCTAATTTGCTGTAAGTCGTTGTTGTACCACTTGTTGTCGGTTGCGTTGATTTTTATGTACTTGTACGTTAAAGGAAAAACTGTGTTATATGTTTCTAGAAAAAGTTTGTGAAAGTCTGTATACTCTAGTTGCTCTGGTTGTAGTTGCGATAGAAAATTTTTAAATAATTCTATGTTCCGTTTATTCATTGTCCGGTGAAGTTTATATTGCTTTTGATTGGATATCTGTCCGTATTTTAATTCAATGACTTGGCCTAAATGATCCGATAGATCAGGGTCCACAACTTTAGCATTAAATAAATCGGGATTGATGTTAGTAATGATATAGTCCAAACACGACTGACTAAGTTCCGTTATTCGTGTAGGATCCTTTATTGTCATTCTTAAATTATTTGCGGTTAGTAAGTCATTTAAAGTACTCTTGGCTGCAGAATTGGTTAAGTAGTTTATATTTAGGTCCCCACATATTATGATGTTTCTGAATTTTTGAATTTCGGTTAATATGTTTTCCAATGCATCGAAGAAAACCTCCATCGAGTCGTTGGGAGGTGTGTATATACTAACTAAACAACATTTTATATCATTTATGTATGCGGCGGCAACTTCAATGCATTTTTCTTTGGAGACATTTTTAATTGTATCAATTTCTTTCACTTTTAATCCATTTCTGGCATAAATAATTGTCCCTCCATGTAAGTATTCAGTTCGACAAAAAAACGAGCTAATACTGTAAATTGGAATTTGAAACAGATTAATTTTCCCATTTGTTTGCCAGTGCTCGTTGAGACATATGATATCTATGTTATTTTGGTTTAGAAACACTTCTAAATCTTCCATTTTATTGCTGATACATTGTATGTTTATATTAACTATTACAATATTAGTAAGTTTACCTGTAGGACATGCATTCTAGGTAGTAGAATACTTCTCGCTTTTCATTAATTGCTATTGGACGTCTATTTTATAATCGGTTCTCATCCTTACATATTCTGTTCGACAGTATTGGGCAAATTACATCAAATGGGGAATGATTAATGTCGATATCTAGAGATAACTTCTTTTTCGCCTCTTCACAGTTTGGACACATTTGGTTTTCGCCTTTGCATTGATCTGCTGTGTGCTTGCCCCCGCACTTCAAACATACTTCAAACGTACTTCATTTTTACAGATGCTTGCTACATGGTGGAAACCCAAGCATTTATAACATCTCAAAATATCGATATGTTCATATACACTACATACTGCAAAATTTATGAAGACTACTCCAAAATCCATTATGCTGTGAAAAGTTTTCGAATCCACTTCTACTATGGCCAAATACCTGGTTTTCATCTTTTTAATTGTTTTTACATTAATATATGCACTGTTGTCTATGAATTTATTTTGATTCAAAAGACACCTTTTTAGAGCGTTTTCATCGAGCGATTCCTCAATTCCAATAATTTTAATTTTCGGTTTTTGTAATTTTGGTACTTGAACTTTATATTTATCTCCCAGTTGTTCCTCAGTTGCCTTAGATATTTTTTCAACTTCTTCTTTATTAGCACATTGCACAAGTATGGTTCCGTTTCTTTTTTCGTTAATTCTGGTTATTCCAATATTTAGCACAGCTGGATTTAATCTTTTTTTAAGTAGGGTTTTCGTAATAGTGCTTTCCTGTTTGTCCTTTGGTTTTAGTAACACTACATTTTCTTTTCTTTTTACAATATTTTGCGTATGAATTATTTACAGAATTTTGTTCATTTAATTTTTGTTTATTACTTTTTTCTTCTCCTGCTAGTAAGTCCAGGGCTGAACGGAGTATTTTATTGTTATTTAAAATTTCATTAATAGAAGTTTTCGTTTCTTCACCCATTTGTAACAGTTTTTCTGTTTTTTCTATCTCAGAGCTTTTTGATTGTTGTAGGGATATCTTGTGTAATTCTTTTACATCTGTTGTTATTTCTGATATTTTACTTTCACAGTTTTCTGTTATTTTATTCCTTAGTTTGTTTAATTCAAATTTTAATTCTTTATTTTCTTTCAAAACCAGACCTAATTCATTTTCTATAACAATATATTGTTCATTAATAGTCTTAAACATTTTGAGAATTTCTTCCGCATTTAGTTAGTTCGCTTTGAGAAAATTTATTTCGCTTCTTAGTGCCGGTCAGTATTTGAGATTTACCTATTTCAACATCTTTTTCCAAATCTGTAAATACTTCGGTATTATTTTCTCAAGATTCGCATTTCCAACCTTTTTTTCTTTTTCCCCGCGTTTCTGTTACCCCTTCACAGGTGTTATGGTAGAACTGATTGCAACTTGTGCATTCAATAATCGATTTTATGTCGTTAAATTTCTTTTTACATGATGCACATACGTTTTCGATATCATCATTTTTTAGCATTTTCCTTGCTGTCGAAACAGACAATCTCACATCAATTTATTTGGTGCCTAGCGCGGCACGTTTGTTGTTTTAACCTGAATTTAATTACACGGTGATAAGAAAACCGGTACTACAATGTCCACGCGGTGAATGTTCAGATTTATTTTATTAATTACTTATCAGTCCCCGCAGCTCTAGATTTACTCTTTTGAGTAATGCACATGTAAAGTTAGTCACTTATGTCTATTCAGGTTTAGATAATTAATGTACGTTTTTCTCATGTAAATCAGTTTTAATAGAGACTCACAGTGAATTGTTGGGTGAACAACACGAGCACGACCACAGTCCACAGTCACAAACCACAGTTTAAAGAAACAATTGTTTTGAAACGATCTATTCGAAAATTAATTTGCAGCGCCATATATTGAAAATAAAATGTAGTTTTTTCTGTACTTTTACAAATATTTGACGATACACGACTGATTTCGATTTCAAACTACAGCGTCATCTGTGGACAAGACTCAAAACTCAATTAGCAACGATTATTTACCTATCGACAGATGAATCACACTTTTATTATTTGTTTAAAAATAATTGTTTCTTAATATTTAATTCAAAAATTAATATTCAGCGCCATCTATCGAACAACAAGCGAAATGTTTGTGCTTATTTTTACAAATATCAGATGATGTATGACTGATTTCAGTCTAAATTCGCAGCGCCCTCTATTGACAAAGTAATTAGGTTTTTTCTTTATTTCTGATTTCGATTTAATTTGCATCGTCCTCTATGAACGAAATCCAAAACGAATCATGCTTTTATTATTTGCTTTGAAAAAAAAAAGCAATCGTTATTAATGGTCGATTCAAAGTTAATTTTCAGCGCCATCTACCATTAACAAAAATGAAGTGCTTTTTCTTACTTAGACGACACGCTGCTGATTTCGACTTTTAAAGTTTGCAGCGTCATCTGTGCACAAAACCAAAAATTCAATTAGCACTGATTCAGAAATTAATTTTCAGTGCCATCTACTGAATAAAGGATGAACTATTTTGTTTACACTTCCAAATATTAGGCTATAAATGACTCATTGCTATCTCAATTCGTAGCGTCACCTATTAACAAAGGACTTAAGTTTCTCTTTATTTCGTTTTACGAATGGCAGCGCCTTCTATCGGCAAACGAAGCTTTTAACATTTGCTTCACAAAAACCTCTTTTTTAATAATAATTAATTCAAAGTTAATCTGTACACGCCATCTACAATTTGAATTTGCAGCGACACCTATTAACAAAACGGGGAACTAAACCTTTTTTTACAAAAAAAAATTAATTAATTAAATTCATCTGCGGCGCCATCTGTTGGCCAATGAATCAAGTCACCGTTATTTGGTTCACAAAAGTCAGTTGTTTTAGATCAAGAATCAATCTGTAGCGCCGTCACGTGTATCTAGAGCACTTATACTGGTTGAGCCAAAAATATTGTCGTCTGTTTGAATTTACAAATTTGATAAATTTTTTGATAAATGTTGGTATGTAACATAGGACCACTTAGACATAATGTAAAAGTACGAAGGAAAACGAAAATACTAAAAAAAAAAAATGAAAGAACAGTCAACATTGACAAGTGCTAACGCGATTGCCAACTATCATTAATAAAAAAAACCACGCGCCAAATTCAAAGGTGTTCCGAACAGTTTATTCACTCCGTATATTATTTTAAAATAAAGACGATTGAAACCATATGACCTTGAATCATTTTCGATCATTCTGTAAATATTAGTCATCAGTAATTTTTAAACACGGTACTCCCGATAAAAAAAGCTTTAAGTAATAACGTTTGGTATCAGATGTGGGATTTGATACATTTTGGAACCGATCCAACCATCGTCAGTGCCGCAGTTTAACCTAGTTTTATACTGTTGAAGCAAGAGATGGCTCTAGCTCTAGCTCCTTTCAGAGTACTCGGTCTTTTAATGTTCGAGACTCTGATTTTAATAAAAATGTGTAAAAAGATTCAATTGCAAAACTATTTTGATAATTGCCAAAACATTATTGAAAAGAGTTTCTAAATTCACTCTAGAGATGGCGCTAGAAATTAATAAATAATCTAAAAGGTTAAAGCAACTTCTAAATAAAAATATAGGTAATTCCTCAGCATCTTTCTAAGTAAATTTCTTTGATTAATTTTTAATGCAGTAATTACTTGACACAAACAGCTCTAATTTCAGCCCAGAGATGGCGCTCGTTCTCCTCTATTTATGCAAAATGTAATTTAATGACATTTTCTCGATTACAACGAAAGCTACGGCTTGCCCCTGAAATATCCAAGCCATCATGAGATTAAACCTTCTGAAAACGGGGTTAATATTTTACTCGGTGAAGTCAAAACCCCATCTCTCGTGTATTTTTTGCCTGCTGGGGATGATCCGTTTCGAGTGCGGGTTTATCGCAGGGGAATAAAAGCGAGAACGCGCGCAGGTCGATAGGGCCTCACCGCTTGGACCCATTATTTTTCGGCGAGGGCTGCGGCGAGTTTGAGCGAAAAATTGCCAGATCATAGTTTACATGAAAAAAAAAAGAAAAACTAAAACATCAGGGAAATCTACGATGCATGAAAGAAAATGGCATAATTTCTTGCTCGGGTTCAATGAAATACGCGCTTCATGAATAAATTTTGCTATTGCCAATCGATGCATGTAAATGTACAATCACTTCCAACTAAATCGACACTCCTGGACGCTAGTTGCGCCGTTATTGGTGTCTGCAACTTTTAGTAATTAAAAAAAATACAAAATTATTTTCGTAGTATATTTTGTAATGGAGCACTTCACATGCTTGCTTCTGCACTCTGCACTGCGTATTTCGATGGCGATGCAATCGTCCGCAATATTAACTTCGACGAATTAAATACAGCAATGTTCTAAATAATGACGGAAGTAGGAGGTATTTTGTTTAAATAAAAGTGAACTTGTTAGAAAAAGCGCTGTCAATGCTGACTTCACAACTTAATTACGTCCGCTTAATTACGTCCAAATTTCGCCATAAAAATAATAAAAATTAAATTTTTTGTCAATAGATGTCGCTGCAAATCCACACTGAAATTAGTCGTACTACGTCTGGTTTTTGCAAAATTGAAGAAGAAACATGTTGCGCGCGCTAGAACGATGAATCCTAAATAATAAAAGCTTAATTCGTTTTGCAATAGATGGCGCTTAATTACACTATAAAAATTGCATTTCGTTTTGATATCTCAATTGGTGCGCCTGGTTTTGCAAAAAAATACCGCGCTACAATGGATCAGTTCATATGAAATAAGTGATTTTTGTAAAAACAAATAATAAAAGCTTAATTCGTGCAGCAATAGATGGCGTTTAATTACACCAGAAAAATACATAAACAATAAAGTTTAAAGCTTATATAGATCGATGTCGCTACAAATTCAAAGTATATTGCGCAAGGTTTTTTCCAAGAATAAACAAAAATACTTAATTTCGCTGCAGTTTTTTTTTTCAATTGTAAAACTAGCAATTTCTGTGAAAACAAATGGTAAGAGCTTCGAGATTCATTTTGCAATAAATGGTGATGCAGATTGATTCTTGATAACTTAATTCTTTTGCCAACAGATGGTGCTGCAGATGACATTTAATTAATTACATTTGTTTTTTTTTGTAAAAAGAAATATAGAAAAATTTAGTTTCCCGTTTTGTTAATAGGTAATAATAAAAGCACGATTCGTTTTGGATCTCGTTCGTAGATGGCGATGCAAATGAAATCGAAATCAGAAATAAAGAAGAAAACTTAATTATTTTGACCGTAGATGGCGCTGCAAATTAAGATTGAAATCAGTCATGCATCGCATAATATTTGTAAAAATAAACACAAATACTTCATTTGTTGTGTGATAGATGGCGCTCTGTGATTTTTATTACTACGGCACGGGCGATATCGCAGTCTTTCAAACATGCAACATAAAAAACATTTTGGAAAACAATGAATGTTTTTAAAACAACGCAGTTCTTTTCTTTTTTCTTTCTATGATTTTTTTTACTGCGGCACTAATCATACCGCGGGTTTTCTTGGATGAAACGCAACGAAACAAGAAGAGGATGGCTCTTTAGACTTGAATTTAAATAACGAAACAAATAATAATAACTTAATTCCCTTGCCAACAGATGACGTTACAGATGACGTTTCAATAAGGTACTACATGAACATACTTCGTAAAGAGGTAACGCATTTAGTGATTTTTTATATCTATCCTTGTCGTAAATTACTCTCATCTAGGGATAAAAAAAACAGTTGGAAATATTATTTGAAGTGACGCTTGTCAAAGTTAGTGTCAGTGATTAAGAAAATTGAGTTTAAATATCGCATCCCAAACTTTTATCGCATGACATTTAATGATTCCGCCTTTTTCGTGAAAGAAAAATTCTGCACTTCTTAAAATAACAACTTTTTGATTGGTAAATAACTTAACAGACTTAACTAGACATAACCTAATACACTTTTAAATTGAAACCAGTGACATTGCGGTAAACAGAATTCCCTAAAACTGTTGTCTTCCTTATTGCACTTGCGACAATTGTATTTGTTATCTTTGTTTCTCAATCCTCTCACGAGAGGAATGGGATTGCGTTGTTACGGAGTGTTGATTTAGTACCTTACGTTTCATTCATTACATTTGCAGCAAACATTATTAACGACATCTGCGAATGAAGTATGCAACTAGTTTCTGCAAAAAATGTGGCTGCGCAAACTATTTTTGCTTAAAGTTAGAAAACCTGTTTCATGAGATGGTAAATAATCAATCGTTGATTAATTGAATGAGTGACGTAACGTAGCTAAGAGGGGGACGGGAGGAAGGAGATTTTATTATTATTTACTACTTAAATTATTATACGATAAAACGACAGAAACTGGCGGGAAATTTAAAGAATATCCGCGCGTCATTGCATTTTAATTTTGTTTTTTACTTTCTAACTCAAATTATGATCGAACATAACGTAAGCAGCGACATCTGTGTATAGAATTTTTAATTACTTTCTGTCAAAAAGAATAAAAAATTGAAAAATGCGCGGCAATTTTACTGTTTCAGTTAATTTCACCTCTCGCCATTGTTCTATCTTGCTTTGGCTCTGCAATTATTTTACGATAAGACGTAACTGGCGACATCTATATGCAGAATTCTTAAGAAGTTCAGCGGGAAATTTCTAACAGAATGTAAGTGGCGACATCTGTAAATAGAATTTGAGATTATCGTCTGTCAAATAAAAAAAAAAAACAGAAAAGTGCACGCCATTTATTTGTACTGTTTTACTTAATGTCGCCCTTCGCCATCCGGTTAGTCTATATTGCTTTATTCCTTCAATTATTTTACGATAAAACGTTGGAATGAAGCAAACATAACTAGCGACATCTATGTGCAGAATTCTTAACAGGTTTTGGCGAGAAATTTCAAGAACATTCGTGCGTCAAGCGTCATTGCATTTTAATTTCGATTTATACTTTCTAACTCAAATTATGTTCGAACAGAACGTAAGCGGCGACATCTGTGAATAGAATTTGCAATTACCTTCTGTCAAAAAATGCGCGCCATTTTTACAGTTTCACTTAGTTTCGTCTTTCGTCATCCGGTTAGACATCTATCTTGTTTTACTCTACAATTATTTTATGGTAAAACTTCAGAATCAAGAAAACATAACTGGCGACATCTAGGTATAGAATTCTTAACAAGTTTCAGCGAGAAATTTCAAAAATATCCGCACGTCATTGCATTTTAAGGAAGCTTCTTTGGCAATGGCAATCAAGTGACTGAGAATGTAACTCAAGTAAAATTTCTATGGCGTCTTAGATGACGAGGCGAGTCACTTGCTTCACTAACTTAGATGTTGCTATGGCAATTCAGTTCGAGTTAAATTTCTATGACAATCAAAATTGAGAGAGAAAGGATTTCACTAACGCAATAATTGCTTCCAACTCCGACTCCGATTCCGACTATAGAACCCTATTTTTATACATTTTCTCCCTTAGGCCTCTTCTTCTTTTTATTCGCGTGGTATTTTAGTTATTCTTTAATTTGGCAACGGCGCGCATGGTTTAATCATTTTAGTCTTCGAATTTTACTGTTTCAAACGCCGATTCTTCTTTCTCCGTGATTTCTCCTTTCTTCTTTTTCGTCTTTACTCTCCTTCCCCTTCTTCCAAGTACCTTCAAACAATTTTGGGTTAAGCTTTGACTTAGCAATTGCATTTTAGTCACTGTCCTACTTTTAGTTTCGGTTCGCTTTTTGATTTGCTTGCTAAAGTTCACCCTTCTTCTTTTACAAAGCACTTACACTTCTAAATTTATTACGTTTATTTTTTTATTTGACTTGGTTTTTTGTTGTTTTTTTTGCGAAGAGAAATATAATAGAAACGTTTATTTTCCCGTTTTGTTAATAGGTGGTAATAAAAGCATGATTCGTTTTGGATCTCGTTCACAATTGACGATGCAAATGAAACAAAAATCAGAAATAAAGAAAGAACTTAATTACTTTGTCAATAGATGGCGCTGCGAATTGAGATTGAAATCGGTTCTGCATCGTCTAATATTTGTAAAAATAAACACCAATACTTCAAAATTGTTGGTTGCAAGTCGGCAGGATTGCAATGGGGCCCCCGAGCATATTCTGTATAGCTATTTCGGCCCTAATTGGGGCCTGATCAGCAGAACAGTAGCCCGAGAACTCCATTATAACCCCGACGACCAACAAGATATCATACGCAGGTAGCGCGTAAATGCGTAAACGTAAATGCGCGTAAACGTGTGAATTATAGGTCAGAAATTATCCGTGCCTCGGCGCGCTTAATTCACACTAATTTGTTGTTCGATAGATGGCGCTGTGAATTTTTTACTACAGCACCGGCGATGTCGCAGTCTTTCAAACACGCAAGATAAAACAACATTTTGGAAAACAATGAAGGCCTTTAAAAGGAGATGGCATTACACTCAACTCATAACAACGCAATTCTTTTTTATGATTTTTTTTTTTGCTACGGCGCTGATGATACCGCGTGTTTTCTCGAATGAAACGCAACGAAACAAAAAGAGGATGGTCTTTAGACCTGTATTCAAATAAAAAAAACTACAGTTTCGTTTGTTAGAGGCTGAGCCCCCTTTGTGTGTATGTTTTTTTTTTGCTATGGCAATGCTGACTCTCGTGCGTGAAACGTAACAGAACACGTTGCCATTACGTTCGGAGAGGATTAAGCTTCACGTTGCAGATGTTCGAGATTCCATCCGCTTCAGGCGATTGTCGGGATATTGAAATTGAATCCTGCGCGGATGCAACTCGGCGGCCAACAAGAAAACCTGATTGCAAAGGACGAAAGGACGTCTTCTCCTAAAAAGCGCGCCCATTTTCTTTGGCGCTCGCTACTGATGTCAGAGGGGGGGACAATCCCGCGAGAACCGAAAGAGAAATTCCTTATTGTTTAAATTAAAGGCTCTGCGGTTTAAGTAAGGCACATACTTGAGCGAAGCTACCTTTCGACGGCGCGGTGCGGCGTCGCTTATAATAGCACAGGGCAATTTTTTTTTAAATTAAAAATTATCAAATAAATAAATCTAAATTGTAAAATAATACCAGATGTGTTTACTTTTGATTATTTCTGATTAATCAAGAGTTGACATTCCGCCCCAATCTCGGGAAAGGCGGGGGCTTAAAACCCGAGACTATTTTGGAATAACATGCACATAATCGTCGCTTCAATGGTCCATTCGCCGCCCCATTAACGATCCCTTATATGATGTCGCGCTCGGATTTTATCGGCGTATTTAACGGCCTTGTTTAGCCGCGACATTTCTCTTTTAGCGGTCGACGTTACATAAAAATTTAGTGACCGACGCCGACGCCGCGTCCGTCCCGTTCTGGTTTATATTAATTTCCGTTTTACGACTGTCACACGACGCGTGTGTGTTTATAATCGGGCTTTTAGTTCCTCGCGCGGCGGACGTCGGATAGGGCTCCCATTAAGAAGGGGGCGAGCGGCAATTTTTTTTAGAACGGACGTAAAAAGCACAATTAAGGGGTGTTACGATGCGTAACATTGTAGCTAACGCCTCTTTCTTCATTGCTTTCGCCGAAAACTATTTGATAACACGAGGGGCGAAAGTAATTCAGTTATTTTTTAGGGCCGACATTTTTTTTTTCAAATATTTGTCGATTGTCTGGGATTATTACGATGGTATTTGAGGTTAGCACTTGTCAAAATAAAAGAATAATGCGGGCCACGCTCATTTCCTAAGCGCAAATGTCGCCGGCGAACAAAAAAACAACACGAATTTTTGGCCGCGCTTCGTTGCGTTGCGCTTCACTTAAGTGCGCGACTGGATTAAACCAGTTTCTCCGTTTGTTGATTTCTACTAGACGCCAATGTTAAAAAAAAGGATTAAAAATGAATGTAAATTTGAAAAAAAAGCGCACGCCTGTTTTCAGCACGACAGAGTTCATGCATAATTGAAACACACCTTTATCAACGGGATTAAAAAAATATATAATCAATAAATTGACGATGATGGTTGTTTCTAGTCTCTTTTTATTAAAAAAAAATACAGAAGGAAACAAAAGAAGATCGCTTCAAATTTATTTTCGAAGTTAATCTTTAAGAAACAGGCAGGAACAAGCGAGAAGAAAAAAGTGCGATTTTGAAGACGGAAACAAAAGACGATCGATTGATTAATAAAGTCCGAAAGAATTTCACAGTATAAACAATCTAGGCAACAAGGGCCTCGAGTGACAAACTTTAGCCAAAATACTGACTCTTCTTACGATAAGTGGCCATTACGGCACGTTAACGTAAGTAAGCTGCGCGATGAAGACACTCAGCGAGTGAGAACCTCACCCACGTAAGGTGGCGAAGCCGGTCTAAACACACCTCGTAATCCCTTGAGGATAGGCAACTTAAGTCACTCCAGTGACTTAAATGAGTGGGACCAAAAGGAAGGCTCGCACAGTACTTGTAGTAAACGACTTGGTCCTACCCTGTATGTAGCGAAACCAAAAGTGTGAAAGAATTAAGAAAACAAATTTCGTCTTTTCGTTTGAAGAGTTTTAGCCGAAAATTTAAATATTAATGTAACGTCATTCTGGATTCGACCGCCACCCCCTTTACACCCTTATATGGCCGAGAAATACAAATTTCGATAAAAAAAACCATCATTATCAGTGCTTTATTGAATAAGGGGCGACAACAGGGGCGCTGTTTACGAGAGGGTTGAGACATGGTTGAGACTTACCCTCAAGGGTGTTTACAGTTTTATTAAGGAAAAGAAAATTTATGCAAAAATAAATAATTTTTTCCATGAAAATCATCGACGCGACGGCCAGCGTACTTCTACCCTCACACATAACTTGTGTCGAACCTGGGCGGGATGGGGGGTGAGCAAACTATTAGGTGCTGGTGTTACACGATATATTAGATTAGCAAGTTTGAAAGTTACGGGCTAATGAAACATGGCAGGCAACTATTTCTTGCAACGACCACGAAATAGCCCGCAGCTTTTTAATTAAATTCCAAACATCAATTAACGTTTTCATATAAAAAAAAATCTTTTATACAATATTTGTATGTAACCGAAGAGTTCTGATTAGTTACGATGAAAAGTTTGCAAGTGTTGAATGAAGCTGTAATGTAACCATCGCACACGTGTTCCAAAACGGATGCAGGTGTTTTCTGAAACGTCAGGCGAACTGACACCGCGCGGTCGCTTCGTGCGGAGCTAAAATAGAATATCACTAAAACAATATCGGATTGTAAAAATTACGTGTCATCTATTGACATACAAGATTGATTTTTTCCGCCTGGTGTGTAAATTAATTCGTGGCGTAATTAATTAAATTTGACTCCGTTCACGGAGAACTCGAACGAATTCAATCGTTTGCTATTTTTGCGTTTGCTTTTTCCATCCCTCTTGCTTTTCCGCACGAACCGCCCAATCAGAAAATTCTACGAAGGCAAAAAAGCCAAAAGAACATAGTGACCGGAAAGTTAAAAATAAGCACCATCTCTTGGACGACAGCCAAAACATAATTGCGCTAAAAAGTAGTGGATTGTAGGCAACTACTCACAGCGCCATCTATTGACGTACAAGAATGATTTTTCCAACAATAACAATAAAAATTAATTCGGACTGTAGTTCAGGAATCTTTGAAATTTAACATTTTTTAAAAACACAGTTTATTCGAAACGAATTCAATTATCTGTTATTTTGCCATAATTATCACATACGTGTTCCAAAGCGGATGCGGATGTTTTCGGTAACAGAAAGGTCAGGCGAACCGGCTGATAGTAATTAATTTACTGCCCTCTAGATTTGTAGATGAAATTTTTTTGTCAATAACCGAAATTAAAGATTCATTTTTTTTTGTAAAAAAAGTTAACAAACAATTTACGTATTTTCCCAGAGACACGATTACACTTTTTTTTCAGATCATTTAGTAATATTAATTAATTTAATTATAATTCACTATCTTTTAGTTGCAACGGTTTTTTTTGTAATGTTAATATGAAAGCACACAAATGGAAATGCCCGAATTGTCTACCTTAGTTAGCATTGATTGAACGCAAACGAGAACTTAGTTTTAGCTAATTACAAAATGATAAGCTTCTTCAGAAGAATTCACAAATATGAAGCAATCGCCTATTACCCACATTCAGCCATTTCGTTTCGTGAAGTTTGGGTGTTACATGATCGTATCTTCTCAGACCATAGATGAACCGCAGACACGAATTTTGTGTTTTTTGAATACGAGAACGAGTTTCAAAATCAATGCACGGACCATAAACAGCATCACAGTAATTGAATCTGGATAAAACTAGAGATTCACATAGATGTATTTTTAGATGAACTGGAATAAACTGCCTATTCATATACATATAAGTGTTTCAGCGAAGAATAAGATTTTTGAATTAAATTATTTATATGTATATGAAGTAAATCTCAAGTTATAGTCAAAAAGAATACCTAAGTTTTTTACAGTATCACTGAAGGAAAGCTTAACATTGTTGACAAATATATACTGTTTATGGTCCTCAAGCGTTCTTTAGAATTGCCAAAAATAATAACGGAGGATTTCCGAGGGTTTATCTGCAAACAATGTGCCTTAGAAATTTCAGTTAACAACCTCACATCCTCATTCACCAAATCAACGCTAAATTTAATTCAGAAAACTTAAAACTATAGTACAACTGCGTATCATCGGCATAGAAATGACTAATACACGAATTTAATTTATTATGAAAATCTGATGTGTACAGGGAGAATAGAAGGGGTTCTAATATAGAGCCCTGCGGTGCACTAGAGTTAATCTGGTGAAATGAAGATGTGAGTCCATTAACAAGAACAGCCTGCGTTCTGTTGCTAAGATACGAAGATATAAATCTAATATAAGCAATGTCATCAAAACCAAAATAATGTAGTTTTGCACATATTAATTTATTGCTGATTGTGTCGAATCAATTAAAACTAATGCAGTTAAATGTCCTGTATCAGTAGCCCTCAGTATATCATCCGTTACCTTCAAAAGAGCAGTGCTTGTACTATGTCCAGACCTGAAACCAGATTGCGTAATCTGTAACATCGTAAGCTGTTAATATCGACATTAACTTTGAATTGATTAAATACAATTTTTTCAAGACATTTCGATAGAATAGGTAATAAAGATATTGGATGCAGATCACCGAAGCTTTCAACATGTTTTTGTTTAGCAATAGGTATAACTGTAGCACATTTCCAGGTTAGGGGAAATTCACCTCGCAATAAACACAGATTGATAACATGTGTTAAATATTTGGTTAAGAAAGGTACACAGAGCTTAACCATCTGCAAATTAATTCCATCATAACTACTGGCATTGGACTTAAAGGAATGAATTGTTTTACCAACTGTGCAGACAGTCACAGATGAAATGTAAAAAAGGACTCACAATTAGGTAATCGATTGTTTAAATAAAAAGACAATTGGTCGTATTCACAAAGCATCATTTACTTTAAATGCTCCGTTTAGTATTTGGTAATGATTTATAAATCGTCCATTTAGGTCTGATTTGTTAATAAATTAAACAGAGGCTTAATGGAGCCTAAACGGATGATTTAGCTATTTTTCCTATTCACAAAGCTTCATTTAGCACATGTAATTAAATTAATGTCAAATAAATGAAACTGTTTCTAAATTGTACTTGTATGGGTGATTTATCTAAACTTTCCAGAATCAAGTCACATAACAACTTTAGCTAAAATGTATGATAAGATTAATTCAATATACATTGATTATTCAAAACAATTTTTTGTAAATATAATATTTATAAAATTATGCACGAAGACGGAAACAGAAATAGATCGATTTATTTCGATGGCATTTATTTCTGACTTTTTATAGAAAATTGAGAAGAGAAAGTAAGAAGAAAGGCGAAAACGAAGGAAGATCGTTTGATGCTGACATAAACAAAAGAAAATTCAACTTGAAGGCTTCCGCGGCCGTCGTCCATGTTTGAATTGGCTTCCGGTTGGAACCGCGTCACGTTGACTTCTTCTACTGCCGACGTTTCGTTCTCCATTGCAGAAGAACTTCCTCAGGGCTGCTGCTGGTGTTGCTACTGCTTCTCATTAGTCGTAGAATGAGTGGGTATGTCTGTTGTCGTGGTATTTATAGTCATCGGTGGGTGTAATGGGTCGGAACGGTGAGCGGGAATTGGTCTGTTAGGGCGTGACGGATCGTTAATGAGATGTTTCCAGGCTTTGTGGAGGTAAAAGTCAGTATCACGGTTCAGGTTATTGGGGTGTTTAAGGATTTCTATGGATTCATGGATTTTACGATTGAAAAAATAAGATGAGCGGGCTAGAAGTTTTGTGTCGGAGAAGAGGATTTGGTAACCGTTTTCTAGTTTGTGTTCAGCTAGGACCGAGCCAGTTGTTTGTAATAGTCTAGTAATAGCGTTCATGTTCAGAAACACGAGTGCTAACAGATTGTTTTGTTTCACCAATGTATACACGCCCACAGGAATATGGAATTCGGTGAAGAGGGTTTTGATAGAGCAAAGACGGGACTGACTAGCGAGTTAATGACCGACTGTTTTAGAGAAGGATGATGATGTGAATGTGCATTCAGATAGCGATCAGTATGGGTCGGTTTGCGATACACAGAACGTCCTAATCTACCGTTAGGGAGGCCGCTTACTAAGATATCATGGAAAGGTAAGGAGCCGTCAGTTTCGTATTCCTAAGTGAAACGAATATCAGGATGTTGAGAAATAAGTTGTCGAGGGATTCCTTACCGTGTGGCCAAATAGCAAACACATCATCAACATACCTGAACCAACACTTGGGTTTAAGGGAGAAAGAAGTAAGGGCTTGTTGTTCGAATGCCTCTATAAAAATGTTTGCTATTATTGGGGAGAGAGGAGAATCCATGGCTGTGCCTGAGACCTGTTCTTAATAATGATCACGGAACATGAAATATGTTGAGGTTAAACAACATTCTATTAAGGGTTGGCTATGGGCTGTGAACACTTGTTGTATGATTGTGATAGTGTCGGAAATTGGGACTTTGGTGAAAAGAGATTCTACATCGAAGCTGACAAGAATGACTTGAGGGTCTAAGGATATCTCGTGAATTTTTTGGACGAAGTGCTGAGAGTTGAGGTTTCACTTTTACCTGCGACCGGTTTGAGAGTCCGTGCTAGATATTTGGAAACTTTGTAGGTTGGTGAGTTAATTACGCTAACTATGGGACGTAAAGGTGTACCGGTTTTGTGGATTTTTGAAAGACCGTAAAGTCTGGGAATTCTGGAGTCACGGGGATCAAGACTTTTTGTGTTTCTGGTGGGATATAAATACCACGACAACAGACATACCCACTCAGTCTCAACGACTAATGACTCGAGAAGCAGCAGCAGCAATACCATCAGCAGCAGCAGCCCTGAGGAAGTTCTTCTCTAATGGAAGACGAAACGTCAACAGTAGAAGAAGTCAACGTGACGCGGTTCCAACCGGAAGCCAATTCGGACGAAAAGAAGCTTCATTGGTGACGCAAATAAAAGATTGGTCGATGAAGACAGAAACAAAAGAAGACCGTTTCAAATTTATTTATGTTTGATCTCAACCTTAAAAAATGGACAGGAACAAGTGAGAAGAAGAAAGTGTGATTTGAAATTTTAGATAGAAAAAAAAAGAAATAGAATAAAGACAAAAGTGCGACTCGACTTTCTTTTAATAAAGACAAAAGCAAAAGAAGATCGATTGATGACGATACAGAAAACATAGATAAGAGGTGACATTTAATTTAGATGTAAGAAAAGAAAAATGAGAAAAAAGAAGTGCGATTCGAAATTTTTGGATAGAGACAGAAACAAAAGAAGCTCGATTGACGATGACATTTATTTCTGAACTTTTATAGAAAACTGAGAAGAAAAAGTAAGAAGAAAGTGCAGAAAATAAAGGAAGATCGTTTGATGCTGACATAAACTAAAGAAAATTTATTGATGCCGACAGAAGCAAAAGAAGTTCGATTGATTATGACATTTACTTCCGGTCTTTAAGAAAACGGACTGGAGAAAAGAAGAAAAAAAAGCGACTCGACGTTGTTTTTTGAATAAAGACAAAAACAAAAGAAGATCGATTGATGTCGATAGAAAAAAAAAAGAAATAAATAGAAAAACAAAGGAAGATCGCTTGATACTGAAATAAGCAAAAGAAAATTAATTTATTGATGCTGACTGAAACAAAAGAGGATCGATCGATGATGACATTTATTTCTGGTCTTTAACAAAACTGACAGAAAGGAGAAAAGAAAAAAGTGCGATTCGACGTTGTTTTTTGAATAAAGAGGAAAACAAAAAAAGATCGATTGATGTCGACAGAAAAAATCCTTATAAAAATCCGTTTTTTAAAAACGCGGGAAAATTGCAAGCTTTCCCCAAATCTCAAGAGATGTCGTTGCAAAACATTTTCATATTTTTTATGTGAATAAGATTATTATTGCTGCTTGATTCAGATTCCAGATGGTGCCTGCGTATAATTTAATTTAACTTTAACAACTCGCCTTCTCTCAAAATCCGGTTCGCAGGACCAAAATTTCGAAAAATAAAAAGGTTGGGTTTTAAAATCGACGAAATGCGTTTAGTTTCAACAAAAACACTTTTTTTCGACTTGAAAGTTGACTTGAAAGTTCGTTTGAATTCGTAGCGGGCAAAAGTGATGCCCACATTTCCTTTCCGAAAAGCTTCAGTTTGAGAGACCCTATGTAAGATCATTTCGGATGACATTTAATACGGACATTTAAAACAAATACCAAATTACACTTTTTTGTTTTTAAATAAAAATTCATTCGAATTCTGTGGCAGGTACATACAAGTAACACTACACTTTCTGTCAAAATAATTTCAACTTGGAAGACTCTGTATAAGACCATAATAATATTTAAAACAAGCAAACACCAACTTACACTTTTTTGATCTTAAATAAATGTTCACTTCAATTCTGTGACTTTTACTGATGATGCGATGCCACACTTCCCTTCCTTAAAAAACTTCAGCTTGGGATACCCTGTATAAGATCATAATAATATTTAAAACAAGCAAACACCAAATTACACTTGTTTTTTGATCCGAAATAAAAGTTAATTTGAATTCTGCGGCGGGCCTGATAATAAACTCCGGATTCCAGAGATCAGAACTGAATCCGAGGGCGATAAATATTCATGAGGAAAAGAGAATATCTCGCCGTTTAAATTCATCGCGGCGGTTAGCGATAAACAAAGATGTCGCTGTATATTTACAGGAAATTGCACTGGGGAGAGCTCTCCGGGCGTACGGCCCGTGCATTCAGATCGAGCGAGGAGAAACGAGAAACCCCCGCGCCAGGGGATGGGAGACGTTTTATTCTCGGCGGCGGCTCTCTCAAATTAGAACGCGTCGTCCAACGTGAAAATTTTTCTAGTACGTGTACTCCTACATAATCAATATTCGACTATAAAGTGCATAAAGCTAAAAAAAAAACACTTGCCATGCATTCTGACCTAAATGGTAGGGTATAGACCGTTCAGAAATGGTTCAAAGTCACATGGTCTCTCATTGCTCGCATACGTTACTTGACAAACGCAACTAGAATGGGTTGCCTATTTTCTAATTTTAAGGGGTCACAATTAAAAATGGACACCCCGTGTAAGGTAGACATCTAGCAACGTGTGCACTTGTTTCTCTTTTAGGCGCCTGGACCAATAAAATTCGAGCGAACGAAACACGGTGGGGTTTATTGGTTCTTTTGTTTTATTAATAATAGACACAAAAATTTTGATTGGCGATGAATTAAAAAAAAGCGAACTAACGAAATACTCCATTTTTATTGGTTCTTTTGTTTTAATAATAATAGAATTTTTTTTGATCGCAAGTTAATCTTAAAAACAATTGAATAGGCTAATAAAATTCGCGCTGACCAAACAAGCTTTTTTTATTGGTTCTTTTGTTTTAATAATAATGACAAGGGAAAATAATTCTGATTGGATGACAAATTTAAAAACAGTTAAATGGGGCAATAAAATTTGAACTGGCTACACATGTCATTTGTTTTAATAATAACAATGGACAACAAATTGATTGCACAATAAATTTAAGCAACGATTGAATGGACCAATAAAATTCGAGTTGGGGATGCGCGTCAATGGTTCTTATGTTTTAACAATTGAACAAGAAATTGATTGCGTAAATAGTTGAATTGATCAACAATATTCGAACTGACGGAATATACCCCATTTTTATTGGTTCTTATGTTACAATAGTAACAACAACACAAAAAATTTCTGATTGCAATAATAATTGAAAGGACCAATCAAATTCAAATCAGGCGAAAATCACTGTTTTATTGCTTCAAATTACAAAAACCAAAGAAAGCGAGTAGCATTCTAGAAATCAATTTCAAGTAAATTTAAAATATTATGAAAAAATCTATAAAAAAACTAGAGTGTATTAAAAAAATACAAAGGAAATGATAAGAAAGAAAAATATTAGATTGGATTTTCCACGTTCCTCCAGTTTGTAAAGTGAACAGCGAAAGAAAAGCTGTCTAGTAAGTCGGTCGCAGCCGCAGTCAGCAAAACCGTAGTAACCAGTTTCCGGACAAGCTTCTCGATACACCTTTATTTTCGAAGCAACTTTATTTGCAATTCTTTTAAATTTTCTTCGAATGAAAACACAAGAAATGAGAAAGTTGTTTACCTCAAAAGATTTACATCATCAAGCGTCAGTATTAGATATAAAGAAATTGTTATTTTTTTTAGTTTCGTTTTCGTACAATTTTTTTAGTTTGTCATTTAATCCTGAAGGATCTGTCAATCGTACAACGAAACTCCAATATAAAAGTATAATAAAATCTGCCGTACTTATGATTTTGTTTCATCATAATAATAATAAAAGAAATTAAAGCGAACTAATTTTAATTTGATGGAATGTTTTTTCTTAGTTGCACGTTTTCTGTTTTTTTTTTACGTTCTAACCTTTTACTTTTTACGGTCTAACGTTTCGACGACGCCAATTCACTTTTGCTCACTTTTTGTTCATTAAATTTCTGACGCAATTAAATCTCAGAAACTTGTTGAGGACGAAATTTTACATAACTAGGTATTTAATATTGTCGGATGCGGCTGCGACCGGCTTACTAGATAGTTTTTTCCATTACTTTTCGCTCTGAAGTATCTCAGAGAACCAACTTTTGTCGTAATTTTCTGGGTTTTGAATTTTTTTTTCCTTACGTTTGGCCTTTTATTTTTACGGTCTGACGTTTCGGCGGCGCCAATTTGTTTCTTATTTGTTTGCTTTTAAAAGCTTTGCGGTTGTAAATTTTTTTGTTCATTAAAAGCAAATCTCAGAAACTTGTCGAGGGGTGATGTTTTTACATAGCTGGGTATTTAATACTGTCGGCTGCGGATGCGACCTACTGGTTTCTTTTCTTAGTTTTCAACGCTTTTTAAATTTTGTTTTCTAAATTATTTCTTCAGTCATATTTTAACTGGCTCGATGTTCCTTTTGTTTCGATTTTCTCGTAACGTGATTAAATTCTTCAAAGTTCTACAGATACGTTTCTCGTTATTTATTTATTATTCGTTTATTTATTTATTTATTGTTTTTTAAATTTAGTTATTCTTTCATTTTGTACGATTTTTTTATACAGATTTTTTTTGTGTTGGGATTAAATTAATTCAATTTCTTTTATTTAATAATACTCATAATAATAATGTCTTTATTGTGCAAATATACACAAAACTTACAATCAATTACGAGTAGATACTTAATTCATAATCCTAAAATTAAAAATTTTTTCACGATGTATTAAATTTGCTGAAAATTAATTTCTTGATTAGCACTTTTTTCGTTAACTTGTTTTTGTTTTGGTAATTCTTTTGTATCAAATTTTCTTACATTATTTTCAGTTTTGAAAAATTTGGTTCCACGAAATCGATTTACTTTTGTTTTTCCTCAAGGACTCAAGACCGCGAAAGTGGTGCCCATCTTAAAAAAAGGTAACGCACAAGTCGTTAACAGTTATCGTTCTATCGCGATACTTAGTGTCCTGTTGAAAGTATTCGAGAGAATTGTGTACAGGGTTTTTTTTTATATTTTGAACGGTACCTACACATTTTATTATTAGACATACAAAGAAATTATAAATACAAAAGTTTTAGGGATTTACCTGAACAGCCAGAATTTGCTAAGAAAAGAAACAAATGACGATCGGACGCCTAACAAATGAGTATCAACTTTGTTATTTTAAATGGAACACCCAGTATATTTTCTCGAATTATGAAAGATATTTTCTTGCTAATTCCAAAAATATGTAGTTTGTCTATATTTGGTTTCATACTTTTTGCTATATTTAAGTTTGAAATTAAAAAAAATTAATTTACTTTGATTAATAAAAATGTTATTAGGTAACAAGTGTTAATTATAATTAAAAGATTGTACATCTGGGACATTTTATAAGACGAAACACTAACAACTAAGACAAATAAACGTACTATATAAAATAAATTTATCAAAATATGCCAAAACAATAATAATTTCAAACTTAAATATTGCAAAAATTACGAAACCAAATGTAGACAAACTACATATTTTTGGAATTAGGAGGAAAATAGCTTTCTTAATTCGTCAAAATGTACTGAGTGTTCCATTGAAAATAACAAAGTTGATACTCATTTGTTAGGTTTCCGATCGTCATTTGTTTTTGTTTTTAGTATATTCTGCCGATTTGAGTAAATTCCTAAAACATTGTATTTAACATTTTCTGGTATGTCTAATAATAAAATGTGTAGGTACCGTTCAAAATATAAACAAAAACCCTGTACAACGATCTAAACAGTGGCGTTCCTCAAGGGTCCGTGCTAGGACCGCTAATCTTTTTATTATATATTAACGATATGGTCGATTTTGTAAAAGCTGACCACACCACCATCTTTGCGGACGATACGTCAATGGCTATCTCAGGAAGGACCGGAGGAACTTAATGTTAAAGTAGCTAGTATCTCCTCGCAGTTCGGTGACTGGAAACCGACTAATTTTAAATATTGACAAAACTGTTGTGTTACGTTTTTTTAACAGGAAATGTCCAACCAGGAACGTCTATAACATAAACAATGTCAATCTTATCGAATCACAACCGTCCACTAAGTTTCTAGGCGTACACGTTAACCAGCAACTGAATTGGGAGGACCATATTGATCACGTTTGCAAACGATTAAACAAAGCATACTTCGAAATCTCTCAAATAAAATCTGTAATAAGCACAGACCATTTGCTCAAAATCTACTTTGCAATGGGTTACAGCTATTTGCTTATAATTTAATCATCTGGGGTAACGCTCCAAGCAGTGGCAAAGTGTTTTTATCACAGAAAAGACTGTTGAGACTCATATTTCATCTGAAACCTAGAGAATCATGCAAAAACATTTGGTCTATTAACGCTCCCGGCCTTTAAATATTTTTGTCAAAATTAACACTGAGAAATTTCAAAAAAATGGCTACTTTCACGATTACAATACCAGAACTAAAAACTCCTTTTCTGTGCAAAAACACCACACGATCAAATTTGAACAATCGCCTGTATTTATGGGAATCAAGCTCTTCAAAAAATTGCCCAAAGAAGTGCGTAACTTAGAGATGTACTCATTTAAGAAAATTACTAGAGGATTTTTATGTAATAATGCTGAGTTCCTTGATGACCACATTAATTTTAGTCATAAGAATAAAATTTTATTCAGATAGCGTACTTCTAATTCCTAATTCTAATGCCCGGTTGCACCAACTTTTTAAGCAGAGCGTAAACTTAAGTTATGTTTAGATTGTGACATTTACGTATGGTCAGTACAATGTCAAATACATTCTGATTGACATTTAAACTTCAACTTAAGTATCAATTAGAATATGACTAACATTTCGTTCAATCTATAAATAATGTTGGTTGAAATAATAAGGTTGGTTGAAGCTGAAATAGAGATTTTCCAATTACTAGATTTTGGGTATGTGAAAAAATTAGCTGCTAATATGTGCTATTCGAAAAGTTATTCCAACTTCCATGCGAATCTTCAGAATGTGTGTTATATTCTGCAGTTCTACAAATACAAAGGTCATTGTTTAGCGTTCTTCATGCATTTGCAGTAAAACATTATTAGATACATATTTTTAAAATAATTTCTACCATCATTTTTAAAATAACTTCTGCCAGAAGTATTAAAATTATTAGCTACACTTAAAGAATCAGACGAAATGAGTAATTCCGATATTGCAAATGCTGAAAAAAAAATTCCTGTGAATATGATTAATTTCTAATTGCAGTTACTGTTTCTTTTCTTAATTAAAATAATAAATATGTAGATAAGACGAAAATTTTACAATACATATATCATTTTGGCCAGCATTAGCGGATTCTGACCCACTGTGCGGCGTTACGATTATGCTGCGACAAATGAAAGGGTCACCTTTAAATGACATCTAGAATATGTCTATCGAAATGCACTGTGAAATATGTGGAGTGTATATAAATCAATATAATGTAAACGTATTATGTCTCTATATACCACCAAATGGAGATTTCAATATATTTATGAACTGTCTCGAGAATGCGCTGCAAAAAATCAACACCAAAAAAACCATGGTATGTGGAGATTTTAATGTAAAATTTGGGACAGAAGATATTAGAAGTTTAAGTATCATATAATTGTTTAACACCTACGGTTACAGATGTACAGTAGAGACACAAACGAGAAAGCAAAACTGCATTGACAATGTTTTTATCAATTTTGCAAAAGACGAAGTTATTGTAGATACAGTTGATGAAGATCTGTCCGACCACAAAGGTATATGTGTTTCTGTTCCTATTTCAAGCAAGATTTCTAACAGAAGTTTGAACAAAAGCATCAGACCTATAACTCGGAAAGGTTGCTTAAATTTTTATAACAAAATTGAAAGTAATACATGGGATTTTATTAGTGGATTTAAATCAGAAATTTGATAAATTTAACAATATTCTCGCAATAGCCTTCAATAATTGTTTCCCAGAAAAAAAAATAAAACGACATGTAAATAACAAAAATATAAATTGGTTCAATGCAAACTTAAAATCTACCAGAGATCAATTGCATTTGTTGTGTGATTTATGCAAATTATATCCTTCGGGGGAACTACTTTCGGCTCGAAAAATGTTTCGAACTAAATACAAAAATATGATAAAAGAAGCAAAAATTAATGCAAATAGTAATACTATTAATAATTCTGTTAATCCAACGAGGACAATGTGGCAAATTATTAATTCGCAACGTAACTCAACAAAATCTGTAAATGAATGCGAAATATCACCGGAAAAATTTAATGATTATTTTACTAATGTAGCACGAGAAATAAAATCCAGTTTAAAAAGACTTCAAAAGACCCTTTGGATTTTTACGTTCAAACACCCCCTACGTGTTTCACATTTAAGGAAGCTACTTTCATAGAAGTTATAGAGTTATAGAGAAGTTATATAGAAGAGATTGTATTCGTTCGCTTAAACCAGGAACTTCAAAAGACTGTTATGGTTTTAGCGTTAATTTTTTGAAGAAATTTATAGGTGTCCTTGTTCAACCTTTGACCAAGTTAATAAACCTCAGCTTCACTGCAGGAATATTTCCGTCTGCATTAAAAATTGCTGTAGTCGTTCCAATACATAAAAAAGGAAGCAAAACAGATGAGTGTATAGACCTATTTCGCTTTTACCAGTTCTATCCAAGGTTTTTGAGAAGATTATAGCTCAACAAATTACCAATTACATGGAAAACAATTACTTGCTAGTAAAGGAACAGTTCGGCTACAGAAAGAATAGGAACATTACTGAAGCGGTGCATAATTTTACTCATTTCACCCTCTCTTGTTTCGAAAATAGTGAATACTGCATCTCAACCTTTTGCGATCTGTCTCGAGTTTTCGACTCCGTTTCACATAACATACTATTAAGTAAATTGAAAAAATACAATTTTCATAACACGAGTAGGAAACTTTTGCACTCGTATCTTACAGATAGATACCAAAAAGTAAGAATCGGTACTGCAGAATCCACAATAAAATTAATGTCCAATAAAATTAATAACAGACGGTGTCCCTCAAGGATCGATTCTTGGGCCGCTGTTATTTCTTTTGTATATAAATGACATCGCATCTGCTTTTCCTGGTGAAAAATGTATTTTTTACGCTGATTTTTGACCAATTTTTTTAACAAAGGAGATGATCCTGACAGACTACATACGTCAAACGAGGAATTACGTAAAGCAATTGCTGAATGGTTTGCAGCAAACGAATTATGTTTAAAAGAAGAAAAAAGGCAAACTATGTTTTTTTCCCTGAGGAAAATACCGTTCAATAATCCCGAGTCTGTGCGTTTCCTTGGATTAAATCTTGACGCAACCCTAAAATGGAACGTACATTGTAATGCCATCTGCAAAAAGTTATAGTCAAATATTTACGTTTTAAGAAGTTTGAAGAATTGTGTATCTAAGAATGTTTTAAGAACAGCATATATGTCACTAATTAACAGTATTCTAACATGCTCTGTGCTTATTTATGGACATTCAACTGGAAGGCATTACAGCGGCGGGCAATGAGAATCATTGCGGTGTTAAATTATAGAGACGACTGTAAACAGTGCTTCATAAATGTTAAGGCCTTGACTTACCCTTGTATATATATTCTTGAATGTTTACTAAATATTAAAAAGAATTTGGATCAGTTAAGTCATAACAGTGACTTCCATTCATATGACACTAGGAAAAAATGTGATCTAAGACCAGATTTCTGTAGACTCGGCAAATCTTGTGACGGCTCCCGTTATTTAGGAATTAATTTTTTTAACGTGCTTTCCCCTGAAATTAGAGAACTGCCTCTTCCGACTTTCAAGCAACAAATAAAGCGCTATCATCTAACAAGAGCTTTCTATGATTTTGAGGGATTTCTGACATCCGACTTCTCAGTTATGTGATATTTTTTAATATGTTGTACACTTTCATTGTCATACATTGTTTAATATGTTATATTATATTCCTCTTGACTTATGTAAGTACATTTTGTACGATAACATCAATAAATTTATTATTATTATTAATGTTATATCACAAACTCTTTTAAACGGACACTAAATGGCGCATTAAATGGCGTTTAAAAGAGTTTGTGATACAATTTTCATCGGACAAGAACCAGTTTTAATTATTAATGTTATAGTCTAAACACCACCTAAATTTAAGTTCTGCTTAAAAAGTTGGTGCAATCGGGCATAAGTATTTTTACTGACATGTACATCCTTTCTTGTATTGGCCAAGTACGAATAAATATTATTATTATTATTTTCCAGTCATTTTCTGAACGCATTCCTTATTCAATAGTTGTTTTTTTTTTGTTTAGATTTTTGTAATGATTTTATTTTCTAAATTATTTTCATATTTTTAACAGGCTCTATGCTCCTTTGTTTTTTTTTTTTTCTCTATTTTCTCGTGACGTGTTTGATCAATTTCTTCGAATTTCTACAGCTACATTTCTCGTTATTTATTTATCGTTTTTTTATATGTATTTAGTTATTATTTTATTTTGTATCCGATTTTTTAATTCAGATTTTTTTGCGTTAGACTCAATTTCTTGAAGCTGTTCTTTTGGTTTTAAAATTTTTTTCACGACGCATAGAATTTGCTGAAAATTAATTTCTTGATTAATACTTTTCTCATTATCTTTTTTTTATTTTGGTAATTTTTTTTGTATTAAATTTTCTTACATTATTTTCAGTTTAGAAAAATCGATTTATTTTTCTTTTTCAGTCATATTTTGAACACACTCCTTATTTTTAATCTGACATATCTAATTTATATTTAGGGTGTGTGTGTAGGGTAAGTGAGGTGAATGACGGCATCCTAAAGTTTTTTAGAAATTGCTAGTCTGAATTTTTTGTTTTTCGTTTTATTACTAAATCTATCTAATAAAAGAAGTCTGAGATTTTACAATGAGCTTCACAATGAGCGACGTTGTAAAACTATTTTTGGTGTCACAATGAGCACATTGTGAACGCAAAGTAGAAAAATGAATTTATTGTTTATTTATTGTCGTTCATATTTAGTTATTCTTTTATTTTGGTTTTTTTTTTGTTTTTTGTCAGACTGCAAATTAAATCAAATTCTTGGTAATATTTCTTAAATTATTTTCAGTCTGCAAATTCGACTTGTTTATTTTTTCCAACATACTCTTTATTCTGTTTTTTTTTTTTAGATTTTTTCATAATACAGAGTGTCTGTTAAAGTTGTCTTACAAATGTGAAACTTTTTCATTATCAGTTTTACGAAGGAAAGTCACTCTTTATAAAAAGTTACACATTTTGAAAAAAGAATATTAAACTATTCAAACTTCACATAGCATGTACAGGGAGATGAAAAATAAAAAATTCAAATTTGACCCTAAGGGAGAAGTTCTCTTAATTTTTTATTTTAAAACAAAACGTAAGAACAAAATGTTATTTAAAATTAAAAAAATATATGTAAGTCTCTAAAGTTTTTTTTTGTATTGCACTATTGTTTTTTTTTTATTTTTTTATATTTCATAATACAGTGTCTGCTAATGTTATAAAGAGGAAACTTTTTTATTATCAATTTTACGAAAAAAAGTCACTCTTTCTAAAAAGTTGCGATTTTTCTGAAAATAAAATCAGACTATTTAATTTTTACCTAGCGTGTACAGGGTGTTCAAAAAAATGAAAAACTCTCTTAATTTTTTATTTTAGAGCAAAATGTAATAACAAAATGTTACTCAGAATTAAAAGATATATTTAAGTATAGAGTTAGAGATTGTGTACCACGAGGGGGGGAGGGAGCGGAACCAAACTCGACCAACACGACACTTTAATATTGTTACGACAGCGAGCGGACAGTTAAGCAAGAACAAATTAAACGAAACATAAAAGTCTCGGTGGGGGTGGAGCGGTTGGCTTCCGCATTTTTGGGTGTCATTTCAAATTACATTTTTTTGGCAAAATGAATGTGTGAGTTTTTGATTTAATTAAACATCTGTTTTTTTCACAGGTACGTTCAGCAAACCACGAACTCCCCCGTGGACATGCGGGTCGGCATACATACGGGGGCCGTCCTCGCCGGGGTCCTCGGCCAAAGACAGTGGCAATTCGACGTTTACTCCAAGGACGTAGAACTGGCAAACAAAATGGAAAGCTCCGGCTTGGCAGGGTGAGGGCGATTTTCTCGAAACGATTTTTGTTCTTCTTTATGCTTGGTTGTTACGCGATGGTTTCGCCTCGCAATTTCACGAAAACCCATTGTGAATTAATGACAGTCATTAGTTGCCGTGGCAACGGTAATGAAAAGCGGCATATTTGAGGGACCCACTTCAAGTAAGTCGTCTGTGTTTGCCCGAGACAAACAGGGGGATGAAAAGACGCTCGGCATAATTGTAACATTCACCTGAGTTTAATGACGAACCTACCGCACATCTTCATCGTTTTAAGCATCCCTCAAGGGTCGGCGTTGGCTCCAATTCTTTTTAACTTATGTCCATACGAGGGGCAACCCAAAAATTTTGATACTGTGCTTTGAAGTAAATAAGTCAACAAACAAATTTCATTCATAAATTTGATTACCTACGCCATATACAAGGGTTTGCATTGTAAGAAATTTTGTGGGCATCGAATTGGATGTATTTCCATTGAATTGCATATCTGATACATTTCAATCGAATAGAGTTTTCAATAAACTTTTTTCAGACGAGTGCACATATCCGCCACTACGCTGTCGTTCCTGAACGGGGAATTCGAGGTGGAGCCGGCGTTTGGGGAGAAGAGGGATGAATCTCTGCGGATCGCGGGCCTGAAAACATATTTCATCGTACGCGTTTTGATACCAGTGAGTTCATTTGTTTTGCATTGTCCTAGCATCACAAGAAAAAGTTATTAACTGAAGTACTTTTTTATTTCTTTTGACGCCCCCGAGGTGAACATTGCGGATACATTAAGTTAACTTAAGACGTTTGATAAATGCAGGTGGGGCCCGTTAAGGCCCCGGAGATAAATCTGATGTCAGGGTGGGACTTGCGTAAAATCAATACACGCGAGCTTTTGCCTGAGGACTACTAACTATGTAATAAAATTAAGTTCGCCAACTTGGTAATCGAATTAGGCTCTCTGCATGTGCCGCGCGTTGCGTTGAAACAAGAGAAAGAAGTATTTGTCTCCACGTGTACACGTGTCCTACAATGCATACCCTAAGTAGTCGTCTATCAAAAAAAAAAAAAAAAGAAAAAAGATTGTGATGTGATACCTAAAATACAAGACGTTTTCATAATAATTTATACGTCAACATAGTTCTAGCATTTTTGGATTGTTGCCGATACTAAAAATGCAATCATTTGTACACGACACAGTTAAAAAAATCGTTTGTATATGTCACAAAGAGCGTGGGCCCAAATACATCACCCTGCGGCGCTTCATTCATCATAATAGTACCATAAGTTCTTTTTTTTTAACTAGAATCAAGTTTTTTTTTGAGTTAAAACAAGAAGTTTTAAGCATACACATCCCTTTCTTAAACTTGGGAGATGTGGATTATGATTACATACGTATATACAGGGTGTTCTTTAAAAAAATTAATGGCGTATTTGGTAACAGATATTGTCACGAATGCATCAAAATTAAAACGAAAAAAAAAATAAAATATTCATACCGACATCCGGCAATTCCTTGTGAAATGTTTAGAACCGCTAGACGCAACGGACGGTGACATTCACCCACAATAAGTGTTCGAAGTTCCCCCTCTGCGCGAGACGTAAACATACCGATTAAAGTACCGTTTAACATACCTGCCCACACATGCATGTTGTGAAAATTAAACATACCATCCCTTACAAACATTGTTTCGTCGGTGAAGATAATATTATTAACAAAGTTCGGATTGTCCGTCTGTTCCTGGAGTAACCACCGACAAAATCGCATGCGTTGGAGGTAATCTGCGGGCATCAGAGCTTGTACTCTCTGTAAATGGAACGGGTAATTGTTCCTCACGAATAATTTGCCAAACAACAAACTACACAACTGACAGAAAGGATCTGCTATTTGGCAAAGGGCGATCTGCGTAACGCTGTGCATATAAACGTCTTGCAGCCAACGCATTTTGACCACATTCGTCGTAAATTAAAATCATGTCCACAAAAACACTATTGGAAAATTTGGCCATGTTTTCAACACTGTTACCTGCAACGACGTGTAGACGCGAGACGCGAGACGAGAACTGACTGACCCACTTTAACAGCCGACGCTGACACATCAGCATACTTCTCCGATTACGTAATTACATAGTAAAAATAAACCAGGGACTATCAAACTGTTTCATCTTTCGCCGAAAACATTTATTAATCAATTGTTATACAAAAACTGCTTTTCATGTCAACTTTCACTGGTTTCATTTTTTGCATGAAGTTAAAAAACAGCCTGTGTAATTGACTGCCGACATTCTTAGAGTGAATAGAACATCGAAAACTAAGGCCACCTTTTCATATAAGACTTTTTCCACGAGTGAATAATAAGGGAGTTATAATCCGCTGAAATAGGGTTGTTTTTTTTTGGCGGTATCTTCTGGATCCTTTAAGTTATCAAGCTAAGGCCCGGTCTTTTAACTTCCTTTTAAGTAACTTGTAAATTTATCTGTCTTGTAACTGAAAAATCTATCATTTAGCTGCCTATCAAGCATTATGCATCTCTTTCGGATTAACTAGGCGATTGCATCTATCTTTACTGGGGGTAGTTTGCATAGTAATAAAATGCAATAGTAACTTTTAAACATCAATTAGGTACTGGAAAACGAAATACAAAAAGTGGAACTTTTTGTGTCAAATAATCCAAAGAATATTTCTTCCCCAAGTTTTTGATGAAATATGTAAAAGGTAAAGAATTAGGGATGAAATACTGAAAAGTAACCGCCTAAAACTACTCTTTAAAATGCAGGGAGGATCTGACAAATACGTTGTAAATGCGCAGGTACCTGAATTTAAAATGTCAACTTGATAACTTAAAAGATGCAAAAGATATTACCAAAAACACAATACTTTTTACTGTCGCGCACACTCTTTCCCAAAAAGATACACTAAACAACAAACAAAAAAAAAGACGTCGATTCGCCCCGAATCCCACAATCGAGTGTGACGGCAGGCTACCTGATCGCGAATAATAAGAAAATACAATCCCGAGACGGATACAAACGAACCTACCTGGATTACCCGTTGGTTGGGCTGACGCTGCGACCAAAATCCCGTGTCAGTGGAGAAGGTCGTGGACAAACAGTTTCGCACAGGTAACTGTAGATCGAGAAAGGGTGCCACCTGTTGAAGATCGCAACAACTTGCAATCGCGGGATTCCCCCAACAGGAGAGAAATCCCCACTCACAAGTCGATTCAGCTTCGAAAATATTATCCGTCCCAGAAGGAAACACCAAAAAAAGGAAAAATTCCCAAAATATCACCAACAAAAAAAAACCAGAAACGTCACTTTAAACAGGCTTTAATGAGGGTCAGTGCGACTCAAAATAAGTCGTGCAGAAAAAAAAAACGATATAGTTACGCAGTAAGTTCCCTCTGTGCCAAAATAAGGGAAAAAAGATATGCTTATATTTATACAATAAATTGTTAAAGCCCAAAATAGGCAACATTAATCACGCAAAAAGCGCGATAAACGAACCCAAACGCTAGGGATCCCACACGTCCGTTTACAGGACAAGACTGTGAAGCAGTCAAAAATACGTATTTAAAAAAAACATTTAAAGTAAACTAACATTACAAAAAGGCAATCAAAACCAACACTTAAATCTAAACGCGAGAGAAACCCGAGATCAAATTAACGTCAAACGTTTGTCACTTCACAAAGGGCGTCCGCGTAATTACGGCAATGAGTGTGTCGAACGGTGTACAGCACAAAATAATAAGAGTTTAAAAAAATACGATATCCAGGAAACTTCCAAAGCACCCCAGTTCGCAGCACCTTGATGGGCGGAGTCCGTCTAATTCACGTTTGCGAAATTTTCCGCTGCAAAAATTCGCCCCAACGAAGTTACGGTTAAATTGTCTTCGGGAATAGGCGACGAGAATTCGAAGAAAACTCGCCTCCGGAAGCAATCCGATTTCTTCCAAACGGGGGGGGGGGGTAACTGCCCTCGAAACCCGGATGTCACCCGTAACTGCTCGCTACAATTTCAAAAAACGACTCAAAAGAATTAAAATCAACGAAATATGAGGATGGGGCATATAAACGACTTATCCCGGCCTGGGAAAGCCGAGCGCCTGATGAAAGAAATGCCACGTGGCGCGTGCGGTGGTCCAAGAAGATCCAATACCTCTACCAAACCGTGATTTCTTGGGTGTAACTCACAAAACCTCAACAGGACGCGAAAATACCAAAATTTCGTATACCAAAATCCGCAGAGAGAGACCCAAGGGAACACACGCACCGCTAGACCACAAAATAGCGAGGACGGAGCGGAAGCGACTGTAACATTACCTCCCCTTGAGGGCTTATAACTCCCTTATTATTCATTTTTGGAAAAAAAATGATATGAAAAGGTGACCTTGTTTTTTGATGTTCTATTCACCCTGAAAATATCGGGGGAATTTTTTGAATCACCCTGTATAGAGTGTTACTTACAAGGGAAGGTTCCGAACCCGAAAATTCAAGTAAATTTGAAACTTTGTGGGTTAATAGTTCACCCTAGGGTGAGCACGGAACAATTTTTTTTACCCGCTTTAGGGGGCAAATCACTAATTTCAATCAAGCGATTTTTATTTTTAAAAAACATGATTTTAAAAAAAATATAAAAAGTCTCATTAAATAAACAAAACTGGGTCTGCTTTCTTTCTAAAACAGAGATACATTTTAAGACATTTGACAACTGTATAATTTTTGACGTAAGATAAAACAAAAGACGCTCGACAAATAAATAAAGGAAATAAAATTAAAAAGAAATGATACAAAAATTTAAAAAATTCTCATTAAACAAAACTGGGTCGACTTTCATAATTAAGATATATTTTAAGACATTTGACAATTATGCAATTTTTGATGTAAAGTAAAACAAAAGACGATCGAGAAATAAAAAAAAATTTAAAATTAACAGAAATAATAAACAAAACTGGTCGACTTTCTAAAACTAACACATATTTTAAGACATTTGACAATTATGCAATCGTTTGACGTAAAGTGAAACAAAAGACGATCGATTAAAATAAATCAAGAAAATTTATTAAAATTAAAAAAAAAACAAAGTATAAATAAATAATAAAAAAATTCTCCTCAAATAAACAAAATTGGTTCGACTTTCTATAATTAAGATATATTTTAAGACACTTGACAATTGTGCAAATTTTTCTTGGAAAATCAGACGACTGTGTTTTATTTTTCTTTCTTCATTTGTTATTTCTTCCTTGTCGTTTAGTGTTTATAAAATTAAATAAATTAGGAATAAACAAAACGAGGAGAGAAATATATCGGAGAAAAAATAAAATGACCCTAAAGAAATTACGAGACCCTTAAAATGAAAACAAAGAGAAGTTTAAAATGAAGAGAAAAAGAGAATCGGGAAATAAATAAAATCAGGAGAAAAGAAAATCAAAATTTGTAAAAGTAATAAGTTTTAGTGTTCAATCGCGTTGTGTCAATTTTACATTAACAATCAAATAAAAATAATAATAAATTAAGAAAGAAACAAAATAACGACAAAAATAAGAATAGAAGGAAACAACAAGAAAAATAAAATTATAAATAATGAAATGACGAGAATATTAAAATAACAACAGAAATTAATTGGTATGGGGGGGAGGGGGTTGAAAACCAAAGCTTAAGAAGTCTAATTGTTACTTGTAAATATAATAATTGACCTTCTCCATTTTATGGTAACAATTAAAAAAAAAACAAAAAATATAAGCAGACAATTAGTTTTATTATTTTTTGAAAACTGCAAAGTTTTGAATATTAATTAAATTTTAACACAAAATAAACATTTAGGAAACAATTAAAATTTTAAATAAATGAGATGCTTTTATCGAAGGAATTAATTTTTGTGCATAATCGACCCTCATCCTACCCCTTGCAAACAAGTTAATAACAACAACGATAATTCTCTTCGTCTTTTCAGTACATACCCGACGTCAAGCAAGAAGTTCAAAACGGAGGAAGCATAATCCAAGAGGAGGACAGCTGCGTAATCGCCGACATTTCCTTCGATAACAAAGAAGAGGAAGCCATGGTAGGTCCTCCCCCAAGGTCAACCTTTCGATTTATTTTTTGAATTATTTAATCTACCCCACTCAGTGCTACATGAATCTATTTACCTAGTTTAATTCCATTACATTTAAATTAAAACAACATTAGATTGAAATACATTACGTTACATTAATAAACATTACATTACATCTTTACATTTAAATTGCATTTAAGTAAAACAAAGGAATCTCCGTGTGCTTTGACGAGTGATGGGGGTGCCTCCCCCATAAATTAATTTTACATGAACCCGTCGAGAACCGGAGGAGGTTTCGCTGTTACATGAAGACCTTTTGCATATTGCATAAAGCGGGGCGTTTTAGATTGATCAATCTATTCTTATCTCGATAAAAAATTTAAAGCATCCCTCGACCGTAGAACAATCGACGACGATTGAAGGACCACCCCCAACGTAATATACGAGGGCAGTTCAAATCTAGACCCAAATAAAAAGTTACAGCGACGCTTTCTTTTATATGAAACGAACTGGACGCGGTAGCTGTGTTACTTGAACGCCCCTCGTATATATAATTTAATTATAATTATTTGGTGCAAAGGACGAACTCTAATAAACAAGTTTTGCTAAAAAGAAAAATGAGACAAAAGAGCAATATAATAAAGAATAAAGCGTCTGACGTAGACGATACACAAAGAAAGTTACATATTTGGGCTCAGGAAATTAATTCCGTAAAAGGATCTCATTAGCTTTATTGAAGCAAAAAAAATGACAGGCGTAAACAGAAACTTATTAATCCCGATGTTTTCGTCGCCTGCGCCTTCTTCAGGACCAAAACCAAATCACCACGATGCGCCAAAGACAGGACTCGGAGGACTTCAAGAAGCGATTAAGGAAGGAGCTCGTGAACCGTGACGGCCACAGGTGAGCGAGGGGGAGTCTCTAAGTTTCTCGCTTTTGATGTGCGCGGGGGGGTACTTGCAGGGAATTAGCCAAGAGCACGAAGTTCATAACTTTGGGGTTCATCAACCCCGACGTCGAAAAGGCCTACCACCAGCACACCGAGTCCTTCTCGAGCGTCACCCTGCAGGCGTTCCTGGTAGTGAGATTAGCCATAGGTATATCGCAGTTCATAGTACTTCCAAGGTAACCAACCCCAATCCATTTATTTTTTTTTAACTTGAAAATACCATGAGTTTTTTAGGCGGCTGATGAGCTTGCTGTCGTTTGTTGTCGGGAACGTGGTCCTCATGGTTATCTCCTGTATATCTTTAGCGGAAGTATTACCGATGGTAAGTACCTACATTTTTATTTTTTTCAATCACATTGGATTTGAATATAACAGTTGAAACTAAAACAAAGTGAAACTCTTATCAATTGATACCTACCTACTATTTATGGAGCCAAGTCGGACTATAAAAAGCAGAGTTATGCCTTGAGGCATTTTTTTCTCTGGTACACCCGGTATAAAGCTAAATTGAAATTTCTAGAATGCTCCGGTGCCATTTAGAACTCTCTCGAATATAGTGGAAAGTTTCGGAAACGCAAAGAAAGAAGTTGCGCTAATTGGTAAGAGATGGCGCGAATAACAAATTTCATTATTTGAAGATAGAAGGCGCTAGGACACGACATTGGATCGATTACGGCGATCAATAATTTCTCTCTCGGTGTCAGGATTGTCACAATAAAACCTAAGTTGACAAAAAAATTGCCAATTTATTTCGTGCGAGATTTTTGAAACGTAATCAATTTTCGTTGATATCGTAAACGAAAATTTAAATAAGATAGAAAAGGAAGCACACAAACCAAAACATTCTTCTGCCACAGGACTTTCACACTTCGTTATAATGAAGCCCTTCATATCTTGCTCTACATATAATTAAGCAGATTTCAGCTTAAGGTATACATTTCAGGAGATGAAGGATTACGAATTGCCTTAAGGAGCGAGCGTCTCGGAATTACACGCGTGTCAATATTTAACTCATTAGTTCAGATGATTTACCCCCTACACAAGTTTGCCCTTCATTAACGAGGGGTGAGGAGGGGGAGTGGGGAAATACGCCCTAATAAGCGACGCAACAAAAGTACTATTATATTATTTTTTCCTTTTACTTTTTTTAGTTCGGATAAAAAAAACAATTCAATTTTTATTTTTCGGAGTATGGGGGGAGGGATTAATTTTCCGCGCGCGTAGGACGAGCGTTTATTATACGGCGAGTTGAAGAGATGATTGTTTTTGTTCTTTCTTCTTCTTGCGCTTTCGTTTCGAGACTGTGTTGTCCGTCTTCTTGGTCCATCGCGTTAGAGCTTTCGCTTGAATGTTATCGTAGTGTTCGTTATCTGCGTTTCGCCCCGAAGGAAAATGTTGATTGCTTTTGTATCCCACGGAATTGTAAAGGCGTTGCTTATTATTATTACGAAAGATTAAACGAGAAACGAAAAATGAGACTTGAATGTACAGGGTGAATCGAGTTAAACTTTGCAAAATTCATTAAAATTATTATTAGTTTTCCGGATTACCCTGTATGTTGTGGGAACCGAGAATACGTTACTGGTTTTTCCTTAATTTTTGGGTTGTCCTTGACGACGCAAAAGTTGTCCAAAATGGCCGTTTCAAAGGCCAAGCGACATGTCGATGGCGCAACGCAGATTTTAATACCGACCGACTTGAATTAATATCATAAAGCGAAAAATTTTGCTTTTGGCCAGTTCGGAACATAAAGTAGCATGGGTAGATCTCTCGTTGCGCACCGCTGCGATCGAGTTCATCAACTACTAATACCACGTTATTAGGGTGCACAATTTAACTAAACACTCTATTCGACATTTCTAAACTAAATCACCTTACATTTATTACAAATAAAATTATACCGGTTAGTTAAAACGCAAGATCGGTCGAAAATTCGCTCTTTCAGAAAAATGCAGCGTGACGAAGCAGTTAGTATGTATAAAGAAGTGCGACGCAAACTTTGATGATCTAAGTCCTGCCATGTTGGAGAAATCCTTGCCCAGGAATTTTATAATATGATAATACCAAGAATTCAGCGGTTAATTAAAAAGCAAGGTCAGTCGAAAATTCGCTCTTTTCGAAAAATGCAGCGTGATGAAGCGGTTAATATAAAGAAATGAAACACAAACTCACGCATCGACAAGTTTGATTTGTAAGGTCGAAGGTTACTTATAATTTCCGGTGGGTCTTCAGGACGTTTACCGAACAATCGTAGCGAAACGTAGTGATCAAGATGGCGTCAAACCGTTGGTCTAGAATTACCAGGATTTCAGTAAGACCCACGACGAATATGAGTTCTTCTAAATTTTCTTAGCAGAAATTCGGAACATGTGACCCTTCCTTCCCTGGGTACATCTCTCGTTGCGCACCGGATCGAATCCCATCGACCAGTATTCTCATTACCACGCGAGGGTGCACAGTGTTTTATTCTATTGGCGGTAGCCATTGATTCTTTTTCTTCAAACGGCGTTGTTTGCAACGGATTGATTATTCCCGTGTTTCGAAGACGTCCCTACGTGGATTTAAAGCAGTTTCTTATGCTTTTCGAAGCCTGAGCACTTCACATAACTCAGGTGTTCATAATGCCCCATTTTGTACGCAGTTCAGGTCGTAACACGTATTTTTCGATCATTTGTTTAGGTCTTTTGTTTCGGATATTTTACAGGAGGTTCGCTGCGGGATTTTTATAAAAGTCTATGAGAGCTTTGACTTGGAATTACCTGGCTGTGTTATCCTTGGGCCGTGGTGGAACATTTCGGTGATTTCCGTTGCGTCCATCCTCGGTCAGCCGATTTAGCGACCGATAACCCCGTTGTTTGGCTTCACTGCCGCTAGAGGGAGCTGGTTCTCCCGAATCGCTGATGACTAGACGCTACCTTCCGGACGTTCAACATTCGAAGGACATCGGAGCAGCTGCTGCATTTGCACCTTAGGACGACTGAAGGTCGGAGTTTTCTTTTTATTATTTATAATTAAGAAAACGTTTGATTTGATATTTATTTTTGTTTGTGAGCGGAAAACGGATCCGTGCTTCGTATTTCAATTTTATTCAACTTGTCGTTAATTAATCGTGTAATTGGTGAACATTTAAACCCGTTTGGTTTAATTTGTATTTCTTTGATGCGAACAGACATCACATCAATAAAGACAACTGTGCAATACAGGTGACTTTTATTTCATTTTTAAATTCAACCTCTATTTTGAGGGTTACGTGTGACCCCGATCCATCCCAACGAGTTAGCCTGTCAATAGGATGACTTTAATTTGCACATCTGAACATTTGTGAATGTTGATGAGACATGTCAGCTTTTGCATTTAGGGAAGGAGGGCTCTTCATTTTTTTTATTTTGCAGTTCTCGGTTCAGAAGTTGTTAGGCTAGTTGTTAGAGAAAATTAAACTTCTCTATAGACTGGCTGTAAAGTCTAAAGACGCAATGTTATGGCCATTTTTTTTTTAAACTGCATAACTATAATCATAAAATTTGTAAAAACTGTTACAGTTTAAAAACTCAATATAATTTTATTATTGCTAGTATTTCGAGTCAGCCTGTATTACGTGAGAACCAAAATACGTTGAGGTTTTACTTTCGTTTCATCAGATTTCAAAACATTGCAAAACTAGACAAAAGTTCTATTTCACTCACTCCCTTGCAACTTTCATCTCTTAACAAACCCCCCCCCCTGCTGTGTTTGTTCGTGAACACCGAAGCCTGTACGAGGGGGCTCTTTTCACCTACAGTACACATCGTTGTTTGCTGAGCTGTGATCTAAGAATGTCATTCTAGGCGACCCAAGGTATTTGTTTATGCTTTCCGAAGCCTGACCTCACCAAATAAGTCGGGTATTTATACGAGCAAATACGGTGCTCAATTCAGGCTGTAATGTTGTTTTTCGTTATTTTAATTATCGGAGGTATAATTCCGGACGTTTTATTGGAGCTTTTATTTGGGGCTACCTGGCTGGTTTATCTTTGAGCCGTGGTAGCCCGGTAACGTCGTTGTGATCAATCTCCGGTCATCCGAACTAAAGTCCGATAACCCCGTTCGCTGCTTGGCATCGTCGCCGGAGGAGGGAGTCTAATCTCGGGGACGCGGGTTGGCATATTTGACGCTACCCTCCCAGATGTTTGATACTCGGACGACTTCTTCGAATTTAGTACAGCTGATGCGCACACATTGTGGAAGACTTAAGGTCGGATTCTTTTTATTTTATTAATTTTATTTAAAATAATGCTAAAGCGTTGAATTCAAACAAGCAACTTTTGTTGCGCGGAATTAGTTTTAGATTGCGTTGATAGGTATTTATTTTCTTTGTGAACGAAAAGCGGATCCGTGCTTCGCGTTTCATTTTAATTTTACTCAAAGTGCTACGTTGTTCAAAGTTAGCGTGCATTTAATTTGGACCTGTGGTGGTCTCGTGTTTGTTAATCGTTCATTTGACAAGTGTGTGTGACAAGACTAGTGTGTCAATATTGCTGATTTCTTTATTTTTAATTTCTGCCCTTTGCTTTGGGGTTACGTATAACCTCAACCCGTCCCATTGAGTTGCCGGCAATTTGGGGCTAACTTAATTTGCCCGCCCAAGGTTTACAGCCTTCAGGTAGGTAGCAGTTACGGCCGTTTTTTTTTGAAACTCCATGACTATAATCATAAAACATTGCTTATTGTATTATCATAGTAGTTTAAACGAGGAATTATTTATTAAAGACTTAAATGTACAGTTCAAGTTAAACGTTATAAGTGTCGCAATTTTTTTTGCGAAGGTTGAGAGACGTCAGACCCGTGGTCAGACCTTACGTTTGGGGAAGGGGACAACTTCAGGTATTATTTACAAAATGATTTTTGTTCTGCCGTTTTTAGTTCAGAAGTTACTAAACATGTTTAATTTTGTCTAAAGACTGGCAGTAGAACCTAAAGAAGCAAGGTTTGTTCGTTTGTTCTGCACTTTCTACACTTTTAACTCCTTTCCTCTATATTTCTCACTCCTACTTATGTGCATCTCACTCTCTCAGGTGCGGTTGGTGCAAAAAGTGTAGAAAAGTGCTGAACAAACGAACAGACCTGCAGTATTACGCTCATTTTTTTGAAGCTACTATAAAACCCAGTAACGATTTTAATTGGTTTCGCCAAATTATTACGCTGTAATGTACCACAATACCCCCGCCCCCACCTCCCAGCAAAGTTTCTCATTACGCTTTAATGTGCCATTAAAATGTTTACTGAAAATGATTATTACATTATTCAAACTATTACGAAGTCGTCTTAGCCCGGATTATGATGCTCAATCGGGATTCTTAAGTTCGATGATTCTTAGGACTAAGACGAGTTCTCGGGGCTGGATTCCGCGTAAGTAGTGATTAACGATTTTCTCGTTCGGTAGCGCCCTTGCCCCGAAAGGAGGCACTCTTATATGCTCGAGTTTCGGATTTTCTTCGTAGAAAATGCAGTATTTCCAATTTTTGAAGAAGGAGAAGAAGAGAACAACTCATTGCGAACGTCAAATTTCACCGAAGCGATGCATTTTTAGATTTTGCAATGATCGACAGATCGGGCCTGAGGATTTCCTGCGGGAAAGGGGGGCGGGGGGCTGAAATTCTAAGTTAACGTAATCCTGTACATGATGCATTTTTTTGTAATAAAAATATGTATTTATTTAACATGTAAATTCGTCTTTAATCATTTTGAAGTGCGCCTGACAGGCCTTGGTATTTGACAACTGACTGTCGACAGTTGTCAGCAGTGTCGTGACAGTTGACTGTTAATTCAAAGCGTTAATTTCAACATTTAAATAAGTAGTAAAAAATTTTAAAAAAGTACAAAGTTACGAATAAAATAAATATTAAAGTGCACTTACTAATAATAATGATGATTATAATAATAATAAAAGTGTTTTACATTTTTGCAGAATTTCATTTTTGCGTTTCATTTACAACAATTAAAAATGTTGTATAAATTTATTTATTTTTTCATCTTTATATTCATTCGTGAGTTTTGAGTTTGACTTCTAAACCAAGTAGTTTGAAAAAAATAAAATAAAATAAAAATAAGAATACTCAGTACTAATTTAAAGTGTTTTTCAAACACCGAAAATTCATTGAAGAGTTGGCAATACTGTACAGAGCCTACAACAGATGTACTGTCGAAGTACGCCAAGATGTCGAAGGGGTATTTAGTACCAATTTAAACGTCTGAAGGGAAGGTTCATTGAGGAGTTGGCAACATTGTACAGAGCGAAGGTATCGAAGGGAGTAATATACCTGGCGGGATCCTGGGACACTTAGATGGCCTGTCCATCCGAAGTGACCACCGTTGAAGGTCATCCCCCTGGTTAGGGGTTGTCTTTTGTGCTGAAGAAGTAATTTAGGGGTGGTTTTTCGTGCAGACGATGTAACCCTTTTAGTTCTTGTATCTGAAGAATTGTCGACAATGACATAATTTTACCAGAGGAGGTCGCAAAAGATTTTTTTTTTGTTGGTGCTTGCGCTGCGGTGTCGACAATGACCAGAGGTGGTTGCAGAAGATTTTTTTTTCTGCAGCTGGAACTTGCGATGACGTCAATGTCATCAAAGTTGCAGACGTTTACACAAGAAGTGTCGGCAATGACCAGAGGTGGTCTTTGAAATGTTTTTTTCTGGTGAAAAGATGTGTGACCACACCTTGGCTTCTCTTGGCTGAGGAGAAAAGAAATTACTTACCTGTTTAAACGGGGTGGATTGAATTGGTTGTGGTAACAGGAAACCAGAAAACGCAAGCGGGATCTGAGCGAAAACACTCGCGTAATCGGAAGGGGGGTCAAGCGAGAGGTCAGGTGAATTGATAAAACCCTCGTTTAAAATTACATGTCTATTTATTAGGTAAAGTTTGCTAATTAACAATAAACATACTAATTAGGATAAATATTTTTATACAGACATTTTTAATCTTTAACGATTTCGTTCGTTGTTTGCTTTTCATTCTGCAATAACTAGCTGCAGAAAAAAAATTCTTCTGCAACCACTTCTGGTCATTGTCGACACCGCAGCGCAAGAACCAACAAAAAGAAATCTTCTGCGACCTCCTCTGGTAAAATTACGACATTGTCGACAATTCTTCAGATACAAGAACCAAAGGGGTTACTTCGTCGTTACTTTACTGCACGAAAAACTACCCCCAAATTACTTCTTCAGTACAAAAGACAACTCCTAAACAGGGGGATGACCTTCAACGGTGGTCACTTCAGATGGACAGGCTATCGAAGAGTCCCAGGATCCCGGTTGATATACTACTGAAGGGGTACCAACTTAAGGAGTTTTCAACTAACGTCTGTTAGAAAAATCTATTGAAGAGTTGGCAACACTTTACAGAGCTATTGTAGTGCAACAAGTGACGCGCAGATACGAATGTATCAAAGGAATATTTAGTACAAATTGAAGGGATTTTCAACTAACTTCTAGTGGTAAATTCATTGAAGAGTTGACAACTTTGTTCAGAACCTTCACAGTGCTACAACAGACGCACGGTCAAAGGTACGAAGGAGCCGAAGAGGTATTTATTACCAATTGAAGAGGTTTTCAAATAACGTCCATTGAAGGCTCCGTGTCCTTTGCAGTGCCACTATCATCTAGTTCTAGACGTCTAGAGAGAAGGTTCGATTCATTGAGAGTTAGTAACATTGTCCAGAGCCTTTGCAGTGCTACAACAGACGCACTGTCGAAGGTCCGAAGGCGTCTAGGGGTATTTAATACCAACTAAAGGGGTTTCCTCCTAAAGTCTAGGGAGAAAGTTCATTGAAGAGTTAGCAACACTGTACGGAGCCACTTAAGCGCACCGTCAAAAATGCGTGGCTCCGCGGATGTATTTACTTGTTTCCAAAACAAAAGTAATTCACTTTTTCCCTTCTTATTGATTGTAAAGCCGCCGTAAGGCGTCGGTCGAAAAAAATTCAAAAACGTCTTTAAAGAACGTAAGCAAAGGAGAAGGTAAAGGAGAATCTTCTTCAACTCCATCTGGTGTTTATCTCAGGAACTTACCTGATATTTATCTCAGCTCACTACCAGGCGTTTCTCTCAGCTCTCCACCAAAACTGACAGCTACTATCAGCGCCATCTAGTGCATTTTAGGAAAACCTGAAACAGTTTTTCTAACTCTACAACCGCATCTATTGATTTTTATTAAAAAGAATTTCTTTCATTTTTTTTTCAATTCTGAAGTCTTCATAAAAAAAATATTTCCAAATTTCAGCACGTCTGCTCTTGCATGACCAGCTGCTGCAAGCACTTCAATGAATCGATCTGGATGAGGAGGTTCCTGTCAGCGGCGTGCATCATCATTTTAGCTGCGGTGAACATAGTCGATACTGTAAGTTAAAAAAATATAAATTTCAGAGTCAATTTTCTTATTTTGTTTATTAAAAAAATAGATATCGTGCGCCCCCTTGCATCAACCAGTCGAAAACTGCTCCCTGATGATCATCGAAGACACCGACGCCGCCTGCCTCTACCCATCCTACTTCAGCTACTTCGCAGTCTTGATTTTAGTGGCGGCGTCTCTTCCTGCGTCCTTGTCTTACATGTGCAAGGCTTTCCTCATGGTGCTCCTCACTCTTTCGCACTGCGTCATCAACATAATCGTGCTCGAGCCGGCCCTGGATTGCGAAGAAACCAGGAAGCACTTCCCCAGGTACGTCGAACCGAATCCTTTCGAATAAATTTCAAAAAACCACAAGTTCCAGCCCAACGAAAGGGAAGTACACTTTATCCGCGCTGCTGTTAACGGCGACCATGGCGCTAGCGTTCCTCGCCAGGCACGTAAGTCCCCCTAAGTAGTTGAAATAGCGGCAAGGGAAGCAACCCGGAGACTTCTGTTTAAGATGGAGCAAGTGGCGAGGGTGCTCTTTCTCTGGCGATCGGAGGTCGAAGAGCAAAGGGAATGCGCGGCGGATATGAGACGAAGGAACGAAGCCCTCGTGTATAACATCCTCCCCCCGCACGTCGCCGAGCATTTCATGGGGAACAGAAAGAGACAGCACGACGAACTCTACTCCCAGAGTTACGCCGAAGTCGGTGTCCTATTCGCATCGATGCCAAATTTCTCGGGTGAGACTTCTTATTACCCCCCCCCCCTCCCTACTTACTCTATACTTACCTTACAGATTTCTACTCCGAGGAGACCGTCAACAACCAAGGCTTGGAGTGCCTGCGCTTTCTGAACGAAGTCATTTCAGATTTTGACGCGGTTAGTCTGGGGGAGTGGGAGGGTGCCAACCCAATTTTGCGTTATTCATTTTTGATCTGTATGGTTTTAGTTGCTGGAGTGGCCGCAGTTTCAGGACATCATCAAAATCAAGACCATTGGTTCGACTTACATGGCGGCCAGCGGCCTAAATCCCACCAGACACGTTAAGGTAAGCAAAGGGCAACTCTCCTTGTGGTCGGGGGTTGTAATTGGCGAATCTGATTTTAGCCGGACGACCCAATTACGGTCCGGTGGGCACATCTGGCGCTTCTGGTCGAATTCGCGCTGGAATTAAAGAAGGCGCTGCAGAGCATCAACGAACAGAGCTTCAACCACTTCGTCCTCAAGCTGGGGATCAATCACGGGCCTATCACTGCGGGGGTGATCGGGGCGAGGAAACCCCACTACGACATCTGGGGCAACACCGTCAATGTGGCCTCGAGGATGGAGAGCACGGGGAAAGCTGGATGCATTCAAGTAAATATCTTTAAAAACGCCCTTTTCTAAATTTAGAAAGGTCCAATGTCTTAGTTCAGGAGTCCTCAACAAGTCCTACGTTTCTGGGGGGAGGATCTTTCCTTCTCATTTTTGATGAACGCCTTTAAAGCGGTTCATCCTTCAGAAAAAAATTGCTTTTGGGAAAGGGGCCCCCACCTACTCGCTTACATGTTTGTAAGGATGTTTGATGTTATTTAATCTTTCCGTTAGGTCACAGAAGAAACAAGTGAAATCCTCCATAACTTCGGCTATCAGTTCGAGCAACGCGGCCTGGTGGCCGTGAAAGGCAAGGGTCAGCTGATGACCTACTATCTTCTGGGGAAGGCCGGGAAAGTGACCCCGCCTACCGCCCCCGTCTCGCCCATCATGGGACTCTCGACCATGGAGCCCGTGTTTGAGGAGGACGAATCTCATGACAGTCCTACGTCGAAGTCCGACGATAAAACGGTGATAGAGTGTTCGAGCGTGGTGGAGCAGAGGAGCGACGAGGAGGCCTTCAACGGGGACGCGGACGTCACTACTTCCACTTTACCTCTGATTTCCGATGATAGTTCCATTAGAGACTCGTCTGAGAATACTCTGCTTTTAAGCCAGTGTGATGATTCTTAATTGATTAATTTTTTTTTCATTCGAGGAACGAATTCGGTTTCACTCGGGCCAAATACGCATGATATTTTTTACACTGAACCTAATCGTGAAGCGAGAATAATTTAAAGCGATTGCCTACGTCAGGAAAACACTAATAAATACAGATAGTAATTAGGAGCATTAGAAAACCAATGAAAACGTGGGGGCGAAGTGAAGAATTTCCGTTTATTTTTATTTCATCCTCGAAAGCCAACGCAATCCGAGATAACCAATAAGAATGCAGGGGCGGGGCTAAATACTTAAAATCCAATAAAGACACACCTAGCCATCTCAATATAGCAATTAAGCAAAACCATTATAAACAGAGGTGCGCGAGCGCGTACGGGGCGAAGTTTCTTGTATTTCTTCAACGATTTAATGCTGAACGGTATAAAAGAAAAAAACGCTACACACTTGCCATGATTCAATCGGTAGACTAATACTCCGCCCACTTTTCTGCATAAGTGTCATATACGTCAGTGGTTGATCTCATTACATTGATAAGAATCAATAAAGACAGTGAAGCGAATCCAAAGCTTTTTTTGTATCTCTTTAATGCTTTGATTAAATTTTGGAGAGTCATGAAAAGCTGTCCTATTGTGTAAATAATAATAACATGAATATAATTGATGAAAACAGATTAAGTGCGTGGAAATTCAATAGAAACAAAAGCTAAATAAGTGAGAGCCAATAAAAATAGGGGCGGGGCGTTTCTTCGACGATTAAATTCCAGAAAGCCAATAAAACACTGTAACGAATGTAAGCTGTAATTTAACTGAGGATGAGAGGTGCTCGTGTTTCTTGGGTGGGCTTTTAAACACCAGAAAGCTAATAAAAACAGCAACTGATAGATAGACGCCGAAATATAATAGTTGATAAGAACCAATTAAAACAAAGGGGCGGGATAAAGTTAGATGTCTTTTTTCAACGATTGAATACCAAGAAGCCAATGAAAACCTGAACTGTAAGCGTAAATGATAAAAAAGACAAGCACGGCGAAAGCTTCTTGATGTCTCAATATTGAAAAGCCAAGAAGAAATAAAAATTTCTGTCATAGACGTCGCGATGTGATCTACTTAATTAGAACCAATAAGAACAGAGGGGCGGAGCGGCAAAGCCAAGGAAAACCTGCACTGTTGGCATAAATTTCATGTCGCCGTATAATTTAATTAAGTAGAACCAATAAGAACGTAAACCTAATAATATGACATAATCTACCTGAATTAATAAGAGGAGAGGGTCGGGGGTGAAACGTCCTTGTAGTATATTGGACGATCAAAAGCCATAAAAAGCTATCAATAATAGAAATTGTCAAAGAGGCGTTGAAAGATAATACGGTTGTTAAGAACTAATAAAAGCAAAGGGGCGAGGCAAAGTCAAATGTATTTTTTCGATAATTGAATACCAGAAGGTAATGAAAATCTAAACTGTTAGCAGAGGTGATAAAATAGAGAAGCAGTGGCAATTAAATACTAAAAAGCCTAAAAAAATATTCTGTTGCCATAGAAGTCGCAATTTGATTTAATTAATTAGAATCAATAAGAACAGAAGGGCGAGGCAAAGTTAACAGAGAGGCGGGACCAAGTGAACAGAGGGGCGGCACCAAATCAATAGAGGAAGGGACGACACAAAGTCAAATAAAATGCTGACATGAATGTCAATATAACAAAATTGACCTGAAATACTAAAAGCAGAAAGATCGAGGGTGAACAATTCTTAGTGTTTTTGAATGATTAAAGGCCAGAAAGCCAAAAAAAGTAGAAATTATCGAAGAGGCGTTGAAATATAACACGTTTGATAAGAACCAATAAAAACAAGGAGGGGGGCAAATAATTTTTCGACGATTGATTATCAGAGAGCCAATGCAAACATGAGTTGCTAGCGTGGATACAAAGACAACTGATATAAACAAAGAAGGTGTGAAAGTATTCAGTTTTTTATTGACGATAAATACTGGAAATTAAAGAAAAACAAACACTAACATCTCGATGTAATCTATTTCGTTAGAACCAATTAAAATAGAGGGGGCGGGACATAACGTTTTGTTAGTTTCGATCAGACAGCCAATGAAAACTGAAGCTGTTGCCGTAATATAACAGAACCACGAAAAACGGAGGGGCGGGACAAAGGATTTTTGTTGCAGATGTGTAATTGACCAGAACCAATGAAATGAGAGGGACGGGACGATCTGACGAACATAATTCATTAAAACAGCCAATGAAAAAAGAAAGGGGCGTTATGGAACTGATTGTGTTTCTTGATAACACAATAAAAAAACAATGGGGCGGAGCCAAAGTTCTTTGTTTTTGTTTTTCTTCGACGATTAAAAATATCAGAAGTCTAATAAAAAGAAGGATTTCTGTTCCAAATGTGTAATTGTCCAGAACTAATGAAAACAAGGGGCCAGGACGAATTGACAAACATAATTGAGTAAAGCGCCAATGAAAAGAAAGGGGCGTGACAGAGCTGATTGTATTTCTTGAGAACGCAATAAAAAAACAATGGGGCGGAGCCAAACTTTTCTTGTTCTTCCTCTACGATTATAATACCAGAAATTGGATTTTTGTTGGCGATGTATAATTGACCCGCAACCAATGAAAAGAGACGGCCGAGACAAATTGACGAACATAATTGAGCAAAGCGCCAACGAAATAAAAGGGGCGTGCCAGAGCTTGAGAACACAATAAAAAACAATGGGGCGGAGCCAAGGCTTTTTTTCCGTCGACGATGAAATACCAGAAATCTATTAAAAGCAAAGGACTTTTATTGCACATGTGTAATTGATCGGAACCAATGAAAAAAGGGACGGGACGAATTGACAAACACAATTGATTCAAGCGCCAATTAACAGAAATGGGCGTGGCAGAGCTGATTGTATTTCCTGAGAATGCAAACCATCCGACAAAGAAGTCGTAATATGAACAAAATTGAAGAGAACCAATAAAAAGAAAGAGGGGCAAGATGAAAGTCTTCATTATATCGTTACGAATCTTAACTTGAGTCAGCGCTACAATGCAAATCCTAAATAGTGTCTTATTTAGCACGATATTAAAAAGTGATTTGCTTTTTTTAGGGGACACCCTATTCCTACCTTTAATCCAGAAAATAATTTTTGTACGAAGTTTTGCAATATTTTCAATTTGATTTTTTGCACGTCATAGTATCCACCCTGTATTAAGAGACTTTCGGAAGTTGAATCCCATTTGTATCATTAAAAAAAAATCGAAAGTTTGCAACAGCTTCCACGGTCATTGGGAAGAAACTAGGAACCATCTTGATTTTTTATAGTTTCAAAAATACTGGGACACTTTGTTTCCATCACTTTCGCTCTCGTTTTTCTCATTTATATTCTGTCTTTTTTTTCTCTTGTTATTCTCATTGAAACACCAGTTTGTTGGTAAAATGTATGGATACAGGGTATTTCTAAACTACCGAAACAACAAAGAGCACTCAAACAAACGAAAAAGGCAAATCCGTGTTTGAGCAGCACTGAATGCCATTGAAATGTTCCGACTGAGCGAAGTTTAAGCTTGTAATCCAAATTTATAAACGCCGACGTGTTTTGAAGGTCCTTAACTTACGAATTTGGCAAATTAATTATTGTTGAGCGGCCATTCGTCAGTGTGTGGTTCACCACCCCCCGTTGACTTTGGCATTGTATTCAATATAAACATCGCTGTTAAAGTAATAAATAAGATAATTCGGAAGTACGATTTCATTGGCCTTGCAGACTTTTGCGGCTTTTGAGTTAAGTCATCGAGATGCATGTGTTAAAGAACGTAAAGTATTAATTAATGACTCAAGTACAGTAACACCCTATATCAATAAATTTAAGAAACAAATTTACTAACGACTCAAGTATAGTAACAGGCTATATCCTGTACGAATAAATTTAAGGAAAGAACTACTAATGACTCAAGTATAGTAACATCCTATATAAACAAATTTAATTTGTACGGAGAGACGTTCAGGGCCGCTTTAAATTATTTCGTTTTCGCAATAACAATTCTCTTTCAGTTTCTAAGAGTACATAAACTAATACAATCATGAATGTCTCAGAATTTAGTGTAAACTAGGGGGGTACGTAGAGAATACCCAAACTCACAGTTCGGTCTATTTAGTTTAACTTGTAAATAATACTAAGTGTATAGGATGTTTTAATAAAATTAGAGAGCGAGCTTCACTAAAAATAAAAAAAAAATGTAACTAACTTGCGCACACAGAGCTGAAGACTTTTCCGCCCTTTGTTTGAAATGAATCGTGGAAAAGAGTAGAACTATACCACCAGCAGCAGCAGCAGCAATACTATTTTGAATATAGTAGAAACGGGGAACAACAATTTCGGTCTGTTTTATAAATAAACATTGTAATTAATTCGTCTGTAATAGTTTAAGATGATGTGTTTTAATTGATTCGTCTTGGCCTTTCGTTAGACTGTAACAATGATTATAAAAAGCTGCGATGATTATTATTATTAGTAAATTATTAAAAGAAGGAAATACTGTGTTTTTTTTCACTTCTTTCACACAACATTTTGCGACACAATAAAATAAATCAAGTTGCGCTTTTACGAAATACTTTATTGTCCAACATATTCAACAAATAATAATAATAGTAATCGTAAATCTTACAGAATACAAGCAATAAATTTGTGCATATTACGAGTTATAATACACGTTACAAATATCATTTTTGATTGTCAAGTAACAAGAATATATTTGCTTTCTTAATACAAAGAGCTCCATTATTTATGTACATTTAAAATTCACATTAGTATAACAGATGGGCTATCATCGTCAGGGTAGTAATTACTTGCTCCGAAGAAAGTGAATTATGTTTTCGTACAAACAATCTACTCAGAACCTACAAATAATCCACCACCCTTTTATCGTCAAGGACGAATCAATAACTCCCATTAGTGTTTTCAAAACAAAAAATGGAATTGCCTGGAGAAAAAAAAAGTGATGGATCTCACTCGTTTGATGGATACAAAAAATAATAATAATAATATTAGTAGCAATTAGGTCTTGTAGAGAGTTTGACGCAGTGCAAATCACAGTGGAATTCAAATGGAAGAAAAAAAATTCCACCAAAAAAAAATACATTTAATTTTCTTGTAATAATACTCAGGATGCGTTGCGATTTAATAATACAAGTCTTACATGAGTTGTTAAGCCAATTATTGGTTTACTTAACGCCTTTACGTCATAGCTTGAATTTTAAAAAAAATTCTAGAAAACCCAAATCCCACAAGGCGATCAAATGATTGCGCAGTCCTTCGAATGACATCCCTGTGCACAAAAGCAACTGGTGACATACACGGTATTTTTAAATAGGGTGGGAAAGCAGAAATAAAATGTTCAAATTAAGAAAAAAACGTGAACTGATTACGATGTGTTCCGACACAACCCGACTGGAACTAAAGTAAAATTATACAAGGATTTACCAAACTCATACGTCACGAAGTTAGTTTGTTTTGTAAAAATTCCCTGTGTACAAAAGCAACCAGTGACGTACATAGTACTTTTAAATGTGAGGGGGGGGGGGAGATAAAATGTTGAAATTAAAAAAAAACGACAAAAACCCGACCGGAACTAAAGTGAAATTATACAGGGTTCTAACAAACTCATACGTCACGAAGTCAATTTGTTTTGCGAAAATTGCACAAAAGCAACTGGTGATGTACTGCGTTGTTTATGAACAATACATGTTTCTTTGAAAATTTCATAAGAGATAATTTTGAAAATAATAAAATAAATTATAGGATAGCGTGTTAAGTGTATTTTATCAGATTTGTTTAAGAAATAATTTAATTCAAGTTGTTTTTCTAAATTTCTTAATATTCTTAAATATTTTTAGCAATAATCAATTAAAAATTAACCATTTATTTTAGATAAATTATTTAGATACATAGGAATTAAGTTAGAATTGTAAATATTAGGATAATCAAAATAATCATGTGTAAAGGAAACTGTAGGTTATAGTAAGAAGTTCGGAAAATAAACAAACGAGGGCGCTGTGTTAGTGATCGCGTGAGCTTACGACCCGACACGTTATGATATCCCCGACGCGCGATTTCCGATTCATGCAATGGAACATTTACCGGAGCATCGTATAGACCAGTGAGTAAACATTAGAAAGGTTTTGTGAAAAACCTGACCTAAATATTATAAATTATCCGTTAAAACCCGAACTTCTTCTTGCGGAATAATAATTAGTTTGTGAAAATTAATTAATTAAAAATGGTGCAATAAACTGTGTTTTACGTTTTTATTCTACGACAATTTTTTTATTATACACCCACACACACATTGACATTAGATCATTTTGAATGTGAAGGCTCGCGAGTGCCGTCTACATTCAAAATTTATCACTTAAAATACACTCTACAACAAAGAAATTGATCTATGGGATAAACTGCAAAATTTATCATCGAAGAAGAGCCTCCGGGCGAAAAAATAACAAAGTAAGCAAGTAAAATAATAAAAAATCAGAAAATTTGCAAATTACCCTGAGACCACAGCATTAATTTAGCACCCAAACAAATGGCGTAACACAGCAGTACGTAGTACTTTTAAATAGGGCAGGGGAGTAGAAATAAAATGTTGAGATAAAAGAAAAAACAAGAACTAATTACGACATTTTCCAGAGTGAGAAAAAAAAACGACATCAACGCGATCGCAACTAGAGCGAAATTATACAGGGTTCTAACAAACTCATACGTCACGAAGTTAATTTGTTTTGCAAAAATATCTGTGCACAAAAGCAACCAGTGATGTACATAATACTTTTGAATGGGGAGGGGGAGTAGAAATCAAAAGTTGAAATATAAGTAAGTTAAATTATACAGGGTTCTACCAAACTTTAAAATTTTTATTGCACAGAATGTGAACTAGATATTGATATTAATCGATAGGGAGCGCAAGAGGTTTCCTTTTCATGTCAGTTTCGATATAATATTGACAATAATTCAAGCTTTTCCTTTTTACAACGTTTAATTTTTTTTAGAAGTACAACGATCGTATTGACACGTTTCAAACAAAAAAAAATTGAAACGGAATTTAATTGAAATTATACAGGGTTCTGCATTGATAAACGTTAATTAAATAAAGAAGGATTCCGTTTCACCTCAATTTCGATATAACATTGACAATAATTTGAGCTTTTCCTTTTTAAAACGTTTTACAACGACCGTATTGGCAAGTTTCAAATAAAAAAATAATAATTGAAAAATCCAAGTGGAATTTAACTTAAATTATACAGGGTTCTGCTTCTTCTTCACGAAGTGACGTAGCACTTTCAATTTTATATTGCAGGGAACGTAAACAGAATATTGGTATCAGTTAATTAAATAAAAAGCCCAAGAGGTTTTTCTTTTCAATTTCTCGATATATCATTGACAATAATTCGAGCTTTTCCTTTTTAGAATTCAATTTTTTTTTAAGAAATAAAAGCTATTGACAGGTTTCAAACGGTAAAAAAATTGAAAAATCCAACCGGAATTTAATTGAAATTATACAGGGTTGCACTAAACTAGAACCTAATTTGGTTCCTGTGGTACAACTTAAATATTGAATTGTACAGAATGAAAGCAGAATGTTGAAATGAATTGAATAATTTTAAAAAAATTCCACGTAAACATTAATTGTAATTTCAAGGCATAAGCATCCCCTTTCAGAACACTCAATTTTTGAGGATTAAAGGATTGCATTGAAATATCCCAGATTGTAAAACAAAAAGAAAAAATAAATAAATCGTTCGAAATTTAATTGATAGAAATGTACAGGGTTGCACTAAACTAATATGTATCTTAATTGCTTGATGTGTACAAAGTGACGTAGCACTTAGTTGCAGTTACAAGAGAATGCAAATACAATACTGTAAAGTAAATCAACCGTTGAATGAAGAGAGGATGAGGAGGTGGAAAAAATTCTTTTTTGACATTAATTTAGATTAAAAAAATTGAGTTACGTCAAAGGCCATCGAATTATTCTGTAGTACCATCGAGTAATTACGTTTTGCAAGAAACCCCATACGCAGGGGTGTGTAATCAGATCAGTAAATTACTTTTAAATCGAGGAAAGTAAAAAAAAGCTGAAGTAAATTAATGCAATAAAAAAGGACGATTTAATTTTTTTAATTAAACGATTGCACTGATACTTCTCGAACAAAAATTTTCTTTTTAATTTTAAACCGATCAGGAATTTAATTGACTGAAATTACATGTACAAGGTTCTACCAAACTCATATCTTAAGTAATTCATGTGTTACAAATTGATGTAGCTTTAAACTTCTTTTAAATGAAAAAAAAAAGAATTACCTATACAGGGTTCTACCAAACTAATATCTTAATTAATTCATGTGTTTTCCAAAGTGACATAGCATTTCCATTATTATTTTTTTAATTGAAAAGAATGATAGTGGAATACTGAAGTAAATTAATTTAATTTAAAAAAGAATGCAGGGACGGACTTTCCGGAAAAGTGATCGGGCAAATCAGACGTACGAACCCAAACCTAAGCAGATGTCCCCAGGTACAGTAAAATATAAACATTTGAAAATTGATTTATTTTATTTCGTAGACTAAGAGTGAAACGAAAGGGGTATCCCCAAGCACAGTAAATTGTAAACATTTTTTAAAATTAATTTATCTATTTTTTTCTTCTTTTTTAGTAGAGCATAAGGGAAATGAAAGGGGATCGGCAATATTCAACAATTCAACTGGTTCCAACTCTGCACGAACGTAATTTATTATTTTTATTGGAATTAAAAGTTATTTTAATTATTATTAAATATTTTAGTTATTTTCTATTTTTTTTTCAATCCAATTTCTTCAATTTTTGCTTCGAATTTCTTCACGTGTAAATTGTTTTCAAATGTGCCTGCAATAAACAAAATAAAAATAAAAATTGTATTAAAAATTTGATTGATTATTAACATCAATATTGTCCGCAAACAGTGGAATTCTTGTGCCCCCCTCGGTCCCCTTTCGCTCCAAAATACTTAAAAAGTCAACATCTTTCTTGATGACAAAAAAATTCTCAAAAATAGAGCGGAATTCTTGTCCACAAAGAGTTGAATTCTGGTACCCCCTTCGCCCCTTTCCATCCCTAAATACTTAGAATGCCAGAGACATATTTTTTAGTATCAAGAAATTCTCAAAAATAGAGAATATGATGGCAAACTTATTTTTATATTTTATATTGTAGGCAGTATTCATAAACAATGAAATTTTTGTACCCCCTCCGCCCTTTCCGTTGAAAATCAAGAACATTTTCTTCAGTGGCAAAATAAAATTCTAAAACATAGAGAAAATTGTGACGAATTTATTTGCATATTGCAGATGATGCTGTGGCCCCCTCTGCTCCCTTCCATTCTAAAATTACTTAGAGAAAATTCTCTAAAATAGATAAAGGGGGAAAATGTATTTTCATATCATAGATAGTATTGTACCGAAAGAGTGGAATTCCTAACCCCCCTCCTCCACCCCTTCCGTTGCAAAATTACCTAGAAATCATGAACATCTTTGATGACAAAAAATTCAGAAAAAGAGAGAAAATTGTGGCAAATCTATTTTCATATTGTAGATGATTTTGTAGCCCCCCCTCTGCCCCCTCCATTCTAAAAATACTCAGAAAAAAATCTCAAAACTAGAGAAAAATCATGTTATAGATAGAATTGCTCACACAGAGTGGAACTAATCCATCCCCTCCGCCCATTCCGTTGCAAAATTACTTAGAAAGTTAGGGAAGTCTTTAATTACAAAAAAGTCAGAAAAATAGAGAAAATTGTGGCAAATCAATTTTCTTATTATAGATAGTATTTCTGCATCCCCCACCGTCCCTTTCAGTTATAAAAAATAGAAAGTCAGGGATAACATCCTCAGCGAGAAATAAATTTTCAAAAGTAGAGAAAATTGTTGCAAACCGATTTTCATGTTGTAGATAACATTGTTCACAAAGAATGGAATTCCTATATCCCCTTCCGTTCCCTTCTGCTTTAAAGAAAAACCTTGGAAACTAGGGACAACTTCCTTAGAAAGAAAAAAAATGTTCAAAAACAAAGAAAGTTGTGGCAAACCGATTTTCATCTAATAAAAAATATTATTCACAAAGAGTGGAGTTCTTGCATCCCCTTTCGTCCTCTTTCGATGGAAAAAAATTGAGAGTGACGAAGAAAAATTCTCAAAAGTAGAGAAAAATGTGGAAAACCTACATTCGTATTACGGAAGTTACTGTTCACAAACGGTGCCCCCTCCTCGCCTCTTCCGTTGTAAACAGCAATTTATTTATTGAAAAAATATTTAAAGGGATGAGGAAAAATTTCAAGAACTCAAAAGTTTCGAGAAACTCGTTTTATTCATAGAGAGTGGATCTTTCACTGACCGCCCCCCTTCCCACCTCCTCCCGGTTGAGTATTATTTTTGAAAAAACATCGAGAGAGGAGGAATTGCATTGAAAAAAAAACCCAAAAAATTCATTTTCGTACCGAATGAGTTACAAAAAAGAATCCCCACTTTTACGGGGTGAAATCTTTGGGGTTCAGGCATTGAACGAAATAATTTCCTTTTAGGCAGTGACAAAAAAAGTCACTTCCAAAAAAATTTATTGCCGCGCCAAAAATAAAATCACACGGGGCGCAACACATGTCTTTACACCCCCTTCCATCGAACACAAAAAAATTATTTTTTTTTGGAAAAAATATTAAAAAACAAACGCCCCACTTCAGCAACGCGAAAAATTCTGCTTTCGGCAAAACTAATTTCATATTAATCTGCGTTCTTGAGTTGCCCCCTGTTAAGTTGGGGAAGTTTTTTTTTTCTTGAAAAAAATTTTGTGAGTGAATGCGATATTTTATAGCGGGAAAAAATTGTAAAATACAATAGCAAAGTAAAGCAAAGGAAAAATAAGGACGGGGAGGGGCACAATGTCGTTGCGCCCCCTTCCCCCTTTCATTGGACGCAATAATTCCCTTTTTCTTCACTTCACGTTACGAAATGCGGACAAACCGGAACAAGTAGAATTCGAAGGCGATTTAAATTGAACGCTGAAAATTACAGGCATGCAAAGCAACCCCCTTCCCCCTTTTTTTAGATTAATAGAGGCACTTCGTCTTCCCCAATAATTCCTTAGCAACTCATGCATTCGACCCGTTCCGATTCGAAGGCCCCTTCACGTGACGTCCCCCGGATTCCTGTGAGCGACGAAAGCACTCCCTGAGGAGTTCCTCGCCAACAAAAACCTATTGGAATACCTCGCCCCCACGGGGGCCAAAAGCAAACCTCACGTCCTCACGAACTTGTACACCACGGCGAACACCAGTACACTGACGAGGACGAGAACTAAGGCCGTCACTACTTTCGCGAAGGCGTTAAGGCCACTTTCAGAAGGGTCCAGGGGTCTGCTGCTGTTGTTCTGCTGCGACCTTCGTCTCTTGCTGGCCAAGCCGCGGGCCAACGCGGGGAAGGCCAGGCTTTGGGTGAACGTCAGTTTGTGCAAGCTTTCGCTAAGGGAGTAAGGGCCGACACTTCCCCGGGCTGCCGCCCTTAGTAACGCGTATTCTAGGTCGAGCGCGTCGAAGAGGGAGTAACGCGCGGTCATCGTCGACGAGCGTCTTCTATTATCACAGGGGTCGCTTGCTCTTGAGCCTATGGACGCAACGGCTGCCGCCACCGACGTAAGGGATGAGGTGGTGCTCGATGAGAGTGAGGCGGGGCCGTTGTGGTTATCCGAAACGTCCTCTATGGAAGTCTGGTCCGGTGATGAAGGCGGGTAAAGGCGAAAAAGGCGGGCGTGGTCCGGGTGGAGAAGAGCACTGCTAGGTCGACGTACACTAGGGGTTGGAGAGGGCAGAGGAGACGGCGCTGAACAAGCGGCAGGGGACGGTGATACCTGAAATTAAACCGTGCATATACACCCTGTCCACATCAATGACTAATACATCAAGACACCCTGTACATACCTACATTTTTAACCAACCTGTAGGTTTTCCTTATGTTATGTAGAGGGGGTGTTCTTAAAACAATACAAACTCTAATAAATGCTAGTGACTAATACATCAGAACACCCTGTACATTTTAGCCATTTCCTTATCTTCGATTAAATTTAAAAACAAATGGTATGTAGAGGGGGTGTTCTTAAAACAATGCAAACTTCAATAAATACTCATGACTAATATATCAGAACACCCTGTACATACCTACATTTTTAAACAACCTATTCCTAACTTCGATTAAATTTAAAAACAAACGGTATGTAGAAGGGATGTTCTGAAAACAATAGAAACTCTAATAAATATTTCAGGGCAAAGTTTCAGGCAACTTTCGTATTAAAAATGACGCCGCCACCTCGGGGATTAGGGGGTTGGGGGCGACTAATCCGCTCGATATTTGCGTTCCTGCAGAATTATGAGAGCTCCTCGACTTACACGCGGTAAATTGCGGTTATCCTTGGATGTTATTCCAAGGGGTGGGCCGCGCCAAGGATTGCACCTTGCAACATGCAAGGAGGTGACCCTCAATTAAAATTAGCATATCTCACCTTTACTCATTGATTAATGGCAATAAGGGCTGTAATACTTTGGTAAAATTCCAAACGACTCCCTTAACCCCCACGTATTTTGATAGATTTCGATTGAAGGTGATGGTATAACTGTCGAAATACGTATGGCTACAGTTGGTCAAAATTTTTGTATATTTTAGTTATTTTTTTTTAATGTACACTATTTCTTGTAACACCCAGTAACTTCAAAGTAAGCGACACAGCTTTTCGCTTAATCACTTGCGTATTTCGATAGAAGATATAACAATTTTGCATTAATTCCTGTAACACCCTGTAACTCATTTCCCCGTTCGTTGACGAAGGGTTGACGCTAATAAGCGGGGATTATCCGCGTAACTTTGTAATTATATAAATTTGTGGGGGTTGAGACGTAAAGCCTTGACATCGTGACAACCCGCCCCGCGTGTTTTATTGTAAGTGGGAAATTCGTTCTAAATTTAAACCTCATACAACCATGGCTTTCGTAACGCAGGTGAGTTGGTGGAGATTTAAGACGTCGATTACATTTTTGAAAAATAATTTTTTTGTTGGGTTTTGATGTTTCTGTGTTTGGGTATAAAGATATCAAAAGGGGTGATTTTCTGACTGCGCTCCCTCTTCTTTGCGTTTCTTTTTCGAACTTCTTTTCGCGGCGCGGAGATCTATCTATTCGCTCAATTCCATTTTACTTACTGAAATCACCAGCGTCCAGCTTTTGTTCACCGTAGGAGTTTGTTTTCAGCCTTTTCCTTACTGGCAAAACATTAAAAGTCGCGGAGCTCTCGCAATAAAAAAAAAATTACACAATTTTTGATTACTTTTAACTTTAGAGAAATTGAACTCACCTGTGTAGATTCGATCCCGGAATCATTCTGGTGGCTCCCTTCGCAGCAGACGGAATTCTGGGAGGTGGCGTCCTCTGCGCAGGCCGGAAACACGAAGCTCTGTCCGTCCGCTTCGCCTCTTGGGGAATCAGAACTCGGCCAGACCTGAGGACGTAAAAGTTTAACGCGTGCAGATATTTCCGGCGCTTATTTACGGGCCCCGGAGCAACTTGCTCCCGGCAAATTATTAACGAGACGGTTTATCCGGGGCGATTAGGGCGCCATCTCAAGGCGGAAACTAAACGATTCTGAATAAATTAGGGGATTACAGATTAAGATTACATTGTAGGAGGAGGTCGCTTATTAAAATGTAAACTGATTCAGGCCACCCTTTCTTGCTCAGATCCTTTCCTCTAGATACCCGATTAACGGGCAAAAAAAAAAACAGAACCGTTTCAGAACTAACATGGAAGCTCTCTGATAAAATTATAATGATATAATTTTTATTAGTTAAAAAAAGCTAAATGGTTATAAGCAGGTTTATGAGGGCAATTGTTTTAGAACAAACTCCAATTTTGAAAATATAAAATTTAAAAAAAAAAAAGCAGAACTGTTTTAGAACTAGTATGTGGAAGCTTTCCGTTTTGCTCACACTAGTAAAGGCAGGTGATGAAATCTAGAAGAAGAAAAAGCAGCAGCACTGTTTTTTAGAACCAGCACGGAAGCGTTCTGATAAAAGTGGTTTATAAATTCAGGGAAAAAGACGGAACTGTTTCAGAACTGAACACAGATAACTCGGTTTTCAATTAAAGTAGGAAAAACAGACAGAACTTTTTTAGAACAAAAAATTTGATGAAGTGAAGTTTTAAAAAAAACAACACTGTTTTAAGCAAAGACAGAAGCTTTCAATTCTGTTCAAATGAGTAAAAACAGGCGAAGCAATTAAAAAAAACACCAGCACTATTTTAGAATCAGTACAAAAGCGTTATGGTGAGAGTAGTTTAGAAATTCAGGGAAGTAACAGAACTGTTTTAGAACCAAACACAGATAACTACGTTTTCGGAATAAAGAAGGAAAAAGTAAACTGTTTCTTTTGACAACAGAACTGTTTTTAGAACAAACGTTTAATGAAGTGAAGCCTCAAAAAAGCAACACAGTTTTAGAGCAAACAAAAGCAAATGAGTAAAAGCAGGCAAAGAAATTTAAAAATAAGTAAAGCTTTCGATTCTAATCAAATGCAATTTAAAAAGAAACAGCAGAACTGTTTTAGAACCAGCACGAAGAGTTCTGATAAAAGTGGTTTATAAATTAAGAGAAAAACGGAGCTGTTTTGGAACTAAACACAGATAACTAGGTTTTCGAAAGTAGGAAAAACATAACCGTTTCTTTTGATGTCAACTTTTTTAGAACAAAAAATTTGATGAAGTGAAGTTTTTAAAAAAAGTAACACTGTTTTAGAGCTAACACTGAAGCAACTAATTGAGTAAAAACAGGAGACGCAATTTAAAAAAAGCAGCAGCACTGTTTTAGGACCAGCACGGAAGCGTTCTGATAAAAGTGATTTAAGAATTCAGGGAAAGAACAGAACTGTTTTAGAACTAAACCCAGATAAAGAAGGAAAAAGAGAACAGTTTCTTTTGATAACAGAACAAGTTTCAAAAAAACAACACTGTTTTAGAGCAAACAAAAGCTTTTACCTCCGATTAAACGAGTGAAAGCAGACGAAGAAATTTAAAAATAAGTAAAATTGTTTTAGAATCAACGTGTTTAGATATTGATCAAAAAAGAAAACGGATCTCTTTTAGTACTAAACGCAGATAACTAGGTACAGTTTCGATTAAAACAGGAAAAACGGGAAATAGAAGTCTTTTAAAGCAAGCAGAAAACTTTGTGGTTGCAGTTTTAACAAATACGGATAAGCACGGAAAAACCTTCAAACATTCTTTGAAAATAGAGCTATATTAGACCTATCCTTTTCTTAATTAATTAAAACCGTTAAGAGCAAGTAACTCTCTTAATAAATTGACTGAAGACGCGCAAGTTTTTTTCAACTGAACTGTTTTAGAACTAAAGGTACTTAGATAAGAGAATTTTCAGAAACTTTCTGCGTTTATAGAGTGTTTAAAAGCAAGCATGTTTTCAACAGTAGACAGTATTACTTTAGAACCAAACATCGAAATTTTTATTTTAAATAAGAGCGATTAAACATTTTTAGAACAAGAAGCATGGAAGCTTTCAGTACTAATAGCGTGCTTATTGCAGCACATGGCTCAATTTTTTTATTTATCTTTTGGAAAACAGAAATGTTTTAGAACTAAAGACAATTTGAAGTAAATTCTAAAACTCTATTTACTAACAGAACCCTTTTAGACAAGATCAGTTTTCAAATATTACTGATAGATTGAAAGCAGACGCAAACGAATAGCATTCTTTTAGAACTCTAAGGAATTGATAACAAATAACTTTTGTAAAACAAAACATAAAAGCATCCAATTTTTATAAACAGGAAACTAATAAAAAATAGAATACTTTTAGAACTCCTTAGAAGTAAAGCCACTTCAGAGCAAATAGTAGAACTGTTTTAGAACAAGATGACGAAGCGTCCAGTTTTGATGGCAAATACTCTTTGAAAATAGCATTTTTTAGAACTGAAACATCAAGGATCACTTTTTTAGACAGTAAACCAACTGAAAACGGAACTATTTTAGAACTGTTAAAAAGTAAAGACAATTTAGAGCAAATTCCAAAATCCTTTTTGATTGATAAATAGAACTCTTTTAGAGCAAAACGTAGAAAGCCTCCAGTTTTTAAGCAGGCACTCTTTAAAAGCAGCATTCTTTTGCACTAAACATGAAAAATCAAAATTTTAAATGGAGCGACTAACAACAATTAAATTTTTGCCCTACAATTAAGAACTAGACAAGTTAGACTCACAAAGTCACTAAACGCTGTTAAATACTTTGGCATAAAATTTTACAATGCACTCCCTCAACAAATCACAAAATTAGATCTAAAAATGGGATGAATACCTCATCAAAATTGCTGATGACATAACTTAACTTCATTCACCTGATTCATTAGCTTGGGCTGATAATGTGATGTTGGCGATTGCATTGGGACTCTCTATTATATAGAATTGTTTAGTTTAGAGCTATATGTCAAATGATACTACATATGTATTTATATTTTTAATCAATTAACTGATGAAACCTAGACTTGAGCTTTGTACTGTACATAACGCTTAAATAAATGATTTGATTTGATTTGATTTTTGGAGCAAAAGAGAGGAAGACTCCAGCTTCGATAAAGAGATTGAAAACTTACACTTTTCTGAAGAGCAAACCACGAAAATAGAATTGTTTTAGAACCCTTCGAAGTAGAGGAAAGTTAGAGCAAACCTCAAGAACTCTTTAATAAATAGAAATCTCTAAGAACAAAACGCAGAAGCGTTGAGTTTTCAAAAGTGATTGAAACCAGACACGACAGAGTACTCTTTGAAAACAGCATTATTTTAGAAGTTAACATCAAAAATTAAAGTTTTGAATAAGACGGTTTAACTTTTTTTTTCACCTCCTCTCACTCATTTGATCAGAATTGTTCTTCATTAAACGTTTGTTCTCAAAAAGTTCTGTCATAAAGAGAAACGGTTCTCTTTTCCTGCTTTAATCGAAAACACAGTTATCTGTGTATAGTTCTAAAACAGTTCTGTTTTTCTTCTAGATTTCTAAACCAAAACGCTTCTGAGCTGGCTCTAAAACAGTTCTGTTGTTCGTTTTAATTTCTTCGCTTGGTTTTCACTAGGGTCGATCAAAACTGAAAGCTACCACCGAGTTTGCTCTAAACGAAGTCTGTTTATCTCCTCATTTTATTAGATCGTTTGCATGTTAGTTCTAAAACGTTTCTGTTTTTTCTTCTCGATTTCTAAACCTGTTTCGATCAGAACGTTTCCGTGCTGGTACTATAACAGTTCTGTTTTTTTTTTAATTTCTTGGCGTGCTTTATTTACTCGATTTTCTTTCAAAATTGAAAGCTACTGTGTTTGCTCTAAATGCTGTTTTTTGCCTCATTTTTTAAAGCTGCTTTTAATTATTGAATTTTTTTAGTTAATAAAGAAATTATTATTAATTTATCAGAGCGTTTCCATGTTAGTTCTAAAACACTTCTGTTTTCTTTTCTAGATTTCTAAATCTATTTTCATCAGAACATTTCCGTGCTGGTTCTATAACAGTTTTGTTTTTTTTTTTTTAATTTCTTGGAGTGCTTTTTCTCAGTTTTCTTTCAAAATTGAAAGCTACTGTGTTTGCTCTAAAACAGTTCTGTTTTTTCCCTCACTTTCTAAACCTGCTTTTAATCATTTAGCTTTTTTCAGTTAATAAAGAAATTATTATTATTTTATCAGAGCGCTTCCATATTAGATCTAAAACGGTTCTGTTTTTTTTTTTTTTTTGTTTCAAAGTTCTTCGTCTGCTTTCTCTCATTTAATTAAAACTGAAGGCTTTCAAGTTTAATCTAAGACAACTTTATTATATTATTATATTATGTTTACTCTGCTTTAATGAAAGTAATAGAGTTTGGTTCTAAAACAGTTCCATTTTTTTGTTTTCAAAAATAGTAATAATAATTTAACAAAACTAGACTTCTAATCAATCAAAACTAAATTCTCTATGTTTAGTTCTAAAGCAGTTCTGTTTTCTATTTGCCTGTTAATCGGGTATCTAACGAAAAGGTTCTGCGTTCGTTCGTTCTGAGCAAGATAGACTTTTTAGAACAAAACTAGGGAAAATTCCAGCTTTGATAAAGGCACTAAAAGCGCGCACTTTTCCAAATAGTAAATCAATTAAAAGCAGAAGTCTTTTAGAACCCTTAGAAGTAAAGACATTTTAGATCAAATTCGATTAACTCAAGCTTTGATTAAGTAATTGAAAGCGCTTCTTTTCTGAATAGTAAACTAATTTGAAAATAGAATCGTTTTAGAATTATCAGGGCAGAGAGATCAAACCATAAACAGCACTGTTTTAGAACTAAACGCAGATATTTTGTTTTTTTATTAAAACGATTGACTCTTTCAGCTTTCAGCTTTCAGTTTTGATGAAAGCGCCACTTTTCTGAACAGTAAACTAATTTGAAAGCAGAACTGTTTTAGAACTCTCAGTAGAAAATACAATTGAGACCGAATCACAAACAGCACTGTTTTTGAACTAAACGCAGAGAATTAATTTTTTTATTAAAGCGATCAAATCTTTCAGCTTTCAGTTTTCATGATGAGCTCCTCCAAACTCAAGGGGGGAGGGAGAGGAGGGGGTCAGCCAAATATTTTTTTTTCCTTTTTATAAATCACCTGCAGCAATGGTAGTGAACAATTAGGTCCCGGTTTCGTGTCTTCAATTGGCGACTCGCCTAGCCCCTGCTCGCACTGTGAACTCGAACTGCTGTTAGACGATCGGACCGCAGACCAAAACCGTTTCAGACCCAATTCTCGCAGTGGTTTCTAAAAACAAAAGAAAAAGAAAAGAACTAAATTCCCCCAATTCACAAACTCAATTTCGATGCGCATCAGCGTCGCCGATTTAATTTCATTAAAAACAAAAAAAGAGTTCCACGAAATGCAAACTGTAATTCGATTCTAAACGTATGCTGAGGGAAGGGGGGTATAAAATATTAACTTTGTTTCGCGATGAGAAACTAATTGAGAAATATAAAATTCACCGTCGGGCGTACGTCGTGCATTTTTGCATTCGAGGAGCAACTTTGCTTTTAGTTAATTGCATACTTTTTTCTTTCCCCGTTAAGTAAAACGTCCGCCGGCTTACATTTTTCACGATTACATTTCACGACGGGGTCGAGGGGAAGGGAGCAACTCTGTTGGAAATTTCACGCGAGCGAAGCGCACTTTAAAATTAAAATCGAAAAGTCGATTGCGCGGACTTGAAAATCACAATACTTTCTGATCCACCCCTGTATATGCGTTTAGGTGATTGAGTTCGCCCCCCCCCCCCCGAAACTGAAGGCCTTAAGAGGTGCAGGTTTTCAAAAACAAACGAATCTACGTTTCATCACGAAAAGCGGACTTTTCATATCCGAGGCTTCCTGCAGCAGGTGTAACTAGGTCATCCGGCGGGCGCATTTACTTGTAAATGCACTTTCATTTGTCACGGCGCTTCCGGTATCTGACATGTCTGCATCTTGAATTATTTCGCCCGGAGTTCGCCCGGATTATTTTCCGCCACCGCCCGTAACGCCAAGGAATAATTAGGTACGTCAGTGCAATTCAAACTTCTCATTTTAGTTTCCTTCGTCAAAAAATAAATAAAAAATAAACAACAGTAATTTTAACTTCGCATGTCAACATAGTCGGCACTAGAATGCGTTCAAAACATTAAGCAAAAAAGAAGATATATAATAAAGTAAGATCCGATCTTCAACATCCAGCTGTGAATGCATGCCATCTGATTCCGGGCTCGTCAAGACCTTCGAGACACGAGTAGCAGGATGCGTGTCCGGTGTAACCACTTTCGTGAGGCCACTTGCGTCAACTTCAATGACAACTTTTGTTCCGAGGAGCGCGCCCTCTTGCGATGTGCGGCGCGATGAACTGTCGTATTACCAAACAGCAAGATAGCAAGACGGCCAAGCTCAGTTTACAACGACGCCATCAAATTTTTCTGCAAGGAGACCACGATTAATATCGCCAGTTAGAGAAACTCTGGTGAAACGTCAAATGGGGTGGGGGGGGGAAGAACCAAATAAAAATAAAACCTACATAAAAGGAAAACACGAATTACGAACGATCGACGCCCAACGACTCTAAAAGCAAACTTGCCGTAAATTTGACGGACAAGCTTGAAGAGGCCTAAAAGAATGTTTAGGACTCGCCGCAAATAATTAACAACCGGACAATATAACCGTTTACTTTTTCACTCCAAAACGAACACCATTTAATGAATAATTTACATAGAACGAACACCATTTAATGAATAATTTACATAGAGGCGAGAATTAAGCCTAAAACACAATGCTTAAGTAAAAGTTTTAAGTTTCCTTAAAACTTTTAAAACTTAAAACTTTTATTAGTAAAATTCAATCTCTGAAAACAGATGTAGCAAAACACAATGCAAAACTTATCCTTACGTAATCAAGAGAATATAGGGAAATTTCCGTATGGGTGATTTCTAAAGTATGTAATTGCGTAACTGGAATAAGTTGAATCTTGACTCGACCAATCCGAAATCCTGTCAGTTTCTGTTTCTACGCGTATCCTCAAATCTGTGAAGCTAAAGTTGTGAGTTTTAATAGGTTATACCGAGAACGTGAACGTGAGATGTCGAAAATGGAAGACGAAGGTTATTTTTGTACAGTATTCAAATGAAACTATCAGAGCCACTGAGAATAAAATCATAGTTGTGATTTATATTCGCCAGTACTCGTATCCATGACTGTCACTGATTGCGTTCAATAATTTTTAGATTAGTGATTGCTAGCTGTCAAATGATTCAGTTTGATTGGTCAATTTTAAAATCGCTTAAACTTTATCTTTAAGCATTATGTCTTATATGTAAAGTACATGTATAAGATTTCAATTTTATTAAGTTTCGTTAAAACTTTTACTTAAGTTTACAAAGCGGGCGTTCACCAGACTGACGTCAATCGGGTCGACGAGCGACGGGAACGGTTCGTGGGTGGAGAGGTCCATTGGCCAATGACAAGCCTTTAATATACCCCACTTTCAACGTGGAATAGTTTCATTACAAAAGAAAAGGGGCCGTCCGGGGTTGTTTACCGTCCTAAGCATCGTTTATGGAACAATCCCAGTTCCAAAGGTCAAATTGCGACGCAATAACACTTTCGCCAAGATACAGCGTGACCCGAAAACTAGAAATTATTTGCAACGAATTTTCTCACCGTAACAATTGGCCAATGCTGATGACTAAATTATGCGTCAGCCATTTCAATTGGGACCTCTGCTCAACGCCTTCTCATCAACGTTTTAAGTACGACTGTATTTGTTATTCCCGGCAGGGGGGGTACCCTGCTAACTAAAGCGTGGATCCAAAGGCCTCGGCCGTAGGTGACCATTGTGGACCTTTGATAGAGGGTATGACGAGCCCACCGTCCCGAGTTGGCGTACCAGCGCCTGGTTTGCACGAAACTGGACGCGTCTTAGGACGTGAAAGTGAAATTAGCTAGTACCGTGGGGATACCCTCCCCTCCCCTGGAGTGGAGTGTGTAGAGAGAGAGACCTGGGTTGGACTCACGGGGGCAGTGGTTGCAAGCCCGCATGCTTGGGCTAGGGATGATGTCCATCCATCCCGACGAGTGAACTGCGGATCTCAGTTCCGGCACTAGCCTGGTTAGCTAGTAGAGATTAGATAGGTCTCCCTTGACCAGAGGGGGCGAGGGGTGCGCACCCCGGACCACTCTGGTAGCAGTGTGTTTGAAGTTACTTTTAAGTGCCAGCCACCGAAAGGTGGGCCCGCCCTGCGCGCTGATTGGGCGTATCTCAATCCGATGGCTCTGGTCGGGGCCCAAGCGGATAAGGGCCAAGGCCTAGGAACCGCTTGATAAGGTAAAGTTGCGATTAGGGAAAAGGTCTGGTCTGGTCTGTATTTGTTATTGTAACGATGGCGCATTTTACATGACCGGTAGGATAATAGCAATTCCAGTGTATTAAAGAGGTCCTTTTTATAAATTTATGTATGACTTAGTACATCTTGATCACCTAAGAACTGGCGATATCTGATAGTGTTACTTCAAAATTTGATGAGATGGGGAAATTTGTGAGAGAAGGATCTATCCGCCTTCAGACGTCCAATGCAAGTTAAGTAATTCTATGGTGAAACGCTGGATGTCATTGAATACCCTCTATAAAGAGAGTTAGGACGCTTTACCTCTTAAAGTCGTCTTACTGTTGAAGGTCGTCTTACACCTGAAGATCGTTTTACTTCTGAAGGTCGTCACAGTCTATAGCGTCGTCTTACTCAAGCCAATAGGACCTGCATACCTTATAATATAAAATACAAAGTTAAAGAGGGAGGGGGTCCTTAAATGGCGTGGCAGTTCAAGAAATACGTGAATATCAAGATATATTAAGGTCATAGCAAGAAAGACAAAGAGTTTATGATGAAAATTGAAGACCTAAATGCAGTAGATAACAGGTTTAACGAAGGTCCAGTGGCGTAGCAATCGGGGCTGCGACTGTACCAGGAAGCGACAACCCAAATGTCTACCTGGGCCCAATACACGTTAATTTTCACGTTGCATAGAGCAATGTGGAATGAAGTAATAAGAATAACAAGGACGACCAAGTTGTACTCTGCTCATAAACACGAAGCTAATCGATTAAAAGCGAATCAGTTTCGAAACACTGCCATTGTTTCATTTTGAAACTTCTTTTTAATCATGAGCACTGGCGTAAGTGGGGCAAGCAGTTTGCGTCTGAGCGTACGCCTCGGTCTAAATTTGGTGTCATATTGTCCGCAGTTGATTTTAGAATGAAGCAACAGTGACCAAGCGACTACTTTATTTATTTTTAATCGTACTATAGGCAATGGTGTAACTGTAAGAAGCAGTTTGTCTTAGAACGCAGGCCTGAGCCCAGTATCCGCTTTATGTGGTGTGTCGTATTTAATCTACGTAGTCTTTAGAATAAAGCAACAGTGATCAAGTGAATACTTTATTCATTTTTAATCGTACTACCATGCGAATTTTTGAAAACAGGCCAGACTTCGCTTTGGAAACTCCAAACGTATGTCTAAATTTACTTTTGACAATTAATTTCCAGATTTGTCAAGGAACAAATGTTAAAATATTTTTAAAATTGTGGCCAGAATATTTTCTAATGAACAAAAATCGTTTATATTAGAAAGCTTAAATTTAATAAGACGGATGCTATTATATTTTGCAAGTGAAGGACAACATTTCGTAAATTTATTGTGATGTCTTGACATTAACATAGGTAATAAAATTATTTTGACGTTTGTTTTAAAAGTAATCTTATCTAGGACGTAAATTTGCACATTTCATGGCCCACTCTGGTCTGTTTTCAATAAATCGCACGATATAAACAATGGTGTGACTATCAGAAGCAGTTTGTGTCTGAATGCACGCCTGGACCCAGTACCCGCTAAATTTGACGTGTCGTATTTAATGTCCGCACCCTTAGAACGAAATAGCACTGACTAAGTGATTACTTTATTTTTTAAATCATACTATAAACGATGACTTAACTGTATGAAGCAGTCACTGTCTAAGCGTCGCCTGGACCTAATGTTGCCAATTTTGTAGATTTTTGGAATGAAAATGCCATGTTAGTTTCAATTTTTTTTTTCAGGCAATTCGCTCCAGAATCGTCGAACTTTCTTGCTTTTTTTCTGATTTTTTATTTATTTGAATCATCTCTTGTTTGTCATTGTAAATAATTTTCACAATTCGTTTACGTTTCCTGCGGTCTTCTTTTGTTCCAGTTTTTTTGGATTATTTTTTTTAACGCCACTAGAGAATTGTCGAATTTCTTTAGTTTTTTGTTTCTCTTTTTTGGAGTTTTCATTTTGCTTCATGTCGGCTTTTTAATTACATCCCGAAGTAGAATCGTCGATTTCATTTTGTTTTTCATTTAGCTTATTCTTCGTTCTTCCACGTTATGTGTTTCGACTCTCTTTTATTTCTGACTGTTTGATTCTAATTTCTTTTTCTTCGTCGGCGCTTTTTTTTTCATTTTGTTTGTCTCGTGATTTTTCTGATTTAAAATCTGCCGGAGAATCGACGATCATCTTTTGTTTTTAACCGTTTTGTTCGCGTTTCTTATTACAACAACAATAATTTGTTCTATAATCTTTTCGTACTCCACGTGCTCTTCTTGCAATATTCTTTTATTTTAGTCTTTTGGGTTTTTGAATAATTAAAGAATTGTTTTTCATTCTGTTCTCTTCTGTTCCTGATCGTCAGTTTTTTGTATTTCGCTGGTGCTTTATTGCAGCTTTTTCTTTTGTTTCCTTGTCAGCTGTTTGATTTATAATGATCTTGCTGCTGCTGCTTCTTAGAGACTGACCACGGACCACATATAGATAGACAAGCAACTAAATTATATCACTTGGTTTCTAGTTTTTTAGATATCTGTAATTCTAAATTTCACTGCTCGTCCACTGTATGGCGCCACTATTGCCAGTAAAGAGCGGTAAAGTCCCTGGATTTAGTAAATCAGGGACTTTAATTGCTCAAATGCGACCAATTTGTCTTATGGGTTATGTTGTATCGGTTCGCGGTATAGGTACAACGTATTAATTGTTAGTGACGTTGCTCTTAAATATTTTCTTGTATGTCTTTTTTATCAACTTAATTATGTATTTACTTCGGTTTTTACTGAATAAATGTAAGTGTTTAATACTAATATTATTTTATTTTAATTAGTGCAATGGAAGCAAAACGCGCATGTTGTGTGCCAGGCTGCAAAGATGCTATCAGTAAAAGGCATCGGTTTCCTAAAGACGATGAAAATAATTTTGATTTATGGGCAAAGAATATTGGGCATCCACGATTTAGTGATTTGACGGCACAACAAATCTACCGTAGTTACTTTGTCTGTGATAGGCACTTTGCTCGAGAGTTCATTGTGCCTGGTACTCGCAGAGGTCTTCGACGGGATGCTATTCCAACATTATTTTTATCGTGTATGTATTAACATAATTTTATTACATTATTATTCTTATCATCACATTTTGCTTTAGCTTTTAGTAAAAATCAGCCACATGGCATGATGTCAGAAACATGTGCCACAGAAAGTCAAGAAGAAAACATTCTTTGCAATCAGCAAATGGCAAATGGCTATATAAGCCAGGTACTTATTTAGTCTATGCGATCACACAGGCTCTAAGCAGATTATTTTATATTTTACCTAGGGTTTGTCAAATGCCAAATTTGCTAAAGATACTGACTTCATGCATTGCAGCAGAAATTAATTTCTGTGTTTTAAATTGCAGTACTCATCAATTAGGTTTAATTGTGCTTGACAAATTATGCAAATGTATTTTACATTTTTGGGCAAAACAAATTAATTTAATTTTATCAGGCAATGATACTAAATTCAATTTATCTTTCAGAAATCTGTCTGACAAAACAAAAGTTGATCCGATCAAATTATTGGCTCACAAAATGTTTTTAAGTCGAAATAAACGTCGAAAACAATAAAATATTTCAAGTAAACATGTATTTAACTTATATTTTTAAAATTCATGTATATTTATAAAAGATCTACAAAGATTCGACAGTTGCTGAGAATATTTTAAACAGCTTCAAATGTATGATATAATATATGAACATAGTCCTAAATATATAGGAATAATTACATAATATAATGAGCTTCCAATTAGATTTAAAAAATATTATACCGGGTGGAAAGTTTCAAACCCGAACATAGGAAACTTGCATTGTTTATGAAGATTTTTGCTCGTCGTTTAAACATTCAAAAATGGTAATGGTCTTAAAAGAGAGAAAATTATGACCAATATTACTTTGCCAAAATGATTGCTAAATGTTAATAATTTCGTGAAAATTAAATTTTCAAATTTCATCTGGAAAATTTAGTTTCCTTAGTATGTCAGATTTCAATCAATAGAAAATAACTGAATCTTTCAAACATGACATACTGGAAACTAGATTTTTCAGAAGAAATTTAAAAATTTTATTTTCACGAAATTATTAACATTTAATAATCTGAGCACAGTAATTAATATTGGTCATAATTTTTTCTTTCCTTTAAGACCATTACCATTTTTGTATCTTTAAATGGCGAGCAGCAATCTCCATAAACGTACTTTTCAATGCAGTTTCCTATGTTCGGGTTTGAAACTTTCCACCCGGTATAATGTAATGTATAATATAAATAAATATGTAGATGTAAATAAATGTTTTGTAGATGTGAATAAAGATTTTTATTTAAAAAAATATATACATAGTTATTATATGTCTTATCTTATCTTATCTTGAACACGTGCTTAATTAAAGTGATCTTTATTTCTGTGTATTGATATATAAAAAAGGAGATCATCTTAATAAAGTCAATGTTCAAGATGAAATTATGAATTTTCGCCTAAGTGAAAAATCTGAGAACAGTTTGAAATACGCGCTACATTTCGTTTTATGCTCATCCACCGGGGCGCTGTTTTAGTATTTCATCTCTTATTACAATACATTCGTTTCTAGAGACTGACTTTCACTTGTCTGATCGGCTCTATTTAATAGCGTAGGTGGGGATAATGTCTCAGAGCGAGCGGCGATCGGATTGGTGGAGCCCGTGCGTCATCAGAAATCAGTGACGTAGAACAAAGGTCTTGGTACAGTTTGTTAAATGGATCTTTTTACGAACGTCATTGAAATTTATCCGTATGAAACAAATCAATACTTTTTAGTCAAATCAACTACTGTTTAAATAGTAACTGTAAAAAAGGTTATGAAACCGTTATGCGTTTGCGAATTTAAAGGTTTTCCTGGCATTTTATCAAACAAAATTTTCTAATTATTGTATTCTAAATGTTTTTAAATAGAGATACATTAAAACTAAATGAGTTTGTAAGGCAAAATTAAATTTGAAAGAAGCCAAAACATCAAATTAAGCAAATGTCAGATTTACATTTGACAGAACTTGATTACCGCAGTATTTTATAATCTTTCCTTATCTGCCACTTGTAAACCATATGTCTTACTTTAAAGACATTCGTATAAAGGCGTTCCTTTTTCAATCCGAACAATTGATGTACATAGCTATACATACAAATTGTTTTTACTAGTGTCGTTTGATAATGACGTGCGTAAAAAGATCCATTTAACAAACTTGTGCTACCGTTGTTTGGCGTCAGTCGCATCGCATATAGTCCGCGTGACTATCGATAGATGGCGCTGAAGTTTCTTCTTCTGTAATTGTTCAATTTTTTCTTGTTTCCGATGATTAAAGTGACATTGACATTTTCACTCTTATTCGCATCCCTACCATCGACGTCACGAGCAATTTTTTGAGGTTAGTTATCAAACAGACGAACAGCGAATTTTCGACTTTTTAACTGATTTTGGAAGATTTCTTGTTTTTAAACTTGAAGTGAATGTTGAATTTTTACCCTATGAACAGTTCGTTCCGCAACCCTCTAATTCCGAAGCACGTTCAATATCTGCCCCCCCCCCCCTCACCACCACCCAGAGCCCCCACCCATGACTATTATTTTTATGATAAACATTTCGTCGATTCTCAATCAGGCAGCATTTTTTTGAAGAAAAAAAAAAGGAAAACCTCTCCTGCGACAGAAGTCAAAGGAAAGATCGTAAACAAACGAAGGTGACTGTCATGATGACGCGCCATCTTGGAGATGAAGGTGGATAGCGGAGCTATGATCGAAAATGTTTGCGAAATCTATCGTGTGGCGCATCTAATGAAAGGTCTTGAGGAAACGAACTTGGCTGTCACACTCACGTCAATCCAGAATCCAAGATAGCCGAGTTACGATCGAGAATGTTTATGAAGAAACAGAAACCCATCGTGTGACCCATCAAATGAAAGATCTTGAAGAGGCGAATTCTTCTATCACACTGACGCCACCTTAAAACCCAATCCAAGATGGCCGAGTTACGAGAGATAATGTTCATGAAAAACAGAAACCCATCGTGTGACCCATCAAATGAAAGATCTTGAAGAGGCGAATTCTTCTATCACACTGACGCCACCTTAAAACCCAATCCAAGATGGCCGAGTTACGAGAGATAATGTTCATGAAAAACAGAAACCCATCGTGTGACCCATCAAATGAAAGATCTTGAAGGTAAGAATTCGACTGTCACACTGTCGCCACTTTAGAATTCAAGATGACCGAGTTACTAGGCGAAAATATCTTCGAAATTACGTCTTCCTTTTCGGACCTCGATGGCAACTGCCATTAAATTATTTTCCTAATCTTTCTGTCCAATTTGCTTAAGAGTTCCTCCATCTTGACCCCCCGACCCAATAACTCATCAGTTTTATGCGCGACGAATCAAGCTAAAGATGAGGAGAAACGTACATCGCACGCGATATTGAAATTCTCCGCTCGCCGCGAAGACGCAAAGCGAGCGAGTCACGTGTCCGGGTCAATGTCGAAGCTTAATAGAAAACCACCACCTGAGCTTCCCGCCAAGGTCTCCACCCACCCACCCACCCACTGGCGGTTATTAAATACGTTTAATTTCGTGTGTCGCTCGTTACGCGCGTTTTAATTCGAATTACGGTGAAAGTTTCATGAAGAAGTGCCACGCGCTTCAGCGGGGGGGGGGCAATTTTACGCGAAGCGTTTAATGATTACCTGGTGGTGGAAGCCGTCCGATTTCAATTAGGCGGGGGTTTAAAACTACATTAAATAAAGTTGCGGCGCGTGGCAGGATAAACCCGAATTCCGGATGGTGAGGGGAGCGAGAGGGGGGGGGGGAGGGTGGCTTAACGATTTTTATTAAAAAGTAAGTATGTGGTGACGTTGTTTGGCGCGGCGACATGAAGGACGTGTTGTAAGTGAAATTTAATACGAAAAGTTCGTTGTTGTTTTCCCCACGATTTTTACTCGCGTTACAAATTATGCTCGCGGTGCGCGGTGGGGTGAAGGACAAAGTTAAAAATTATGATGGAGACGAGGGCACATCGCTTAATATTTCAGAAGACGAAAGAGAGGGCGCTTAGGAAAAAAAAATAGAAAACAGAGTGTAATAAAACAGACAACAAAAAAATCGATAAATCCAGTTGAGGTCTCATCAGCAGAGGAGTAGCTTGAAAACTGAGTTCGAGTCTCATCGATTTTTGTTTACTTTCTCTACAGTAAAATCAAGCCACGAGCGTCTTATTTTAATTAAAAGACAAGAGCACTTTATTACAAATGGCCGAGCGAAGGCCATCCGGAACTTGAATACTCACTCACTCCACCGAAGTAACGACGGACATAACGCTCGTCTTGAATAATTTAAGAACCAAGCAAACTTGCAGACGCAAATTTACAAATGCATAAAACATAAATGCATCCTGGAGAGTCGGTGAAACGCAAAATTTAATTTTCCTCGAGCTTTCGTAAGGCGGGGGCGGGAGGAGGCGAAGCAAACATCTTGAGTGTGTTTTCTTTGGATTTATGAGTTGACTGGCGAATGAATGAAGTTCCAGAAAGACAGAAGTATAAAAGAACACACACGCACGTTTAAATAAATATGAATTTCGTTAAGACTCACGACGTTATTAACTTGCGGAAAGTTTCGAACGCTCGAGGATAATAAAGTCGCGCTGCGGAGCACTTAAACGGCGAAGTTTCGGAACGGCTACGGCTAAGAAGTTTATCTTTCCCAAACTGGCCTCCAAGTATTATAATTTGGTGGCAGGGAAATATATTACCCCGTGCGATAAAACAACCCTTTCGTAAAGAACACTCAGTAAGCATTAGTGCTTGCCTCTCCATCAGTTTAATATCTCTTCAGATAATAAAACTGAATATAATATGCAATGGTGGGAGAATGACAAAGTAAAGAAGAAAAGTGGAAGAAAAACAAGAGAGGAAATCAGCTGGGGTATGTAGAATCAAGAAGGTAGCGAAGGGGAAAGGGCCAGCCAAAAGCACGAGTTGAAGATTTTTTTGGAACAAGATGAGAAGAAAACGGATAGTGTTTGTGAGAAGGGAATGAAGAAAATACCAAAAGAAATAGAGAAGGCAGACAGTCACTCAAAGAAACAATAATCTAAGGATGGAAAGCTGAAAGGAGTTGGTTTAAAGAAAAGAGAAGAGAAATCAATGTTGACAATCATTTCTGAATTAACGACGACAAACGACAACGAAGAAGTACCAAGAAATAGAAAGGGGGGAAACTAATTGAAGAGGAGAAGTAATAAAGAGGTTAAGTGCCAAAACTTTCAACTCGGAAAATTGACTAAAAGCTCCATCATTTCCAAAGAACAAACATTTTATTCACAACTTCCAGCCTACTTTTCTCCTAAGCACTTAACCCGTTTTATAGGATGTAGTCGACGGCACATAGGACTTTTCTGTGGGAATATCTCATTTTTCGACAAATTGGCACTTAGCCCCTTCGTTACTTCCACTCCTTAATTGGAGAAGGTAAAAAAAACGACGTACCAATGAAGGACAAACAAAGAAACAACTGTCAAAAAATAGTCTGAAGGACTGAATGGATGCAAAAAGAGAAGAAGACGAAATTTGTTTGTGAGAAAGAAGAATCAAGAGACATTTGAAAAAGACAGTTGGTCATACCTCAAGAAGATAATTATCGAGTATGCAGAAGGAAGATATTTATGTGGATAAGAAGAGAGTAAGAGAAACTCAAAAAAGGCGAAAAAGTAATTCCTTAATGAATGAATTAATTGATTAATTAACAGCAGGGAAAGAACAGGTAAAAAGAAAATCAAGAAACAATGGCAAACCAATTGCGAAAGACAAAATCAGAAATAAATAGTTTCTAGAAGAAATGAATGGATACGAGAAGAGAAGTCGAAAATTGCCTGTAAGAAAGAAGAATGAAAAACAATTAAAGAAGACCGAAAATCAAGTGATCACACCTCAAATGTACAATAATCGAAAACGCAAGAGAAAGGAGAAAAGAAAAATACAGCAGGAAAAGAACAGTGAAGGAAAAATGGGGAAAACCAAAACAATGAACTAATGAAGACAAAACAACCATCATAAAAATTGAATGCGAGGAATTTATGGAGACAAGACGAGAAGTAGACATGAGGGGAAAACATCAAGAGGCCAGTTGGAGAAAACTGGTCATACTACAAATGAACAATAATCGAGAATGTGAAAGACACTTTAAAAGCGCACAAGAAGTCACAACAGGCAAAACTCTCTTCCTCATGAGGTATCCATTATTTGAATTACCGCAAGCAATTTGATGTAGGTATACAGAACGTCCAGAGGCGTTGTAATCAAAGCGCGGATTTACAAATGTGCATTTTTAGGTCATGAGCCATCACTCCACAGGGCGTACGCCCATATAAAATGATGTTTCATGACCTAAAAATGCACATTTGTAAATCCGCGCCTTAGTTATTACTTTAAAGGAAACTGTTGTCCCTTTAATAGAAACAGTTTCTGTCCGGTTTACGTTTAATAAAAACGAGAAACCAATAGTAGTAGTCAGGGATCTGCTCCCAGCGCCGTTGTCGAAACTATGCCTCTTCTTCTCTTTTGGTAATTTCCTTCTTTTTATGAAAGCTTTAGTTGGAAACAATTAATTATAAATTAACAGCCGTCTTTTATTTAATTTTCAGACCGAAAAGCTTTACGATTACTTACGATCAAAATATGCAGGTTGAATCAAGTAGTTTACTCATCGCACACGTGTTCCTAAACGGACACAGGTGATTTGCGGTCTATACACAAAGTCGAGCGAATTCCATTTAAAATACAGAATATCGATTTTTTTACGCAACCATACCCACACATTTAGAACACAGAGCCCCTATATTCAATCAGATGGGAAATGGAGCCATAGCCACTCTACCAAATACTCTATCATACTGTCACGCTAAGGGCCTTCGGCATGTCGCGCTAAGCCTCCACGACGGTGTGTCCTTAGCCTTCGGGTTTATTGGGGTGCGTAGGTTTATCAGAGGGCAGAGCTTTAAAGACAATGATTTAAAAAAAAATAATACCTCTTTATTTACGTAAACGATTAATTTAGTTGAGGGTGGTTTGTCCGTTAAACTTGGGGGTGCGGTCCTGGGTCGTTCGCAGCGACTGGGGTTGTTGATTCGTCTAAGACGGAACAGCGGGCGACGTTTCCTTAGCCGGGGAAGACTGGCGAAGTTCGAAGGCCGGTCCGCGACTGGCGTGGTGGGTCAAGGTCGGTCTCACTGACAATGTTCCTTGGCTGGAGCACGACACGTCCTTGCTCAGCCTATGGGTGAACGGGTTGGAAGAGCGGCGGCCAGTGCAGAACTACGGTGGTGTCTTCTCTCGGACAGCTGGCGAGGGAGATGGTCCTCGTTCTCTTAGGACGGGTTCGGCAATGTTGTCGGCGGCAGTGGCAGATGATATGTGGCTGCAGCAGTGCTAATGCCGGGGTGTGCGGCGAGGGCGTTGTTGGGCGTCCCTTCGTGGGTTGGCACTAGTGCCCACTGAGTCGGTCCGGTGGAAACGACTGGCTTCCCAATTTTGGCCCGCACTTTAAATACACGTTTTTTTCCTATTCGTGTGTCTGTTTGCGTCATTAGTATACGCGCGTGGCCCGATTTGTAACAAATTCCGCTGATGTGTTATTATGACATATGAACCTTTATGTTACGTTGTATTAGTTACCTCCTTATTGTGTTTACATTTCGACACGGTCGCAATTTGCCCTCAATTACACAAGTTCGCGTTTAAATACTTTTTATGTTTTTTATTCGCGGAACACAGAAAAAAAACCTCGTGGTTTTTAGAAAATTCCCCCTCGTGACAATACCTATGACATTATTCGAATGTCAATTCCGCCGACATGTTAACAGCAATACGCCTTTTGTCTGTGTAATCCTAATTCTCGACGACGCGACAGTCGTCTTTTATTTAGTTTTTAGACCGAAAAGATCCGATTAATTACTGCACGTATTCCAAAATGGACACGGATGTCTTACGGTTATTACAAAGTCGCTTGTGACATGTTTTATTTATAATTTTGTCCAATTTAAAACAAACAAATCTCTGTGTCTGTCTCAAACAAATCTCTGTCACTCTGTCCGGTTTCTTACACAAACTTACCCACACATTAAGAACATAGAGTCCCCATATTCAATCAGATGGGAAATTGTGCCAGACTACCCATAGCCCATAGCTAATCTACCAAACGTCTAAGAAGTAAAACTACATCACGGGCTAAGGTATCTCCATGGACTAAGAAGACTCTTAGAATAAGACGATTTGAAGGACGGAGGTGACCGTAAAGAGTAAGATGAATTTAAACACTAGAATAAATTGATTTAAAAAGGCCGCGTTGACCTTGAAGAGTAAGTCGACTTTAAAAGCTTAGGAGATTTTAAGAATGTAAGGATTCTAAGGACTGAGTTAGCTTAATGAGTAAGACGAGTGCGAGGATTAAGAAGACTCTGATTTTGAAGACCTATAGTAGCAAGATGACTTTAAGAAATAAAATATGTCTAACTTCACGTCAACGCCAAAACGTGTCAAAATGTCATTTTCATTGCTTGTGTCTAATAGAATTCAGCCTTTGAAGCGGCTGCATGTTTTTCTACAGCGTTGACGTTAGACGACAGCGCTGCATACAGCGACTGCATAAAGCGGCTGCAGAAAATTGCAGCCAAACATTTTTCGCTGACTGTTTTTAAAGCGCTTTCGAGGAACAAATTTGTAGGTTATATTTTTAAATACGTTTTGCACTAGAGTGTTGTTTAGTATCACAGGTCTTTTATATGTGCAGGTACTGAAAATTAGTTAGAGCTGATAATTTGATATCTTGTAAAGTTGCTATTTTTTTAAATGTGCATTTATTGAAACTTCAGATTAATCTGATAAGGTCAGAGTGACGTCAGTGTTCACTTAAACCGTCTAAAGCTAAGTTCACATGCATTGCGGATACGCAAAATTTTTATTGCGGATCGTTTCTAATTGGTTCATTTTGAATTTTGAACCAATTAGAAACGATCCGCAATAAAAATTTTGCGTATCCACAATGCATGTGAACTTAGCTTAATACGTTTACAGCAAATTATTTGGCGCTTGAAGTCACATTGCTGAAACGCTGAATCCTGTTAGACATAAGCATTGTTTTTAATGATTTTGACCTGAGCTGCGGTCACCTTGAACATATTTTACGGCAGACATCAAATTAAAAGTTTGCGTTGTACACGGACATTTATTTATTTATGTATTTATGTTTTTTTGACCGAAATTACGCGCGCAAGCGAAGTGGAAGGTTTAATCACGTTATTTGCGCCGCTTGTTCAATTTGTGCCAAAACAGAACTAAAACTGCCCGTTTCCGCCCGCTCCCCCCCCCCTCTTCCGTCGGCGTAAAATATAATTGGGCGAGTTTTCTATTCCGCCGGAAATTACGACGAAAATTCATTTGCGTTTTACGGTCGCGCTTGTCACGGCCGGTTTTACGACCGCAACCGTTCAAATTTCGTAGGTCATCAGAGGGGGGATGGTGTAAAAAATAATCTTTAGGGAGAGCGGCGGGGAGGCTCGCCTGAATCTTCTCCCGCTTTAAATTTAAACGACAGTAAAGTACGCAATTGTGTCCACTTATTTAGGGACGTTCTACATAGTGCTGTGATATCCACCCACATATCCCCTGCAAAAAAGAAGCTGTCTCAATTCATTACTCATAGATGGCGCTCGTTTCCCGCACATTATGAATATATCAATTTTTTTAAAATGAAATTCCGTAATTCAACTTATAATGTGTACTAAATTGATCGGAAATGAATAAAACGATATTGAAGTCTCATCGACTCGTAAAATATAGTTCGTTATTTTTTCGACTGGCGGTAGATGGCACTTTTTAAACTTGTGACAGGTTTCTTAATGAAGTACATATATTAATCCGAGTTTCAGAGGAAGGGGAGCGAAAGAAAAATGAAGTCGTAGAAGAATATAGTTCGTTATTTGTTATTTTTTTCAACTGGCGCTAGCTGGCACTTTTTCTACTCGTGACGGATTTTTTAAAGATTTTGTAATTCGACTTTCACAGGATGCGTTACAAATGTAAGGACAACGAAAAAAGAAAAGTCCCACCGACTCGTATAGTTCGTTATTTATTCAATTGACGTTAGATGGCACTTTTTCTTCTCGTGGCAGTTTTTTCTTTAATGACGTCATCGATTTCTTTTAATAAAATTTCTTAATTCCACTTTCAATTGTAAGGTAAACGAGAAAACAAATGAAGATTCACCAACTCGTAAAATGTAGTTCGTTACGCGCCAGTCGAGGAATTGAGTGGCACTAGATGGCATTTCTTATACAGGCTGGTTTTTAACTTTTTTTAACTTCATGCAAAAAATGACACCGGAGAAAGTTGACATTAAAAGAGTGATAGAATGAAGCAGTTTTTGTATAACAATTGATTAATAAATTATTAGAGATAATAAATGTTTTCGGCGAACGATGATAGTCCCTGGTTTATTTTTATTACGTAATTACGTAATCGCAGAAGTATGTGGTGTGTCAGCATCGGCTGCTGTTAAAGTGGGTGAGTTACTCAGTTCTCACGTGCACGTCCGTCGTCGCAGATAACAGTGTTGAAAATATGGCCGAATTTTCCAATAGTGTTATTGTGGACATGATTTTAATTTACGGCGAATGTGGTCAAAATGCGTTGGATACAAGACGTTTGTATGCACAGCGTTTCTGAGATCGCCCTTTGCCAAATAGTAGATCCTTTGTGTCAGTTGTGTAGTTTGTTGTTTGGCAAATTATTCGTGAGGAACAATTACCCTTGCCATTTTCAAAGAGTGCAAGCTCTGATTATCGCAGATTACCTCCAACGCATGCGATTTTGTCGGTGGTTGCTCCGGAAACAGAAGGACAATCCGAAGTTTGTTAATAACATTCTCTTCACTGACGAATCAGTGTTTACAAGGGATGGGATGGTATGTTTAATTTTCGCAACGTGCATATGTGTGCAGAAGAAAAAATCTGTGGGCAGGTATGTTAAACGCCACTTTAATCGGTATATTTACGTCTCACGCAGGGGGGAACTTCAATCACTTATTTTGTTGTGGGTGAAGGTCACCGTCCGTTGCGTCTAGCGGTTCTAAACATTTCACAAGGAGTTGCCGGATGTCGGTATGAATTTTTTGATATTTTTTCGTTTTAATTTTGGTGCGTCTGTTACCTACCAAATACGCTATTAGTTATTTTGCACGAACTTGAGGAAGACTCTGTATCAGTGGAAGATTTTTTAAATAACATCGATATTTTAATGAAATTTCGTAATTCCACTTTCAAATGTAAGATAAACGAAAAACAACCAACTTACAAAATATAGTTCGTTATGCGCCAGTCGAAGAATCGACTGGCTCTAGATGGCACTTTCTATACTTGTGGCAGATATTTTTAATGACATCGATTTTTTAATAGAATCTCTAAATTTCACTTTCAATTGTAAGGTAAACGAGAAAAAATTAAGTCTCACCAATTCGTAAAATATAGTTAGTTATAAAAAAATGTGCCTGTCGAAAAATCGACTGGCTCTAAATGGCATTTTCTATACTTGGGCCAGATTTTTATAATGAACTCCACTTTCAAATGTAAGGTAAACAAAAAAAATGAAGTCTCATCAACTCATATAGTCCGTTATGCGCCAGTCGAAGAATCGACTGGACGCTAGATGGCACTTTCTACGAGTATACTTGTGGAAGATGACATCGATATTTTTAATGGAATCTCTAAATTCCACTTTCAATTGCAAAGTAAACGAAAAAACAAATGAAGTCACACCAACTCCTAAAATTATAGTTAGTTATGTGCCTTTCGAAAAATCGACTGGCTCTAAAAGGCATTTTCTATACTTGTGGCAGATTTTTTTATGACAGCGATTTTTTAATTAAATTTGGTAATTTCACTTTCCATTGAAAGGTACCTAAACGAAAGAACAAATGAAGTCTCACTATCTCGTAAAATGTAGTTCGTTATTTTTTTTTATCTAACGCTAGATGGCACTTTTTCTACTCGTGGCAGATTTTTTTAAAATAAAGTTTCGTAATTCAACTTTCAGGGAATGCGTTTCAAATGTAAGGAAAACGAAAAGAGAACAAATGAAGTCTCACCATCTGGTAAAATTAGTTCCTTATTTTTTTTTAAATCTGCCACTAGAAAGCACTTCTTCTATTCGTGGCAGATTTTTTTAATGACATCATCGATTTTTTTAATGAAATTTCGTAATTCCACTTTCAGTTGTAAGATAAACGAAAAAACAAATGAAGTCTCACCATCTCGTAAAATGTAGTTCGTTATTTTTTTTATCTGACGCTAGATGGCACTTTTTCTACTCGTGGCAGATTTTTTATAAAATTTTGTAATTCGATTTTCAGAGGATGCGTTTCAAATGTAAGAAAAACGAAAAGAAAACAAATTAAGTCTCATCACCAACTCTTAAAATATAGTGTGCTATTTTTTATATGACGCTAGATGACACCTTTTCTTCTCGTAGCAGATTTCTCGTAATTCGACTTTCATAGGATGCATTTCAAACGTAAGGAAAACGAGAATTAAAAAAAAAACGAATGAAATTGCACCAATTCGTAAAATATAGTTCGCTATTTTTTTAATCTGACGCTAGATGGCACTTTTTCTACTCGTGGTCGATTTTTTAATGAAATTCGACTTTTAGAGGACGCGTTTCAAATGTAAAGAAAACGAAGTCTCACCAACTCGTAAAATATAGTCGTTTTTGAATTAGCGCTAGATGGCACTTTTTATAATCGTGGCAACTTTTGTAGGTAAGAAGAAGCGAGACAGAAAAAGGTGGAAAAAAATAAAGAACGAAAAATACTTAAAAAATTGTAAACGACTATCAGAAAATAGGCAGGAAGAAATGAATGGATACAAGAAGAAGGGAAGAAGAGCCCCCCCTCTTCTGACATATTTTATGTTTTATTTATAAACCAATTTGTCTGTTGTTAATTACGAATAATACTTCATTTTACAAAACACTCAGTTGCACCCACTTGACTGAAACGTCATAGTTTTTCGTATTGACCCTTCATTTATCCCTGAATTTCCGCGACTTAGATTTTACATCCCCTAAACATCCTATTTAATTAGCTTCAATGCACTTTGTTAATCTTTACCGTTTTAAGTCCGATTTTCCTAGTAGAGAACGCGTATTGCAGGCGGTCAGTACACATTCGCTACTAAGAAAATCGGACTTAAGACGGCAAAAATTAACAACGTGCATTTAAGCGAATTAAAATGTAAAATCTATATCGCGGAAATGCAAGTTAAAGGAAGGGTATTTATTACCCTTTGAATCCACGTTGCTAATTTTTGCCGTTTTACGTCCGATTTTCTCGGTAAATAGAGAATACGTATTGACCGCCTGACCGGTATTATCCTCCTTTTGCCTCACGTGTCCGCGGCATGGATTTTACATCCCTCAAACGGCTTGTTTAATTAGCTTTAATCCACGTTGTTAATTCTTATGTCTAAACTAATCCGAGGTCATCGCGTCCAAGAACAAAGACCCCTCGTGCAACCCGCCAACTAATTAAATTTTTTGCCCGTCCTCAAATTATCTCGTGTTTATGTAACCCCCGGCTCAAAATGAGGTCGCCCGCCGTCATTACGGCACAAAGCAAGCGTGTAGGTGCTCTTGGAGAGAATCCAAAATTAATGGCGATTTAGTATTTGGGGTTTATCTATCTCCGAGATAATGCGCCGCGCCGCTCGCCTTTGTGTGTATGTGGTGAGTCGCTGCACTTTTCCGCCCCTCCCCTTTTCCCTGACGGAAAAAACAACAGAAGCGCTTCCGGGAAACGTTGCGGTTTGTTTATTTAATAAAGTAAGTCATCAGGAAAATAGAACGAGCAGATCTTGTTCCTGCTCGTACTCACATGTGCCCAAAAACTCGATCGTCTATTAATCAAAACTATTCTATCGTGTATTCGTGTATATTCATTCAATATTTTTTTTATTAATGTGATTTTGTTCCTGCTCGTACTCACATGTGCCAAAAAATTCTACGATTTATTAATAAAAAATATTTTATCGTGTTATCCTGTGTAGTTTTTGAAAGCATGGGAGTACGAGCAGGAACAAGACTACTTTAATAAAAAAATTATTGAACATATACACACGAAAACACGATAAAATATTATTCGTTCGTAAACGATGCACGATGGGCATGTGAGTACGAGAAGGAACAAAATCACATTAATTCAAAAATTTCCAACAAATACACACGAAAACAATATCAAATATTTTTTACCAAAAAGCTTTCGAGTTTTTGAGCGCTTTTGAACGGCTTTCTTTTGTAAAATTTTACTCATGTGCGTGGAATGTCCTCATATTTCGATTGCATATGACATTTTTGAGTAGAAGAGCGCAAAATGTGCAGTTATCGCTGTTTCTTTAAGGTTACGCTGTCAGGTTAAACGGGTGTCAACATAAACACCAAGGAATTTGGTATAATTTAGTTCTATGTGCCCGTTTGAAGTAAATGTCATTTCGACTGTTTTATCCTCGTTTAGTTTAGGAGTAGTCTATTGGTCCGCTTGTTGTTTTATTTGTTGGTAATCAACATTTGTTTTCTCGCATTTTATAGCTAAGGTGGTATCGTCAGCACATAATGTAGAGTGAAAGGGCAGACAGTTGGGAAAATCATTCATAAAAATAATAAACAAGGGTCCTAGAATTGATCCTTGTGGGATGCCTATACCCGTGTTTACCATTCCTGTTTTCCTATTGTTATGTTCTACATATTGTCTTCGGTTAGCAAGATAGGAAGCTATTAAGTTGTAGGAAATGCCTCGGAAACCATAGTGTTCCAATTTTTGTAATAATAATGGATGGGGTCAAAAGCTTTGCTTAAATCGTAGAGTATTGCTTTTACTGTTATGTTATTTTCCATATTTTCCATAATGAAGTTCGCAAGAGATCTTATAGCGTCAGTTGTACCAAGTTGTCTACTTGTAAAATAATTATTTTTTTCAAAAGAACCTATTATTTGTTTTGCGATGAGTTTTTCAAATATTTTGGAGAATGCAGGAAGGATAGCTATAGATCTATATTTATTGCAACTGGTAGAATCGCCTTTCTTCAAAATTGGTACTATTTTGGAAATTTTGAGGCATTCAGAATATGTACCGGTGCGGTGCAGAGCATTGAATTTATTATTTGCGTCAGGGGTTCAACGATGTTTGATGTTTCTTTAATCAATTTGGTACAGATCTCATAGCAATCAGGTGTTCTTCTTGATTTGATATTTTTTATCAGGTCTTTGATTTCCTCTGAAGTTGCATTTATTATTCACGTGAACATTCTTCAGGTAATCACAAAGTTGTTGTAATACATCAGGTATTTTCGAAGTCATTTCCTTTACTGCATTCTTAAAATAAGTATTTAACTTCTCACAGGAAGGAATGTTTTCCGGTACAGGATTAGGCCCTTGAACTTCGTTTTTAATTATTTGCCAAATAGTTTTAGTTTTGTTTGAATTATTTATGGTGTCTATGTTTTGATTTTGTTTTTCTGTAGTGGCTGCATCGTTATAGAGTTTTTTAAAATTTTGGAAAATTCGCTTTATTTCCTCGTCTCCCTTAGTTTTGTAGGCACTGTACATAAGATCAAGGATTTCTTTCTATACACGCAGGTTGTGGTTATAATGTTGACGTACTGGAAAGCATAGTGCGGTGTTTATAAGCAGCATGTAATATATTTTTCTAAATTTTCATAAAGAAGTAATTTTGCAAATAATAAAGTAAAATTGAGAGTAATTTATTATTTGTGTTTTACAGGATTTGTGTTTGATACGAGTAATATGGATGTTAGAAGGAAGCTGTTAAGTGGTAGTGGGGAGTTCGGAAATTGAATCCGTGAGGGCGCTGTGTTTAGCTGTTCTAAGTTAACGTCCCCGGTTCGGCTTTATTACCATATGCCTCCGCGTTACGAATCAATCACGGAAGCGATACGGAACTTAATGTACGTAATATATGTACATTGGCGGTTTTGCAAAAAACCGACCAAGTAAATAAACTTCGACCCTGTAAACCTTCGAACTTTTCTATGATCTGTATTTGTTTGTGCGATTCTTCGGAAATTAAATTAATAAATTGTTTTCTGTCTCATTCTACAAGAAATCTTCCTTATTTATTCACCTACATGCACACACACACCCATACACGTACACCGACGCTGATAATTTTGAATGTAAAGGCTCGCGAGTGCCACCTACATCCAAAATTTATCACATGACAAATCACTCTACGAGCAAGAATCAATCTAAGAGATACACTGCAAAATATATCGGAGGAGAAGCGTCGCAGTAAACAACGAAGTAAGAAAGGGATAAGAATAATAATAAGATATAAACAAAATAAAAGATTTAGAAAAAAACTGACAAATTACCCTAAAATTCCATAACATTACAATATGTTAAAATAATGGACGAAAGTTTTCATAAAAATATCCATTTTGGTACTCGTGATTTCTGTTGCCTTGCATGATTCTAGATCCAACTACACTTTTAAATTTTTCGGTGTTAGCCATTGAGTAAAATTTGGTACTTGTTTGGTGGGGCATGTATTGATTTGAATTATTTGTGCATCATGATCTAAGATACTGAGGTGATGTACACTCATCCAATGTTAAGCTCCTTCCACTCGTTTGTCCGCCTACTTGGCATAGTGCTACCGCACTCGATAGGGGAGACGTCTTTTTTCTGGATGAGTGTACGTATGCTTCTTTCACAACAAAATTACGAAAAACATTATCTAAGCAAGTGACTGTATGATTTGAAACACTGGTGGTCGGTAGGCCCATAAATTGTTTGGTGTATACTATAGGAGGCAAGCAGATTAGCAAGTTCTCGCGTTTCTCGAGTTTATTAAAAGATTCAGATTAAAATCACCAGCTACGGCAATTTTTATATTATTCAATTTCTGAGAAAACTTCGTCTAAAGTAGACACTACAATTGTAATATCGGCATTTGGTGGAGAGTAGACACAAATTATTGTTAATTCTTGGTCGCATAGGTATAATAATAATAATAATAATAATAATAATAATATTCTTTATTTCAAAAACGTGAAGAAGAAGCGTGATGAAGAAGAAGGAAACAACAAAATAAATGCAGAACAATTTGCACCTACAATCTAGAATAATATTCATTTAAGTTATAAGGTTCTAGGTTAACTAGAAATTTAAAGACCGTAGTTATAAAGTGATTTGTACTTTGAATTTCTTTAATATACATAGGTAGGCAATTGAATAATTTCATGCACATGTAATAGTTAGGTTCCGTGATCAAATTTTGACAGTTTGTGTATTGGATACAGGTATGCGTTTGTTCTTCTTGTATCGTGTTGATTTATAGCTCCATTCTCACAATTAATAAACAATTATTTCTTTGTTTTCAAATATATCACATATTGGTATATAGAGAGACCGTACACTGTTAGTAGATTGTTGGTTTCAAACACTGATCTGCATAAGTCATTGAAAGGTATATTATATATAATTCTAATTGCTCTCTTTTGCATTACGAATATTTTGTTCACGTTGGTGCTTCTTCCCCAAATAATAATACCGTACTTGCACAATGAATAAAAATTTGCAAAGTATACCATTCTCAAAGTAGGCTGTCCTGCATGGCGACTTAGTGTTTTAAGACAGAAACATATAGAACTGAGTTTTTTACAGAGATCGAAAATCTGTGCATTCCAGTTTAAGTGTTCGTCTAAAAAAAAATCCTAGGTATTTGGCATTATTGTTCATTTCAATTTTGTTGTCTCTAAGTGCGATGTATTTTGGAGTTTCGTCATAAGTTTGAGCTGTAAATAATAGGGCACTTTGTTTTCATGTGGGTTAATATCCATTTCATTAGAATTATACCATTCTTCTGCTTTCTGTATAACATTAGTACTTGTTCTCAAAACATTCCCAAAATAGTGTCGTCGGCGTAACAAAGCATATTGCAAAATTCGTTTTTGATGTGATTGGGCAGATCATTCACATATAACACAAAGAGTAAGGGACCCAGTATACCGCCTTGCGTAACTCCATATTGAATTTTCTTCAGAGATGATAAATCCAATTCCGTCTTGCTTTTCCGAATGATCACGTTTTGAACTCTACTGGATAGATAAGATTGGATCCATTGTAGAGCAATACCTCGTATTTCATACTTTCTAGTTTGATTAATAAATTTTCGTGGTTTACGGTATCAAACGCTTTTGATAAATCTAGAAGATATCCACAAGCGATCTTATTAGCTTCCCAAGATTCAAGTATAGAATTTGTAAAATCGGAAATTGCGGTAATTGTGCTTTTATTTTTCAGAAAACCGTGTTGTACCTGATTCCAAAGATTGCAGGTTATGATAAAGTTACATATACGACGTATTCAAATATTTTTGAGAAAGATGGCAGTATGCTTATTGGTCTGTAATTATTCATTAAATGATGGTCTCCTTTTTTGTGTACCGGTCTTACAGTTGCAATTTTTAGATTCTCTGAGTAGACTCCCGCTTTTAGAGATAAGTTTGTTAACTTACATAATGGCTGCGTAATGTGGGGAATCGATCGTTTCATCAGCATTACAGGGAATTCATCGTAACCGTAGCTCTTTTTATTCTTAAGTTTTTTGCCAATTTCCAAAATTTCTGTTTCTGTAACTGGATAGAGGTAGATAGATTTATTATTATTATCGATATTACAAAAGTAATTTGAGTTCATTTGTGAGTTGTTGGACACTAATTCTTGTACAGTAGAAATAAAGAAACTATTGAAGTCTTCCGCAGTTAGATCTTCTGTTATGTCTTAGTATGTGTTCTACCTGTGCAGTCTTCAACAATGGCCTACATTATTTTTGGATTCCTTAAGCATTTTGTCGTATTTATTTGTTCGAGTTTGCTGTAATAGCTGATTACATTTTTTTCTGAGGTTATTATAAATAATATAGCACTTTTGTTCTTTACCCAATTTAATGGTTGAGCTTTCATATTTTTCCTCGTAATATACACACGCCACTGTGAATGCTTTCTTGCCTGCAGTAACAAGTAATATTTGTATAATTTTCAATATTATAAAATGTATAATTCTCAGTATTCATCCAATGGTCACTTAGACAACAAATATCTATATTCAGTTCTTGTATTAAGAATTCTACCGATGCAGTTTTATTTGTCAGGCACTGTATGTTTAGATGCCTAAGGGCTATGCCATTGATTTTGTTTTTTTCAATATATTTGATCGGTATTCAAGTTTTTTTTGTGAGTGTTTGTAATCGCATGATTGGGACTTTTGATCAATTTCTAAACAGTTTGGACATATCTGCTCTACGCTTCGACAATTTTTAGCTGAGTATTCGCTTCTTCCACGTTTTAGGCACACTGGTATCTTTCTGCAATCTTTCGCCATATGATTAAATCCACAACAGCAGTAACAGCCAAGAACGTTAAGATGTTCGACCGAGAAACCGATGAAAAACACACCATTATGCATTATTTTTTGATACGTATTTGCATCGCATTCCACGATGGCCAAGAATTTTGTCTATTTGTGCGTCATTTTTAATACATTTGTTTTGTTTTAGAATACATTCTATTAATCATTCGATCGTCATGTCTTCTTCAATTCCAACAATTTTGATTGCAGGCTTCTTTAATTTTGGAAGTATCGCATTAAAACGATTACCCATCATCCTCTCTGTCTTTTCCATAAGTTTCTCGGCGTCCTTTTTATTCTCACAGTATACGGCAACACTTCCATTCTGCGTTTCTCTTATTCCAGTTATTGCCGCTTCCATTTTAACCGGGTCAAAATTTTGTTTAAAGTCTTTTCTTCTTATTTTTTTTCCTGGTCCGTTCGATTTGTTCAAGATCATAATGTTATGTTTTCTATTATTTCCACCTTTTATTATGGTGTCACTATATTTTACTTTTTCCGTCTGGTCGTTTTTTGTTCTAATTCTGGTGGGCGCAGTGTGGGAGTTAAGTTTTAGAGCACCAATTTCTTTTTTGAGTTCCTCATTTTCACATTTTAAGTTCATCATTTCAGTTTCCATTTTGTTTAATCCCTGTACTAATTTTATAAGACGTCCTTATATTGGCTTCTGGGTGGCCTGTTTCGTTAGATTTTACTGAAACCGCGCTTCTTCGTTGGCCCATGTAACACACCAAATATAGAATATGTCTAAAACACGTTTTGAATTTAGTCTAAATGTAGAATATTATAGACTAGTATTTATACATATGAGTGACAGTCTAACTAACGTCTCTTTTTGGAATAAATATAACGTTTACACAAAATGTATATTTATAGGGTACGCGCAACGTTTATACATGGTTTATACTAGACGTATATTTTGGAATTATAAAATTATTATAATTATATATTTATATTATTACAACTTATTCTAAAGAAGCTGTAAAACGTACAGCGAAATGTTGACATTTAATTCAACTTTACCAAGTGTCTGTTCATTTGTAGTAATTATATATTTTGTGATGATTTGTAATGGGCAAGAAAGTTCCTGCGGTTTTGACTTATAAACGACAACTTTAGTGAGCAACAGTTTAGGTCGCGACATCTCGCGGCGAAATTTATAAGATACTCATATTTTAAGCTCTCATCTTATGTAGTGATACAATGTTAGTAGTTTTATAGAAAATTTACTATGTAACAAGGGTCACAAGACCAATTTGGATAAATATTTGTTAATAAATGTTACGTCTAAACATTCATTATACTTTTTTAGATTAGATTTTAAATTTTAATGAGAAAAATGTATGTTATGGGCCTACGCCTACATGATAAGATGGAATTTAATAATTTGATAAACGTGTTTTGCAAGTCGCGACATTTTATTACAATTTAATGAAAACGTATAGTTAACGTATCACTTATATCCTAGGATAACCAGTACCATTAAAATATGAATATTTTTGGTATTTATACCATTACCAAAAATATCCCTGTCTGTCGTATATAAACCGTCTAGTGAACGAAATGGTGTTGCTTGGGGAGTATTATTTGTACGGGTAACAGCATTCCGTGACGTAGCATCTTCGGTGACTTTCTTTGCGGAGTTCATAGCTTTGCATTCATCGATCATTGTGCTTTTTGTTTCACAGATGATACATTTCCATTTTCCTTTCTTCATATGAAACCCCCTCGGGTCTGTGACACCATCGCATATGTACCTAATGACAAGAACGCTTGCAGGAAATACACAGTATGATTGATTTCGATTTCCAATCATCTCGGGTAAATAACTCCTTGCAAAAAGTACAAATATCGGGGTCGTTTACATTCATGTTGAAGATTTAAGGTTTATTTATTTAGCAAATCGCAGGTTGCAAACAGTTACTGCGTGGCGTTCTTTTACCTCTCAGTTCACATTTTTATACAAAAATTGCTCAAAAAACTAACGATGATTATGTTAAAATGAAATTAGAAACACTTAGTACGTACACTACAATAGTTTAGGATAGTTTTCCTTTTTAATTTAGATAGTTTTTACCACTTAAAATTTCATTTACACAGAGAGCACAAATTCAGATATTCGTACATGCACAAGTCTCGTCACTCAATCAATAAGATGTATAAACACAATCACACAAACAAAAATAAACAAATCAGCGCAGTACTGACTTACTGACAAATTCATCGCCGTTCAACAGTTTATAAATTGCTGGGATGACCCCGACTTTCAAAAACCCTGTATATTTATTTTATTAATAAAAGAAACTTGAGCTTTATTACATTTTTTGGTGTTCTTTTCAAACAAGTTTTACTCTAATATTATTAGAATCGTTTCTTAATAGTCTTGCCGAGATGGCCTTGACTTTCAATCATCCTATATATTTAGTTTATTAAAAAAAATAGACTTAAGCATAATATACAGCCTGTTCTTTTACTGTGTGCAAATATTTAAACCTGTAATACATGACCATAGATGGCAACGATTGAACTCACATGTTCTTAAGAAAAGCTTTACACATTTCGAGAAACTCGCAGTTGAAAATCGGGCAAGAATTAATGGTACGTCTATGTCTTTGAGGTAGGTCAAGAAAAGGAAATTTTATTGCGACCTCATCCAACATCTGTTGGAACAAAAAACAGAATTGCAATCGAGCCGAAGTCGCAAGGCCAATAAAGGCATTTTTTTCCACGTCGCAATAAGTCGTATCACAGCTGAGCCAAGGAATTTGCTTCATTTTTTTTATTATTATAACACACAATTTATTGCTTCGTATCCTTTGAGATCAACAGTTTAATTTGTGAAAAGTGATTGAACGAGTTAAAGCTAAATAATAGTATTTTTTGTGCTTAGCATTATTTATTAATATGCCGCAATTCACGAACGGCGAGAGAACAGATATGCTACTCATCTACAGCGAAGCTCGAGGAAATGCTGAAGAAGCTCGGCGGATTTATGGCAACAGATTTCCAAACCGAGAATTTCCCAATGCAAGAACATTTTTACAACTAATGTCCCAGCATTTACGCGATTATGGAACGTTTCGTGTGTCGCTAATTATGGACGTCACTTTAAACTGTTGTTATAAACATTCCTAAATTACTGCGCCTTTGCATATTAGTCACGCCCGGGATGTATATTGCCTATGATCAGCGAAGCAGGCTCCGCAAGTTTTTTGTTGTTTCATGACCGTCGTATAAGGGGCGAATAAAATAATTTTTCCCCTATTATGAAAGAATTTTTTTAATTATTTCTCGTGTTCTACGTGCTCTCACGGTAATGTGGTTAAAATGTCTGCACTTATTTTACAAACACTCTGTGTTTTGAGGGCTTTTGAAGCAAGTGAAAACTTTTTTCATTGATTTCAAGAGAACCGCTTTATAACAGCTTTGCTGAGATAACCTTGACCTTCAATCACCATGTACAATATTAATTTTATTAAAAAGTAAAATTAAGCTTCTTTTTTTAGGGTCTTTGAAACAAGTGAAAACTTTTCACTTTGATTTCCATAGAATCTTGTCGAGATGGCCTTGACTGTCAACCACCCTGTATAATTTATTTTATTAAAGAAGAAACTTAAGCGTCATATATTTTTGAGAGCTTTTGAAACAAGTGAAAACTTTTCTTTTTAATTTTAACAGAATGGCTTCTTAACAACTTTGTTGAGATGATTTGCTGCGATGACCTTGACTTATAATCACCCTCACCCAAGCATACATTTTTATTTTATTAAAAAAGAAACTTAAGCGTCTTATATTCTTCAAGGTTTTTGAAACAAGTGAAAACTTCTCTCTTTGATTTCAATAGAATTGCTTTTTTAAAACCTTGCTGAGATATATTTATTTTATTAAAAAACAAAATTTAGCGTCATATATTTTTGAGGGCTTTTCAAACAAGTGAAAAATTTCCTCTTCGATTTTAATAGAGTCGCTTCTTAATAATCTTGCCCAGTCAAGGCCATAGCTTTCAATCACCCTGTATATTTATTTTATTAAAAAAAAGCTTGGTGATGAGCTTCACCTTTGAAGGTTCTTCCATGGTTTTTTTCCTTTCAACCCCTAAAGCAATTTCTTTTGAAATTTAATGTGCATGTAGCTTCTACACTAGATCACTCGGTATATTGAAAACGTTGCTTCTTCCGACGCGATGCGATGATTCGATAAAATCGCGCTTCGAATTTATTTTCACCACCGCACACGACGCGTCCGGAGTTCCGGACAAATTAAATTTATCACGGGGCCGACAGGTAAGGCGTCAGCTCATGACAGGACGCGATTAAAAATTAAGGCGAACAAACTACCCTAACAGTTTCACCCCGAGCCGTCGCGTCGCGTCATCATCACCCAATAGAATCACCGTCAGAGTTAATTTATTCGACGAACAAACTTAAAAAAAAAGTGATTCGACTCACCGTTTAAAACAAAGCATTTAAAAATGTAAAGCGGGGGGAGGGGGCGGGAGAGGAGGAGATAACCCCGTATTTAAAGCGCTCGAGTTTTGGCCTTCGAGGATATACTGTACACACCTACTAACTAGCAAGTGCTGATATATGCTCCCCCAGGACCATCTGTCCTTAAACGGTGACACTTAACGTGGGTGATAAATGTTCGGCTGCGGGTTCCGATAAGTACCGGGCGGAGGGGGGCGGCGGGGGCGGAATGCGCTGTTTGATAACCCCGCAATATTAAAAAGCAGCAATTTTCGAACGGTTGCGCCCGCTTAATTAATTTATTCAACGGGCGCGCAATAAATTATTTAAACAACCCCACGGAGCACGAGCGAGAATAAAACGCACGGTGTCGTGTTGCATGACGAAACGCCTTTCTATCGGAAATCCGGAATCTCGGCCTTGGGATACTCGAAACGCATGTAAGATTCGTTTGTCCTTTGAATTCGTTTGCAGGGGGATCCGTTAAAATTTAATACTGAGCGTTCATAAATGATTGAAAGGCGTTTGAATTTAGCCAGCAATTTTCATACCTTTCAAATACCTTTCAATCATATATGAACGCGCCGCGCCGTATGACAAATCTCTAACGAATTTTTTTTCTGCGCAATCACCAACGCTATTGTTGTTTCTCGGTTAAATATATTTCACCAGACATTCTCCAGACGAATTTAATTCCCTTTTCTCAAACACCCTCATCCCCCGTGCGTCGTAATCTTCACGTAACGTCTTAGGGCGGCTTCGACGTGCTTACGAGTGGAACGAGCTTGAAATAAAACCGTCCTTGGAATTAACTGTATATTTTTGTTTAGTTTAAGGAGTGTGAAGCTCAAAAACAATGTTTTTAAATAAAATAGTAATAAAACAATTCAACAATTACGTAAACAATTCAATAAACAACATACTTCCATTATTCCAATCGGGGTTGAACGGGGTTGATTCTTAGGGCCCGTGACAAATAAGACTCTACCTGACTACAGTAAAACTTCCGTAGATCATAATATTTTGCTTATTTGGTTTTTAACTTCTTTCTTCTTTCGTTCTTCCTTGTCCTTTTAGTACATATTTTCGTTACTTGTGTTAAAAGGCGATTCTATTAAAATTTTTAAAAAATCACTCGTTTGAAAGACCTTCAAAAATATGTTAGGCCAAATTGTTTCTTTTTTTTAATAAAATCGATATACAGGATGATTGAAAGTCAAGGTAATCTCAGCAAAGCGATTGTATTAAAAAAAAAAAAGAGAAAAGTTTCCACTCGTTTGAAACATCCCTTAAAAATATAGTTTCTTTGTTTCAATAAAATATACGGGGTGTTTGAAAGTCGAAGCCATCTCAGCAATTTATAAACTGTTAAATGGTTTACCTGTAACTTGGTGGGATTTTAATGATTTAAAAAGAGTCTTAAGACCTTTTCGGTTATTGTCGTCACACCACAGGATCTTCTTCAAGGGCGTGCTACATGCAAAGTGTTCTTCGTTAGCCCACTTGTCTATTTTTTTTTTTGTTTGAGGTGGTTCTGACAAATTTTGGGTGTTCAGGCATTGCCTTGTACTCGTCGTTAGCCCCATCTGCCTTTCTTGTGTCTAAAGGCATGTCATATTCCCTTCATTTTGTTCCGTTTTTCTTCTGTCCTTTCCATCCTCTCGGTGTCCAAAAGGATCGAGGTTGATTAAGATCGTTTGTAAGCCCCATTGTTTTTTTTTCGCGGTCTTCCTTTGTTCTTCCTTATTCTCTTCACGTGTGTGTTCTTCTTCCGTCCCTCTGGACCTCGTCATAACGATTTACAAATTTTCTTCCTCCCTTTCTATCTTTGATAGGCAACAAAGTTTCTTCTTTGGGAGTGAGCCCGGCTATTTTTTTTCTTCTTTTGTTCTTCCTTGTTCCTTTGAAACCTACGTTTTTCTTTTGTTAGTTCTGCTTCCACCATTCGAGACTCTTGGTATTCCAAAGGTGATGTTATTCACATCAATTTTCTTCATTCTTTTCTATTTCTGGTCGAAGATGAAATTTTCTCTTCTTCTGTAAGCTCTTTTTTTTTTCTTCTTTCACGCAGTTTTCGACGTTTCTTCTTCTTTTTCTTCCATCTAATTTTCCTCATTCTTTTCTATTTTTAACCAATTACAAAGTTCCTTTTTTTTATAAGCCCAGTTGTTTCCTCTCACGTGGTTTTCGTTCTTTTTTCTTTTATTCTTCCTTGCTCCTGCATTCTTCATTTGTTAGTTCTGCTTTCACCCTTCAATACCCTTAGTATTCAAAACTACATTAATTTATAACTTTTCTTCATTGTTTTCTATTTTTGGCCAACAACGAAGTTCCTTCCTTCTTCTGTAAGCTTTTCTCTTTTACGCATTCGAATTTTTTTCTTCTTCTTTCAACTTTTCTTCATTCCATTCTATTCTTGACCGGTAACAAAATGTCTCCTTCTTTCGTAAGCACACCTGTTTTCATTCACGTAATTTTTTATTTTTCTTCTTCTGTTGTTGTTCCTTGTTCCTTTAATACCTATATTCTTCATTTCTTCATTCTTTTCTATTTTTGGCCAACAACGAAGTTTTTTTCTTCTTCCGTAAGCCCATTTTTTTGTTTCACAAACTCTCCGACATTTTTTTTTTCTTTTTTTGTCTCTATTTTTTTTCATTTGTTCTACTTTTCCCAGTTAACAAAGTTTCTTCTTCTTTTGTAAGCCCAACTGTTTTCATTCACGTAGTTTTCGATTTTTCTTCTCTTGCTGTTCCCAGTTCCTTTAACACCTATATTCTTCATTTGTTTGTTCTGGTTCCGCTCACTCAATTCTCTTGATGCTCCAAAGGTGACGAAATTCTCTTTGTTATTCACTTCGATTTATAAATCTTCTTCATTCTTTTCTACTTTCGGCCAACGACGAATTTTTTTTTCTTCTATAAGCTCATTTTCCTCTTCTTTCGCGTAGTATCCAATTTTTTTCTTTTTCCTTCTAATTTTCCTTATTTCATTCTATTTTTGACCAATATCAAAATATCTCCTTCTTTAGTAAGCTGTTTTCATTCACATAGTTTTCGATTTTTCTTCTTTTGTTGGTCCTTGTTTCTTTAATATTCTTCATTTGTTCGTACTGGATCCTTTTGGTACTTCAAAGGTGGCGAAGTTTTCATATCGATTTATAAACTATCTTCATTATTTTCTATTTATGGCCAACAACGAAGTTATTTCTTCTTTTCTAAGCTCATTTTTTTCTTTCACGTAATTTTTTACTCTTTCTCTTTCTTCTTCTTCGTTCTAATGTTCTTCATTCTTTTCCATTCTTGACCAATAACCAAGTTTCTACATCTTTTGTAAGCCCAGCTGTTTTCTTTCACGTAGTTTTCGATTTATCTTCTTTTGTTGCTGGCGAGGTTTTCACATCGATTTGTCTTCATTCTTTTCTATTTTCGGCCAATAACGTTGTTACTTCTGTTTTTTTCGCCCAGTTTTCGACTCTTTCTTCTTCCTTCTAATGTTCTTCATTCTTCTCTATTCTTGACCAATAACCAAGTTTCTTCTTCTTTTTTAAGCCAAGCTGTTTTCATTCACGTAGTTTTCCATTTTTCTTCGTCTGTTGCTTTAATACCAATATTCTTCATTTGTTTGTACTGGATCCTCTTAGTACTCCAAAGGTGGCGAAGTTTTCACATCGATTTACACATAAACTATCTTCATTCTTTTCTATTTTCGGCCAACAAAGAAGCTGTTTCTTCTTTTGTAAGCTCATTTTGTTTCTTTCACGTAGTTTTCGACTCTTTCTTCTTCTACTTCTTCCTTCTAATGTTCTTTGGTCTTTTCTATTCGTGTACAATAACCAAGTTTCTTCTTCTTTTGTATGCGCAGCTGTTTTCCTTCACATCGTTTTCGATTTTTCTTCTTCTGTTCTTATTTATTTTATTTCTTGTTTCTTTAATACCTACATTCTTCATTTGTTTGTTCTGCTTCCACCCTTCAATATTCTTGGTACTCCATACGTGACGCTATTTACTTCGATTTATGCATTTTCTTCATTCTATTCTATTTTGACGAAGTTGTTTCTTCTTTTCGTTTCGCGTAGTTTTCGACTTTTTCTTCTTCCTTCTAATTTTACTTCATTCCTTTCTATTTTTACCATTAACACAGATGACCAATACCAAAGTTTCTTCTTCTTTTTTAAGCCCGAATGTTTTCATTCACGTAGTTTTCAATTTTTCTCCTTTGGTTGTTCCTTGTTTGTGTAATACCTATATTCTTGACTTGTTTATTCTAATTCCACCCGTCCGATCCTTTTGGTACTACAAGTTATTCACTTCGATTTATAGATTTCCTACACTCTTTTCTATTTTTGGTCAACAACAAAGTCGTTTGTAAGCTCATTTTTTCTTTCACGTAATTTTCGACTTTTGCTTCAAAGTTTCTTCTTTGGGAGTAAGCCCGGCTGTTTTTTTCAAGCGTTTTCGATTTTTTTCTTCTTTAGTTCATCCTTGTTCCTCTGAAACTTGCATTGTTCGTTTTAAAAACACTATTAATCAAGCTTCAAACTCCATGTTATTCACTTCGATTTATAAATTTTCTTCATTCTTTTCTATTTTTTGCCAAAAACGAAGTTATTTCTTCTTTTGTAAGCTCATTCGTTTCTTTCACGTAATTTTTTACTCTTTCTCCTTCTTCTTCGTTCTAATGTTCTTCATTCTTTTCTGTTCTTAACCAAGTTTCCTCTTCTTTTGTAAGCCCAGCTGTTTTAATTCACGTGGTTTTCGATTTTTCTTCTTATGTTGCTCCTTGTTTCTTTAATACCAAAATTCTTCATTCGTTTGTGCTGGTTCCACAGAACCGATCCTCTTGGTACTCCAAAAGTGGGGAGGTTTTCACATCGATTACAAATTTTCTTCAATTTTGTTAGTTTTGGCCAACAACGAGGCCCATTTGTTTCCTTTCACGTAGTTTTCAACTTTTTCTCTTCTTCTTCTTCCTTTTAACATTCTTCATTCTTTTCTATTTTTAACCATTAACAAAGTTTCTTCTTTTTTTGTATGTACTTTATCTTCCGAAGCTTTAACTCTTGCAGAAACAAACTAAATAGACGTGTTTTCATTCACGTAGCTTTCGATTTTTCTTCTTTTTGTGTTCCGTAATTCGTTTGTTTGTACAGGTTCCACCCATTCCAAACGTGACTAAGTTTTCGATGTTATTCACGTCGATTTTTAATTGTCCTCCGTTCCTCTCCGCTCTTGACTACTAACAAAAGCTTCTTTCAAAATTTTATCTTCTCTTCTTCTTCTTCTTCTTCTTCTTCTTTTTCTTTTCTTCTCCTTATTTTTTCAGCATTTACTCTTTTTTTCTCTTCAATGTTCTTCTTTGTCTGCTACTTCAAATTCTTAAGTCAACCTTTCTTCAGAGATTTTCCAGGTTTTCCTGTAAGCAATTGACCAATTGTTTTGTTTCACTTGGTATTCCCCCTTCCTTGTCTGTCTTTTCTCTATCTTAAGTGTGTCTCGTGTTGAATCAAACCTAACTCTGGCAAGACCTGGAAAGGGGAGAAGAAGAGCCACAGCTCTTGCAAATAGAGTATAGGTACTGATTCACGGTTCAATTCTTTCTTCATTTGAGTGGCCTTGAACCTCTTGTCATCTCCTGTAGGTATTGTTTGCCCAAATTAATTTTGGTTTCTCCAAGTTTCTTTTTTGTTCTCCGCGTAATCCTTCTTAATACAACATAATATGAATTAATCGCAGCAATTTATTTCGAATTTTTTTGTTTTCATCTGGGGCGAGCGAGGAGGATGCGAGAGACGAGCAGAGCCGAGCCGGGGAGGGCGCGTTCCTCAAGTGGGCAATCATAAATCACCGGAATTAGAGCTTTCAAAGTTTCATTACCGGCTGAGAGCGTAAAAGCTTTCCGGCGCAACATTATTTCAAAATATGTTATTGATTATTGCGACGCCGGCCGCGCCGCTATCCGACGACGGTGGCCCGCGACCTAAAATCCCCCCCCCCTCGAATAAATGGAAGGTAAACATTAACTTCTAACTTCGGCCGATGCTTGCGGAAGCTTTGGAGGTCGTGTAGATGGGAGCGATAGGGCACGGTGCTTGCATTTAAAAATGCTTCCTTTTATGTAGCTTAAGCAGATTTTAATTTTATCCAAACGTACCTAAACGAGAAAAACAAAAAAAAATATTTATACCTTTGGACCTTCTATTTATTTATTAGGTATTGATTTGCATTTACCGCGAGATATGAAATTATAAAATATTTCGAGTGTGATAGAGCTTATTTGTGGCAAAGGTGCATTGGGGGCAGAGTTTTAATAGTGGTGGGGGACGACACTGAATTCGTTTTCAAAATTCCTAATCGGTGTATCTTCTTTAAATGAAACACAGGCTCTAGGATGTATGTATTTCCATCGATCTACTACCTACTAGTTCTAGTTGTTAGTTTTACAAACACGTTCCATTCGCATTCGTGCGGGTTCGTTTTGATAGTAACCATGGAATTTGCGACGTTGAATTGACGACAACAAAGCGTCGACCTTGATTTTATCGCGTGTTCCAGCGATTACAATCTCGAAGCGAACAAAACGTAACCATCCATTCACGTTACACCCACACAGATAACTTTCTGTGTAACATCGAAACTCGTACCGCACGAAAATCTATTGATCGCCATCAAATGCACGAAGATGTTCTTGAACTGATTCAAATAAAAAGATTTTTTAAATATAGGAAGTAATTCCCCCTCCCACAAATAAATGCACATTGTTTGACGGACCGCCTATTTTTTACGGTTAATTAATGAAACGAAATCTTCTCGACTAAAACAAGTCGTTATTTCGATTCTGGGACGCGCCCCTTTTACTTTTGTTAATAGAAGTTCAAAGTTAGCGCTTTGGTACAGTTGGTAACGCAACCCCCGGTTGGGCGGGCGGTGGCCGCCATCGAAAACAAGTAGGCGTGAATAGCCAAATTTCTCTCTTTATTTTACTCGTGCATTTCCTGTCGCACGCATTATAACAGGATACCCAGTTCAACATTTACCGAATCTGTATGTAGGCAATGCAGGTTAGTAACTAAAAATGGGCGTGTCTTACGCATTGCGCGAAATAATACGATAATGAGAGATGAAAATGAGCAGTAGGAAAAGGAGAACGTGCGCAGCAGTTTAAAAAGAATAAAAGTAAGTGCTGGGCGGAGGTGGTTGAAAAGAAAAATAAATAAAATAATAAAACGTCCCAGGGTAAGCCACGCCCACAAATAAAAACATCTAATGAAATATCTTGCCTCGAAATCTTCTCGGTGAAACCACGCCCATGAAAGCCGCCCTTTATACTATATGAACCAATAGTAGTAATGCATTATTCTGGTTAGGAAGAATGCAACTCCCATTTCCTGCCATCATCTAATGAAACGTTCTATCTATAATCTCCCAGGGCAAGCCACGCCCACAAATGAAAATGAACCAATAGTTTGATTGGTCGTCGAGAAGGACGCGACATTGCAATCTCCCAGACCAACAATAAGCCACGTCCACCAAATGAAAACATAGTTACTTTGTTTCTGGGCAGCGTTTCTTTACAGTTTGTTTGAAGTAATAGTACACTCGTCGTTACTGGCCATTAAAGTCGACGTCAGTGGTTTATTGGCCTGAAAACTTCCCAACTAACGATAAGAAGAATTCGAATTAGTAAAACTGCTTTAAAACGATCATTAAACAAAGTAATCACGTCACGGCTGAGCTTTTTACGCGCCATTTTATTCCACCACCGCCCATTTCCGTAATTGCGCTGCGATTTTCGAGATTGCTCGAGCTGCTGAAATCCCGCAAACCTTCGCAACGTCGTTTGAATGAGCCGGCCCTGATTTATGCCTTTTCCATCCATTTGTTTTCTTGTTTACATTGTCCGGCCGTGTTTTATGTTCGACGTGTGCTGCCGGTTTAAAACCGCGCCAGTAAATCATTCATTAGCGACTATACTTGTTGCAATAACCTGAGTTCCCGGTATTTATTATTTTTTCTCATCTAGTAAATAAATGAAGCTCGAAAATGTTTGAGAAGTTGACGAAACGTCGAAATAAAATGAAACCAAATGCATGCAAATAATTTTGAAAAACCAAGCCTGTCGAAGTCAACGAATTGTTTTTTTTTACAAAAAGCCGCGATGAAACTAAACAAATTTAACGCGGGTTCCTCAGATCAAATATTGACACCGGCCGCTTGAAAAGTTGGGGGCGCTTTCCCCCTTCGCCGCCCCCGCCCCGTCGAAATGCCAATATTTCTTACGCTCCGGCGAAACTTCGGAAGGTAATCGCCCCCGAATTCTTTCCGGGGAAACTGTATATAAACAGTCGGTGCGTCAGTTTCAAATTGAAACGTTAAAAATGTAACGTCCCGCCTGAAATATAAATCGGATCGCTTTCAGTTACCGGAAGGCTCACGCAGTCCTTAAAGAAATCCAATTTCGTTGAGGGAGGGGACGTTTCGGCAAACGACGACGAATGCTTTTAATTTTTTTGTTGTCGTCATCCGCGGAACACTTAATAACGTCACGCGACATCATCTTCAGTTTGTATTTAAAGCGGTACGTTACGATTCGTGATGGTGAAAGCTGCAACGAAAGAAGGTATGGGGTACACGAAGAAGAAGTCAGGAAATGGCAATCCTAGCCAGAACATTGCAGCCTACCTGTCAGCAGCAGCAAGATTGTGGGAAGGGTAATTAACAAACGTCCCACTGCCGGCTAGTAATTAAAAAAAATAAAATAAAAATAAAGTCACCAGTTGTTACACACTTGTCTTATCAATAAGATACTCAAAGCTTTTGTCAACAAAATGAATCCAATAGGCAAATGAATATCAAAACAAGAAAACGCACATTATTCAAAAGTTAAATTACGGAGGGAGGGGGGTAAATAAACTACTTAGTATGAATGTAACGTATAATGAAACGGTCGCGAAATTTGTTGTCAAAACAAAATCTATTATTGCATGTTTAATTTCAAATAACAAACACGTGGCCAGACGTTCGGATCTGACGGCAGCAAAAATTTCGGCCGGGTAATTAGGGGCGCCGCGCGGTCAGTTCTCAAGGGGCTATATACCACCCAGAGTGCCTTAGAATTCTATTACTTAGGGCACCATGCAAATGGCACTACAGTCACAGACATCATAAAACAAGTCTACTTGACATTTTGGCTTGTTTTCGTTTAGATTTTGTATACATTTTGGTCGCGGGATCAAATTACGCTAGTTGAAGTGTTTCGCTTTAGTCTGGTCTCTTTTAACGAGCGCAGGAAGTATTCATAATTTCAGCCTGTTCATTGTAGCATTAATTATTTACAGATGTTGAGAGACCACCGCGAGTTGCAGAGCATCTTGAATAGGCATGATTTTAGAATTAAAAGCGATTACCATTGGTCGAGGTTATTTTCAAATTTATCTTACGAAGTCCGTGGGGTGTGTTTAATTTTGACTTGGAAAGGACGAAGCGCGAAAAACAGCAGACAGAATTAGAGCTCTGGCACGAACAGTCGAGTCCAAATTTAATTTGACTTAGCGATTTCTTTAACGCTTGCAGTCATTTACTCATTTCTAGATAAATCATTTATTTCGGTATGGTTAAAATACAGTGTGGTAAGAAAGAGTACTTAAACAAAACACGAAAACGCGGTCGCGACGCGAGTGCTTTAAATCAGAGTGCGCGGAGTTTTTGTGCGCGAATCACGGGATACGTGGCGAGGTAATTTGCATTTATTTCTATCTCTTCGTCACACATTTGGTGGTATCAATTGAGTAAGAATAATTTAATTTGTATTAATTGGGGTTTAAAGAGTCTGTAAAGTTCAGTATTACTATTGTAGCTAGATAAATTTAGTTAAACTATTTTATTTTATATTTGAATCGAGTATTAAAACTCCCTAGTGGCATCCACCTACTAAAATTTGTTGGTCATTGTTTCATTAATTATTAGGCCAGGTCTGTGATTTCCCCAACCAGCAGCAATTAGCTATTCCTCAAATCTACCTGAAAATTCAATACAGCGTACTCTTAGAAAATAGTTTTCATTTGGAGATATTCTCAGGCAACCAATTTCTCTCTGTTGTCTTTCGACACCAAGGACACCTAGGCGCCAGCCCATCTTCCATTGAGAAATGGCCAGCGGGACGCCGGCCGGCACGGTACTCCCGCTGTCCGCCAGCTATGATACTGCCACTAGGAGGCCAACGCCTATGAGAGGGACCGGTAGCCGGAACCGGTGGGCTCCCCCTCCCCCTAACATTCATGTCAGCAAGGTTTCCCTAGCTAAGTTGGATGAGTAACCGTCGAGAACGCTTACGCGAATCTCTACCACGCATCTCATACTAACCCCAGCATCCATTACCCATACACGTATGGGATAGGGCAGCTAGGCAGGTTAGTTTTAAGGGTAACAGGCGTGTGGTCTGCATCGGTTCTCGTCTCGGATCCTAGGCTTCAACACAACGGGGTCCGACACCTCAAACGATGGCTACCTACAACTCATCTCGGATACTAGTGCCCCGTGCTATTGGCCCGACACCTCAAGCGACTGAGCCACCGTCACTTTTGCCAAAAGTGACATCCGGTTACCCGGAATATTCTCAGGCAAGTTGGAAACACGCTAACGGTTGTTTTCGATTTGTACAGGGAAATCGCCAACCTGAATCACTGGTCTGAGGCAAGTTATATCTGCCGCCGAAACCAAGTGTGCCAGCACAATCCAAAACCCTGAAATTAAGGCCAATTAATCGCTCGTTACGAGTTTCGTAATTAAGAGGCTGAACAATTTTAACCACCTAATCATAGCCATCTTCTTAACAAAGTTTCTTCACACCCTGTATGTGTGTGGACCAAGCTGTGGTCTTTGCCGAAAGATTTGCAGGTTAATTGAGGAGTTTGCAGCAAGATCGACGCAGCTCCAATTTTAACCTAAAGTGAGGTTTTATACTAGTAAGATTGTACGAAACATGTACTATCGTTTAGTGTAAGAACGACGCAGATCCTATCACTGCATGTACCTTAAGTTAGTGAAATAGGAGATGCGTATCTTCAAAGTTATACCAAACTTGTAAAATGTTTTTGCGTTTTTCGCAAAAGTCTTAATTTTGGAGCTGCGTCCTTCTTGCAGCAAGGTCCTCAATTAGAAGCGATTTGCCGAGAGACTGAAAGATCGTAACCACCCATAGTGGAGTGTTGAAAACAGTCAATTTGGGTTCTTGCGCAATAAATTAGTTAGGTAGGTTTAGCTGACGAAAAAACGACGAAGAGAGGGATATGAAAAAAAAGGCGTACATAGTACCACCCTCTCAAGGCGATTGGACGTAGTCGAGACCAATTCGACCTTAATTAATTAGTTCAGGTAGCGTTAGGGTTTCCCATCACCTCCAAAAGGAGTCCCTGAAAAACTGGCTATTGCTATTGATTTTCCTGCAAATTGATCGCCGAGGACGTATCAGATACTTCTCCAGAACATCTGATTAATTAATTACGCCCATTGTGTCAGACCCCTCAGTGGCTGGTACCTTTTTTTTTGCAATAAATAATTAATTAGATCTAACTCCGTATTTTATTTAAACGTAATTAGTTCTTCAAGTTATATGGATCTCCGCACCAAAAAGAACCAAGTTACCACAACGTAAGTCCAGATTCACAGCGGTCACGAGATTATAATTATTATCAATATTATTACGGTAAAGTCTCTGAGTGATTCCGAAGGGTCGTTCAACCGAAGCGGAATATAGGCCAGTAGAACAACCCTTAGCACGGCCGTAAAGTAATCAGGTAGCCCGGTAGCAGGTAGCGGTAGAATAGGGATAGTGCAGCGTGAATAATCGTAGTAACAAACCAATGGGTGACCTTTCGGAATTTCATTTGTTTTGTTTGGACAGTTTTATTGCTTGTTTAGTTGTAAATGTCAAGAAACCAGGATTTTAACCGGGCGTATTACAATAGAATATACAATACAATAAAATTAATCCGATCTAACGCTATCCTGCTTTACGGCGAGTTCACCGCCTCGGTCCAGAAGACGTTGTCCACGTAACGTGGTTCACGGAGGATGGGGGCAGCACAGTACACTATATTCGCCCGTCACTCTTCCTTATCTACGATCGCTATACGAATGACCTCATAGGTCTGTGGTCCGGTCCAAAATACGTTCTCTCGCAGGAAAATCAGAATACCCCAACGACAAAGGCTAAATGATAAAGAACGGAAACAACGTTACAAACTAAACTGCGCACGTAATTCGCTTGCAGTAAACACCTGATTGATTTGTAGTCGTCTGGTCATCGATAAGCAGATAAAATTGCTTCTGTTACACGTAAGGTGCGTATTTCAGATCACGGAATAGATAAATCCGTTCAGCAATCCCACAAGTAAACGCAGTTTGACGGTATACTAAAAATGGCGATAGCCCACATCAAGACAACCTTAGGGCCGGAGGGTGTCACCTGATTCACATCGCCCATTGATCGCTATAACTATCTGGAAAAAATCGATAAGATCGAAACGGCAAGGACGAAGGTGACACGAAGGTCTAACGCCGTTTCGGCCGCCATATTGAAGACAAATTGCGTCTAACGGAAATTAAACTGTAACAATTTAGTCCTAGACGACCCCACAGGAATAATCCAAAGCGTTAAAGTGAAAATAATTAAATCTCTTTACAATTCATGATGATGAAAGCTGCGACGCAAAACAGGTATGGACATACGAGATGCAAAACAGGAAATTGCAACCCCACCCAAAACATACACCTAAAGCGAGCACGAACTTAGGTGTCATCCCCCGAAAAATAATTCTTCCAAATTGTTTCATATTTCCACATCGGAACGAATAGAAATTTAAAGAAAAGAATAATTTGATAGTAGCAAAAAAAACAAGAAAAAAGTGAAACATAAGAGTAAATGCTAAGAGTAAAATGAAGGACTAACCAATGTCAACTGTTCTCCAGAATGTTAAAAAAAACAAATGTTTCTCTTCTTTTTCATTTATTATTATCTTTTTTTAATCGTTTTTTCCTTGTTTTATTGGCTCTTTTATAGTTTCTTTGTCAGCCTTGCATCATCTGATGTGTTTTGTTCATCTTTTTCGTCGTATTTCGTTTGCACGATCTTTGTGATGACGGGGGTTTTAAAAAAAGACCCGTTTTTGCATTTAGGTTTTTCGCCGCACTTATTTATTTTCCCATAAAACAACTTTAAAACAATTTAAAAATTCTGCCTTTGTTTCATTTATTAAATTTATTCTCAATTTTCAAACTGTAACTAAACTGGAATAATTTTCCGGTCGATGAAGAAGGATGAAAGATATCGAAAGACAGATAACAAAAGCTCCATAGTCGCAGATTCGTGATGATGATTTTGAAAGCTGCAACGAAAGTAGGCTTGACGCACATAGTACCTAAAAGTCCCTACAGGAATAATTCGACTACGTAGCAGGAAGAATTTACTACCTACTTGAAGGCTGCAAGCTTATGGGAGGGCAAATTAAGTTCGTTCCAAAGCCGGCTAACTCAATGGGACGGGTAAGTTCAAACAAATGTATACAAAAAGGGCACAGTTAAATGAAGTAAATAAAATCACCAGTTGTTACACTCTTGACTTTATTACAAAAATCAAGCTAAATGGACAATCCGTCAAACAGTTGCAAAAGAAAACAAATATTTTGAGTAATCAAGCAACGCTAAAGTTAAAGTGTTGCTACGAAGTAACGGGACCCGTTTTTACGTTTAAGTACCATCGTAATCATAAAAAACGATTACATCGAAGTGAAACATACTTCCATTTTCAAAAAAAAATTAGTTGTGTAACACTACTTTTGGCAAAACGATACTGGTCTATGGTATTGGTGCTAACAACTAATTCAGTTGCAACTTCTCAAATGTTGACACCGTCTTGCAATCGCGTTTGAATTATTGCCATCTGAATTGCTTTTAATTGGGGCATTTTTCTTTGTTCTGTCAAAATAATATGTATTTTGAAGCACGCTTCAATCTACCAAAATTTAGAGCGTAGTCGGTTTTTCTGGATGGTACCGTTCGAGATAAATATTGGGTACGGCAGATTTTTCCTATTTAAATAGGATTTTATGGCTTATGCGATTTCGTACTAAAAATATAAAATTTGAAATTGTTGCTGTCAAAAGTCAGTGTAAGTTATTTTGATGCCTTACAAGATTCTTTCGGAGGCAGAAAATGCAATCGCCATCGCTAAGCTGGAAGAGGGATGGTCTTTGCAACGATTATCCACTATTGAGAACCTCAAGAGGAAACGCATTCGTTGGCCCGTATTCGTGGGGTGCGCGTCCTAAACGGAAGACAACACATGATGAAGACGACGATCTTGTTAATTATATGAGAAACCATCCCTTTTCTACGACTGTAGAGGCCAAACAAAGAACTAATTTTCCTGCTGGAGAGCATACTGCTAGGAAAGATGCAGGTTCACGTAACTCGACAGTGGCGCTAAAACCTTTTCTAATAGAAGAAAATAAACTAAGGAGAATAGAGTTTACAAACATGTTTGTAAACAGGAATCACGATTTTTGGAAAACAGTTGTCTTCACGGTTGAAAAGATCTTTCAATCAGCAAATAATGCGAGACAAAGGGTATACCGTCCTCGAAATCGACGATACAATCAGGAATACCTGCACCATAAAGAGCAGAGTGGTCGGCCCTAGTATAATTCATTTTATAGATGGTCATCTGAGTAGCCAAAATTATGTTGAGCTCTTGAATGACGTGATACTTCCGCTTGATAAAGAAAAATTTCATGACGGTTTTGTGTATCAGCAGGTTGAGTAGGACACTATGCGTGTCTTTTTTTCCTGAAATTTCATTGAAAATGACCAAAGAATTCTATTTTCTAGGTTAATTCTGTTGTGCATAAAGCTAGAATCGTGCAAGATTGGATGGCAGAAAATGAATTCGAAGTTCTTCAAGAAGGCCGAATATTAATCCGATTGAAAATTAGGGCTTACATTGTTAAAAAAATTTACAGGAATGATTTTCGGCCGCAGAATAGGGATGAACTAATTCAGGCAATTCAACATGTATGGGAAACTCTCACTCCGCAATACACACAAACATTGGTAGAATCAATGAGACGAAGGCGCTCTGATGTATTAGAACAGAATGGTGGTTCCATAAAATAATAATTTTTTTCATAATTGTTGTTTTAATTCTAGCATTTAAGAGCAATTCAATATGCTAAAATTTTGAAAATTCAGCCTACTTTAAAAAACCAATTATTTATCTCGCAATAATACAGTAGCGGACAATAAAATCCGGGCAAGAATTTGATAAGCGTTCGTATTTAGACAAATTTGATAAATCAGCTTTCATTGAGGTTATATTTCTGTTAAAATTTACATTAAACGTCAGAATTACTAGTGACATTTTGTACAATATGTGTTAAACATCAAAAATGTTAGAGCGAGGTTTACATTGTACAAATGGTATGCCCGGATTTTATTGGCCGCTACTGTACATAAATTACAAACAAAATAACTCTAATAAATAATGTCATAACAACGCATAATCTCCACTATTCGTTCCGACGCATAAAAAAATCTATAAACAGTCCAACTGTACAATTCTGTATGTACAATTCTGATATAATCGTGCAATTGTAACGACAAAGGGCGACGGGTATCGAAGCGTCGCGTCATCCAACTTCCCCGTGTGAAGTCGCCTTAGCTTAGGAACGTTACCATGAACGAGCAGGCTTTATCGAATCGTCGAGTTCGAACTTCGATAAATATCCAAAGAAAACATATTGCAGTGATATTTACCTGTGTCCAGAAGTTTATTCATCGTATGCTGTTTCCGACAAACTTCACATCTTATAAAAATTTCCAAAATAAAACATTCTTCACATAATATTCCTCAAGTATACAAAATACCACAAATTCTTCATATAACTTCCTACAAATTACAACGATCTTCATCAAAATATGTCTTCTTACATCAAATCAAATAAGTCTCTGTATTTCCAAGTTAGCATCCCGGAAGGTGATTTGCCATTTCTGAGTCTTGTGGATTGGATGGATTTTTCCACCTGAATGGAGCGTATGCACGGGAACCGTCTGAGTCTGCAACATCCCCTCACGGCGAGGCATTGGCCGATCCAAAAAAAAAGAACATCTAAAAGGAATAAAAGATTAGTTTATATGAAAAATGGTAGGAGGTTTAGGATAAAAAGTCATAAAATTCCAGACAGAATAATAAATTATCAAAATTTATGTAGCAAACATTTAAAAAGTTAGATTAGTTAGATTAATATTTAGAATTTTATTATAATTGTTGTTAATCGTTAAAATATAGTTGAAATGTTAATAAAATGAAATATACTTACTTAGTTTAACTTTAAGTTTGAAATATTTAAGTTTTTTTGTCAGATTGACGTTTTGTGTGACAGGAACTGTCTGATTGAGTGAAGTATTTATAAATAAAAATGGAGGGTTTGATCACCTAAGAGAATAAACAAACTGAGGTGTAATGGAGAGGATATGTACACAAAACGTGAATCTTTCAATAGCAACCAGAATATAAACATCATAAAAAATTTGCTCTTATAATTGAATTTAAAATATAACTTTAAAATTTTCAATCTATTTCATTCATTAATAACTTATTATCAGAAATTTATCCAGGAATGTCTCATTGCGTAACGTTAAAGTAAGTCTATTTTGATTTTAAAAATTCTTTTGGTTTTAAAAAAATACACTACATATAACACATCTTGTCATTCATCAATCACTTGAACTATCAACACACATTTACAAAGAATTCTTATTATTGTAGAAGAGTTATTGTTTGTTTCGCGATTGGGCGTAACAGGTAGCAACACTTGGCAAATAAGGCTCTCTCTATAATAATAAATAAAAATTCTAATTCAACATCACACTACATATAAACTTCATAAAATTCTAAAGTATCATAGGATTCTTATCGTTTGTTTCGCGATTAGGCGTAACAGGTAGCAACACTTGGCAAACGAGGGATTACTTGTATTTCTTTAGAATTGTAGACATACATCACAAAATTAAACAATTAAGTTACTCATCAATTTATCTTCAAAAGAATGTTCTTCAAAATTATAATAAATAACTGGATTACAATTGACATTGAGAGTTCCCACCCTGAAATGTTATTTTGACATTATAAAATAAAAATCATATCAGACTACTAGACTACGTAATTGTGTAGTGGATGTGGTGTAAAAATTAAAATAAAAGAGAAAATACACAAATTCAATACTTACCACATCTGCAAGAAAAGCAACACTACAATATGTTACGACGTGAATCACATCACGCACATCACTTCGCTTGTAGAAATTGTCTGGCTACTTCACTGAGAAAAATATTAAGGGTAATTTTCCTTTAAATATCATCTCAGTATACTAAACTGACTTTTCTCAGCGCACTACTGCAAAATTAACCAACCTTTCCTTAATGTATCATTGAGAAAAATTATTTTCATACTGTTAATTTTGCAGCGTAAGTACGCTGAGTCGCTTTTTAATGCGAATCCGAATAAAGTATTCGTACATTTTTCTCAGTACACCTCCGCCAGGCTTGGAAAAACACTTAATAGGTTTATTCTGCACTTTCTACACTTTTATCTCCTTTACTCTATTTTTCTCACTCTGTCAGGAGCGGTTGATGCAGACAGTGTATAAAAGTGCAGAACAAACGAACAGACCTACAGATGGTTTTGTTCAACGTAGAGTGCCTGGTTACAAATCACGGATTAAGTTTCCGTTTGACTCCCCACGCAAGTATTCAAAACTTAAGGGAACTCCAGTGGGCCAATTGTCCGGCAAATAAGCAACAGCACTTCCACGCTTCTTTCTACGAACTGCATGATCCCGCGCGGGAGAGTCACGTGATCCAAAGTGACCAATCCCAGTCTTTTCCGAAAAATTAATATGAACGACCCGCTTGGCCATAAGCGTTGCCTAAACGCAAACGCCGTTTTTAACAGCCATCTTGGGAATCTATTACGTTTGACGGAATTTTACACTGTAACAAATTTTGTAAGCTTCGGAAAGATTCACGAAAGCTACAACGAAATTAGGTATAGGCGCAGAGGAGAGTGAAGCAGGAATTGGCAACCTTAGAGTAAAAGTTGCTCACGGTGTAACTTTCCGCAGAACACTTTCAGAATTCGGATTTTAAATCATAACGCGAAATCACCTTCGTTGTCTTCCGTCAGAAGAAATGTAGAAACGATTAGCGAAAGCCTCCATAGTCCAGAACGTCTTATGCCAATGCGTTAGAGCGAAAATATTTATATCTCTTTAACGATTCGGGATGATAAAAGCTGCAACAAAAATAGGTATGGACATACGAGGAGAAATCGGCAGCTCTTGAAAAAAAGCTATTCGTGGGGTAACTTTCCGCAGAACACAGTCGGAGAAGCTAAGGGTGTCTACGAAGGGGGAAAACGATCTTCTTTAAAATTCCATAAGAAATAATGCCACTAACGTTGGCATGACGTCACCGTAAGGTAATGGCCGAAGTAGTACCGCCGGCGTGCACGCAGCACGGCTTTTGCTTGGAGGTGGATAGGATAGGTAACAGGTAACAAGTAATTGGAGTAGGGATATAGGTCGCGGCGGGGAAAGGTATGCAGGCTATGGTCATGATTTCAACATTGAGTTTTAATTCCGGTCAGATATATACTCAATCAGCTCAGTTCAACCACTGCCCCCGCCAATTCAACCTTCAACTGAAAGGGACACTCCTGGCTCGCGCCAGTCGGCCAACGAAGCAGTAGGCCCCCTTGAAACTTGCTTTTATCACCGGTGGGACGTTGGGATCAGATAACGCTCCGTTCAAGTTAGGCATTCGATACCCAACTCGGGTAGGGGGCCTCTTCATCCCCAAACTTCCAGCGAGATACTTAATCCTTCCTTTCTACTAACAGGGACCACCTCTAGGTACCGGAAGAAGTACAGGCATGTTGAGCTCAAAAAACGGTGGCATTACGTTAACGCATAGTAAGAAGTTAGCAGGTGTAGGTTTCGGTGGGTAAGACTTGCAGTAAATCGGGAGAAGCAAAGGTGTTGAGGGGAAGAACAATCTAGTTCGACGGAATTTTGGAAGCGAGCTCGTTAATAGATGACTGATGTGGAAGTGTTCTCCGGTGAGGGCTTACGACGAAATTAGGTGTGGGCGCACGAGAAGCAAAACAGAAATTGGCAACACCCTAGAAAATTCGCGGCTCATAAGAAACTTACTGCAGAATTCGAACCTTAATATCGTACAGTGATATCATCTTTAACTTACTTCTGTCGGAAGAAATGTAAAAACGAATAACAAAACCCTCCGTAAGCCAGAACAAGTGCACAATAGAATGAAAGTATTTAAAACTCCAGAACGGTTCATGAAGATGAAAGCCGCAACGAAATTAGGTATGGGCCACGATAGAAGAAAAGGCAGGTATAGAGACCAACCCGGGCCATGCTCTGAGATCGCTATTTCGAGTCCGAGCAATACGAGAAAGAGAACGATATAAAGAAAAGAAAGGCAGAGGACCGTGCGCGTCAACAAATTATTTTTTTCGTAAGTTTATGAATTTTCGCTTTTCAGGTAAATTTGCAGCAGTCTCGAGCTTAATTGATTAAGTGATTTCTTTCAACAGTTGGCAAACGTGGTACTGGAAATGATGACCCGCCTACCGTACTTAAACTACTACCTACCTCACTCGTTACTATTACCTGACTCCTCACGTTCGTGTTCCGGCACCGAAGCGAAGACGAAGACGTATAACGAAAATCCAGAACGTCTAATATGATAGAATAAGTATATTGTCACGAGCTTGCGGTGCTCGGGGGTTGCGTAGCTCAGGGATGGAAGGGAGCAACAGGGGTAACTGTAAACTAACCAATTAAGAGCAACAAAGATTACCTTTATTGTTTTAAAAGTTAGAGACACAGATCACTATCCTCCTCCGAAGACGATCAGATAACTGATTCTTTATTATAACAAATGTGTGTCTTATATACTAAAGATGTACATGACGTCATGACCAAAAGTCCACTCAATTCGGTGGATACGCGTAGTTGCTAATCCGGAAAAGGTGGTGTCAGGATTTCTTATGCGGTTTCCAATTTATTTGGAACGCAAGCTAATTGTTTTTTCGTTAAACCAATTACACATTGCTCCAGTTATTTTACTACGTCGGCAACTCCGATGAACCTGTAAGTTCAACGACAAAGCGTTGGAAGTCCGGTTCGCGGAGTGTGCAGATTCAGTAAATAACTCAGGATTACGAAAACATTTTAAATCAATTAATAATTTCTAAATTTCTCGTAATCGTGACAATATTTAAAATTAGGCTCATGATAGTGAAGTTAGGTGTGGGCATACGGGAATTGGCATAAAGTGTTACCTTCTGTAGAACGCTTTCAGAATTCAGAATGGACAAAACGAATAACAAAAGTCTCCATGATCTAGAACATCGTTTCTCAGCTTTTTAAGGCTGACGACCCCCTCCCCCCAACAAGACCAAAAATAAAGTAAACAACCTCGCGACCCCCCAATTATAAATTCGTTGTTTACCAACGTGACAAATAATTGGTTTGCACTTGCACGAGAACCGACGCCCATGCGCCCACTGCGGCCAGCAGTTCTCGTGACCGACTGCGACACCCCGTATGTCTAATTGCATTTTTCAGGCTGAGAACTGTTGATCTAGAACATCTAATACGATAAAAAGAAAATATTTAAAGCTCTGCAACGGTTCATAATGATGAAGGCTGCAACGAAAGTTGGTATGGGCACACGAGGGATTGGCGACAGTAACTTTCGGCAAAACACTTTCAGAATCGGACTTTATTATCGTCAAGCGAAATCATCCTCAGTCTCTTCTTCCTCGAAATTTGATTTACGTCGGAGACTCGCAGCAAACTGAATAATGTTCCTCGCATCACCGCACAAAGCCACAGCGAAAGAAAACACGCTTGATGTATGTACATGTGCTTGCACAGACGTATGGACGTTTCGGTTATTCCGACGGGCCCAATTTTTCAGCTTGTTTTATTCATTTCAAGTTCGTTCAAAGGAATGACTTCAATCGATAAATTCAGGCGGCGCTGCGTATTTCGGGTGTCCCGTCCGTCCTAAGCAAACAGGGCTCAGGTTACTCGGTTATTATTGGTAAACGTGTGCTCTTCTCACATTAGCAATTATGATCGGAATTCAATTATGTACAGTGCGGAAATCGCAATCAGATCTGAATCGCTCGGAAAGATGAATTAATCATTTAATAACGCAGGGGGTTCGTTTGCTATGCAGATCGCAGTTCTAATTGAATTTCGGCCAACTTAAAAGGACTGTACTTTCTGTTCAGATATGTGACATTCATTTAAGGTCACCCCCCTACCAAATAGTACAAAAATCACGACGAAAATGAAAACCCATCACATTATTTAAATTATCCGTCCGGCGTCTCTAAGAGGGGTAAAATGACATCACCCGTAACACTCAAATTCAAGATGCTTCCATCGCGCGCGTGGCTTCCGAACGAAGTGTTTCTCGCCGATAGATGCCGCTAATTTGAATAATAAAACGAAATAAAACTAAAACTAAGGCGAAAATTAATTGATTTTTCACGAAACCGAACTGACCGAGAATGAAAACGCTCAGGGTGATTAGGCTCGGAACTACCTTACTAGAACTCGCCTGGGGCGTCTCTGAGAGGGGTAAAATGACATCACCCGTAACTAATTTTGAAGTAATAAATTTTTGTGCAGAATTCCGTCAAATCCCGTAGGTTCTTTCTATTCGTCAATAATAAATTGGTTCAAGTTCGACCGCGCTGCTTTCTTTATTAATCAGAAACGATGTGGAGCGCAAAGTATAATGTAACAAAACAGGACACAAAGAATTTAATCTCTGCACATAACTATGATCTATATTTAACGTGACTTTATGATGCGAGAATGCTTTACTGTGCCGATCGCAGAAACGAGTTCTCGTTTGCGGGAAGCACGGAAAGTCGCACGAAGAAATTCTATGCATACTAATGGCGTTTTTTTTTTTAAGTTCGCTCGGTGCTCGTTAATCATCCCCGACGCGACGTTTCGCTCTGCGAATGAAATACATTTGAAAAGTTTCACGTCGGATGAAATTTTGCGTCGATGCGATGAAGTGAACGAAAGGTCAAGGCTGCTTTCAGAAGAATAATGAGTGGGTCATTCGAGAGACCACCCTCTAAATTTCTTATGTAAGGCAATAATTGTAAACGTTTGAAGTATGCCAAGTAGCAGGAGCATTGTAAGCATAGCCTTTTGAATAATTGCTACATCCGGTAATTAACGTTGCACTAATATTGGATATAATTAGTCTGGCAGTGTGCGAACAAATTCAACGGAATAAATTACATTTCCAGATTCATGATGACATGAGTTATTTCGCGTTTCATCCCTCTCTAACAACTCAACTAACGCAAGCCGAATTAATTTAATTATTTTAATGCTCGTGCAGCTGGCAGTTTATCACAAACGTTATTTAGTATCTACAAAGCGTTCCGTTTTAACGTTTTCAACTAAAAAGAGACTCTATCTTGGAGTTGGTCGGTCTACCTGGGTGGATGAAATGCGGACGGCATTAAGCTTTAATGGGATTTTACTTGGCCGGCGAAAAGGGGAACGCGCCCCTCTTAAATATTGCACGAAAGGTCCATCGCCGACGGCTACGGCAGCGCTTAATGCCGTAATATTTTATGAGGCCGTTCTGCGCCGGCTTCATTACACTTAATTGTTGCGAGAGAAAAAATTGCTACGTGGATTTTTTGCGCGCGGAAAGCTCGTTAAAATGCGACGTAAAAAAGCTGTTAATAGAGTCTGGAAATGAGATTTTCACAATCCACTTTTTGTTATTTTTATAGCGCGAGAAGAAGTATGGCAGGTATTTCTCGAAAGCGAGGGGGCGTCTTCAAAACGTAAAAGAAATATTTACTCACGCGTCAAATTCCATAAGAAACACGACAAAAAATCACATCATTGTAAAGTGTCAATCGATGTAATAATACTAATAATAATAATAACAACAAATGTCGGCATGATCATTGTAAGATGACTGTCTGGGAAAGTAAGGGTTAGGCGGAATCTGTACAAAAATTTGTTATTACAAAATTAGTTACGGGTGATGTCATTTTACCCCTCTTAGAGACGCCGGACAAATAATTTAAATGTTGTGATCTTAAAGAAAAGTCAGTTACTGTCAGGCAAGTTTCCATTGGAGGCATCTAAAGCGACCCAAAAATGTTGTACCCGAGTGTACAATTTACTTGGTTATTCTACTCGATACTTCAGATCAAATACACCTTATTTCTACAACAGCAGTTTACTTCAACTAATTAAGGCGCAAGATTTGTCGAAAATTCGCTCTTTACAACGCAGCGTCACGAAGCAATAGATTTATCGTGTATTAAAATAGTATCCCAAAGGGAGAAACCCCGAGTTGAAAAAACACTAAACACTAAACACTAAATAATGACAAGATGGCGCTACGCTGTTTGTCCAACATTACCTGGATTTTAGATAAACATCAAACAAAAATGTTGTACCCGACTGTACAGTTTACTTAATTACACTACTCGATGCTTCAAATCAAACCCACCTTATTTTACTTCAACTAATTAAGGGGCAAGATCTGTCGAAAATTCGCTCTTTACAACGCAGAGTCTCAAAGCAGTTAATAAATATGTTAATTAAACTAACGCAAACAAAATGTGTCCTGTGGTTCAAGGTCGTTTACGCCTTCCGGTTTTCTGCAGCCATAGGACAAGTGTAAACGGCCGGTAATCCAAATTCAAAATTATTAAATTAAAATCAGTTTTACTTCAACCATATCCGCAAAGGTTATTTGAAAATTAATCTTAATATAAACTTTCTCAGGCCCTGGAAGTGAATTGGACTAAACATAAGAGACCACTTTCAGATAAGAGTCATTTAGATTACCGTAAGATAAATAAATGGGCGACAGGGCGTGAGACCGGAGTTAATACCAACGCGCGCCGATAAGTGCTGGTCAAAAGTAGACCGAATAATGCCTTATACCATAGTTAGGCAATTTAAAACCCTCCGGTGATCTAAAAACCTATACAAGTCGGCAGAAGTTGAACGACTAGCCGCGAGAGCGCGGCATCTTTCAAAAGAAATATGAAAGAGGGGGAAGATTTTGAATTTGTAAACAATGGCCCAGGGGAGAGAAGAGTTTCAAAAAATTAATGAACGATCGTTTTGAACGAGCGTCCCCGTTTGGTTTTTCTCTTCAAAACAAAAATTATTCATTAAATGTCACCTTCGTTACGTCCCTTCGAATGAATTTTTCTTTTTAATGTGAAATAAATCGCGACCATCCTCGCGAGTAGTAGAATTTTGAATCCGTTGTCGTTGTGAGTGTGGGTGCCAGAAACCGAGTCCACCCCAGAAAAGGGAGGCAATTAAGTAGGTTCTCTTCTGCTGAATTCTACCATCACATCACCCTATCCGGTTGGTGATTTGACAGTTATATTTTTGCTTTGTTTACGTAGGACATATCTGTAGTAGCACCCCTTCTGAGGGTAATCTAAAGATTGTCAATATACCCTATTTTAGGCTAGTTCACGACTTTTATTCCTAGTAGGCTAGTTCACGACTTTTATTCCTAGTAGGGTAGTTTACGGATATAATGCGCGCTTGCACAGTTCCAGCCTGAAAGAACCTACTTCCGAAAGCTTATTAATCGGCCACGTAAAATTTAATTAAGCATTATAGGGTCCGGAATTCCCTTAAACTCCGGCGGTGGCAGCGAACTCCGCTACTTTAGTTTTTTTTTTTTCTAAATTTTCACAATCTTATTTTGGTTAACATGCTTAGTTAAATTTCTTGCTAAAATTACGCTACCAAAGTAAGAAGGGTTAAAAGCAGGGAAAGTCTTCAACCTTCACCCCAGACCCTTTCTACGCAGGTATGATAAGTTTCTAAAGCATAGCTTCCAAAATATCGGTTAGATTAACCGTGTATTAAAATAGTATCCCAGAGGGAGAAAGCCTGAGTTGAAAAAAGAAACAATATAAATATTGACAAGATAGCGTTACGTTTGTCCAAAGTTACCCGGATTTTGGATAAACCAGGCCCTAGCAGGGGAGTGGAAATCTTCTCTAATCTCGTTTAGCGATGCACTAATGAATATTTCGACCCCGTCGATTATGAGTTTCTCTAAATTTCCTTAGAACACTTCCCATAATTTAAAAATAACGATATAGGCACCACACCAAAGTTAAACGAGCTACAACAAGCCAAATCGGGTGACGCGAGATGTTCGCGGATACTGTCAGCTCCGACCAATCAAAAATCATTATTATCGAAACGCCCATATTAGGACTTGTCATGCGGCGATCGATAATCGCACGCCTAAAATCCGTTGCCATAACAAATTCTAAGTTGACCCAATATTACCAACCCATTCTTTCCGCAATTTGGAACTGTAACATGATGTCATTTTGTCGCTCTTAAAGACGCCGGACAGGAACTTAAATGCCGTGATTTTAAACAAAAGTCAGTTCCTATCAAAATCGAGAAAAGAAAGGGTACGGCAAGCAAAGACATTCTAGTTCTTCATTTCATAAGCAATAACGCAACAAATGTTGGTTTCACGTCATCGTGAGACCATCATCTAACAACAAGGTACGGAGAAGTAAGAGAGCTGCTACCACAAAATCTTTAAAATGAATTACTCCTGTTTTACTTACTCTTAAACAGATGGCTTTTCATCAGCTGTTGCCCCAGGAAGCTCACTGGAGATGGGCGTGGTTTTTAAAGTTGTTATATAGGTACCTGGGTGAACAATTACCCAACTGAAGAAGTTGATGCGAAAGGTATCTCGCATTCGCAATAGTTTTACAATAATTCCAAGAGATTTTACTTTACTTACTTGATGCGCCGTGCAGTCGAATAAAACGCTACAACCTAAAATGGTCCAACAGTGTTCAATTTGCTGAATTACACTACTCGACACTTCAGATCAAATTTGCATTAACTTTACAACGACAATTTAATTCAAGAAATTGCATATCCAAAATTTGTCGAAGATTCGCTCTTAAAAACGCAGCGTCACGAAACAGTAAAAAAAAGTAAAATACGATACGAACTCACGCATTCCAAAAAAGTCCTTCCTGTAGGTCGTCGTTCGTTCTGTCTTCTGCACGAAGCACGAATCGGTCAAGCAAACCCTGCCCGCGGGCACGTACGTCGTTTTCCGCAGCATGCAACCACGGGGCGAGCCTGATAGGTTCCGAAAGCATCACTTCCAAAATATCGGTTAATTAACCGAGTGCCAGGAGAGTAACCAAAAGTGGAAATTGCAAAGACAAAAGGTACCAGAACGAAAAAAAAAGATATTCAGAAGTAAAAGGTATCCAAAAGTAAAAGATGCCGGAACGAAAAGCCTGAATTATAAGAAACAATGGATTTTTTTTAATGAAGCCAGGCCTTGGCAGAGAAGTGGAAAATTCACACCAATTCAATGCACTTACTAAATTCCGACAAAGTCGTTATAAGTTTTCCTAATCTTTTCGACAAGTTAAACTCCAGGAGAGTTAAACGAGAAGTGACGCCGTGAAACAAAGCGGAATAAGATGACGCGGACGGATCGCGGCGGTAGTCAGCCTCGACCAATGAAAATCGTTAGTAACTGACTTATGCCCACAAAAGGAATTCGTCACGTGAAGATCGCGACGATCAATAATCTCAGGCCTACGCTCGGGATGATCAGGGTTGCCACAGTAAACTCTAAGTTGACCGAAATTCTCAAATGTTGCCAAATTATTCGCGCCACGATTTCTAATTGCAATAGTGCACCGGGAAAGGACACTCTAATTCATAATTCCGTAAGAAATAATACAACAAACATTGGGATGATCTGTCGATATAATAGCAAGGTCGAGGAAGTTAAGGGTGCGGTGGGAAAAGGCGTTCTAGTTTCAAAATTTCATAAGATATAATGGCGTCAGTGACGTGACGTTATTGCAAGATCATATAGCAAAGTCCGAGAGGTAAGAGTGGTGAGGGTAAGGAGGTTCTAGTTCAAAATTCCATAAGAAATAAAGAAAGTCAGCAGCTCTTTAGTGTGGGGGGTGGTATAGACTGCAGCGATAAGCATTGCCCGGAGAGGTTCGTCTGCATTGTTGCACATACACACGTGTTTCCAAGCACGTGACTTCGTGCAGACGTGCACGTGTTACAGACGGAAGCAACTGGGCCAAGCCTCGGATTTACCAAATTTATTGAAAAGGTGGGCGGATTATTGCTCATAGCGACTGCGACCGCCTTACCGTCTTTTTTAGGCCTTCGACTTTGGGGGAAACGCAATATAAATATGAACAGCAAAAATAACCCAAGTACTTCAACCTTTTCTAATGAAAACGACATTACCTACATTTTTTTCGTGTAGTAATTCCGGGGTTTGTTTACGGAACGAATCTGGGAACATCCTAGGTTGTTTGTTGACACGAACGCTCTTGCTTCATCCCGGCCGCAGCAAATTCGATTCAAGTGGTAAAGTGCTTGGCGGTTTCGGGGATGCACGTACCGGCAACATTTAACACAAACGCGGATGTGAGGGTAGCTAAATCCGAGCTAAAAGCCATTACCTTGCGACATGCAACTGCATTCAGCCAGCAGCATTCGAAGCGGCTGCAATTCGAACTCATAAAGTGCATCGCTTGACTAGCTGTTAATGTAATAGTAATTCACTCATTAATATTCTGTAAGTGCGGGTGATAGACACTCGTGGAATGACGTATAACGAAAGCCTCTATACCGTCGCAGAACATCTAGTAAGATGGAACGAAAATATTTAAAGAAATGGTGCGATTCGAGATGATGAAAGCTGAAACGAGAATAGTGTAATGATTCGTCGACACCAGCCGGCGTCAGTCTGTTTCTTGCGTCACAGCCGTCTAGCCGACGCACCTTAGGCGACAGCCGAGAGAATGCTGGCGGCCGAATAAACTAGACCAGACAGTCTGTCGCGCTCTAGATTATAAATGCTTAGCTTATAAATGCACGCGGCCGGGAGTGGGACACAGAGTTCGGCGCTGGACAGTTCGGCATTAAAGTTCACGTAACAAGACTTGCGCTCGGCTGTTAAAATAAATTAGGTATAAGCTTGTAAATAAATTAGTGTTTAATTTAGTGTTAATTAGTTTGCTTTTAAATAAATTACTTTATTAACTATTTCGTGTTTTCTTTAAAATAAAAATTAACAGAACACGTAAAATCCTTACAATAGGTATGGGCAAACCTGACCTATCATAAGTCTTTTGCAATCAGCAAGTGATTAATAAATGATAAATGTATAAGACCGTCCGTCGCCTTTGGAATGACATGAAAGTTCATTTAAAGTGCAAAGTAATGAAATAAACATCGTTTTTAATACAAATGTATTTCGGCCGATTCTGAAACGCTCGGCGACCGGGGGGAGGGGGGGTGTTTACCTAAGACAGATGGAGTTTTCCCTTCCGAAGTTGCAAGATGGATCACGCGGAATTTTCAATAATCTCGCGTAACGTCGGAGGGCGGCCATATTTTCTTTTTCCTCATAGTCCTTTGTTGCAACGGACAAAGTGAACTCTTTTATCTACGAGTGTGTCTCCTTTTTAATATCAAAAGGATCGACGTATTATTTTACCTCATCCAATTATTTAATGAGATCCGCGTCCTTCTTTAATTTCCTTCGTCGACTTTGTTATCCTTTGTGATTTGCATCTTTGGCATTGGATATTCCGCGCAGCCAACGCACGTCTGGAATTTACATCATAAAATCGGCAGAAGTTTCCATTATCCGTCGCATAATAACGTCGGGCCACGAAAGGGGGGAATTAAAACAGTGGAAAGGCGCGCAAAGGAAACCCGAAAGCCCGCGGGGGATGCCGCATTGTGGCCCACCGAACAACTCCGGGCTTTATGCTCGCTCTCCCTAATAAACTTGATCCTCCTTTTCACGTTGTACACTTCGTTATGTCACGTCGTCGTAATTTTCTTATTAACCTTAAAAGCAGAACGATACCGTAAAGAGAGCTCAGAAAGTGCACTCTTTCATTGGTTAAAGAAACTTTCAAGAGTGTAACGCCGCGCCATCCGACATGTTTTTATAATAATTACAGTTACAGTCTTGAAGCACCCTGTATAATCACAAAACATAAATTATTCGTTTTAGTAAAACTTTGCGCATAAAAAAATAGTTTAGTTTTGATCATCGATCGGTTCGTTATCTGGCCGATTCGCCTTGAAACTCCCGGCGATTGATTTTCAGCGTTGAATAATGAATTAGGCGGCTGGCAAAGGCGGATGGCGCGCAACAGTTTCAGCCGCTGAAAACGCATACTTCCGCTGAAAGCAAATATACGGATATCGATCTTATTTAATAAATAACGAGCGGCGGCGCACTAATGTAGCCAAACAATTTTACAACCGGAGCAATTTCATTAATAACTAATGTAGCGTAAAGCCCGCTCTACACGCGTACGCAGCTCAAATGTTAATCGACGATTCGACGTTACGAAATATTAAGGCCCATTTACACCAGCCGAGCATTGTTTGCAAACGTTCGAAAACGTTTGCAAACTGTTTCAAACGTTCAAAAGCATTCGCAAACATGCAGGAGGGGCTCCCGTTCACACGGCCTGAGCACGATTACGAGCAGTTGTTCTCGAACATTCGACAAATTTCCCAACATGGCACCCGGGTTATCAAAACTTTCTATTTGTGCTGCGTCGATAGTGATACTATCAGATATCGAGAAACGCCGCCAGAGGAAGAAACGCAGATTGTGGGAATCTTCGTTTAAATGAAAACAACAAAAGTTTATCCACTCAACAACGGCCGCTCGAGTTCTCTCTAGATATGCCGTTCACACTGGACGCGCAACGAACACTGAATCTCTTTGAGCATTCGTCAGTTTACCGACAAGTAGCGGAACGCTCGAGAACGTTCTAGAACAGGATTCGCAAACCCTGTTCAGCGCGGGCGAGTGCTTACACCAACTGCGCATCTTGTTCGCGAACGTTTGCAAACAGTGTTCGCAAACAATGCTCGGCTGGTGTAAATGGGCCTTTACGGAAGAAAAACTTGCAGGGAGCGATGAATTACTTTCAGATTCTTCAAGGCCTCGTCGAGACACTATGCTCCTCTACAATGAAATAAAGCACTTGCTAGTTTCTAATAACATAACTGATTGGCAAATGAATTAATGTTTTCTCACCCGAACCATGGTACAGTTGCGGATAGAAAATTTCGGATGTCACTGTCATTCCATTCACGTAAAAGTTTATACGTTAGATGAATGACAGTGACATCCAAAATTTTTTGTCCGCAACTGTACTAATTGCAGAAAAACGGGTGGATTTTCGTAGTCTTAGCACTCACTATGACATTCGGTGAAATTAATTACGCCTTCGAACTCTGGGCGATGTGTTCGACCACACGACTTTTGGTTATGTAAAACCTCTGCATGAAACCCTGTCGTATTTTATATGGTTTATACCGGAAATTCCGATTACGAAGAACTTTGCATGTGGAATGCTTGCCCTTTGAGTCGTCGTGGTTTTCTTCGTCCGCTCTTAGTCATGTTTGATTATGCTTGTATAATGCCAGATGTTTTGATGAGTCACCTCGGAGACTGTTTGATGATGCAATATGCAGCTGGTATTCTCCGATAAAAGTTTTATTGCAAAGGTCAGTCGTGCAGATTCCTCGAAAAAGCTTTATATAAATTTTATGTGGGCGAATTTTCCGCGGTCACGTAGGCGACGTTCTATCGTGTTAATAAATACGTTATGTGGTAATTAACCGCCTGGATAGGCATGTATTTAATTGATTCTGTTGACGTATGTAACTGCGGCACACCGACGACTGAAATTGATTTTACTTATGAATAGTGCCTCACGTGTTTCCAATTAAAAGAAACCTTAACAGAACCGCGTGTTCTGTCATCGATTTCGTTACGTAGAAGCTACCTTTTCTTTTTAAAAGATACTTCAATAATAATATTTTTAATAATTTTTGTGCAAATCGGTTTTGATTGCAGCGGATTCCCCGAGCAGGCTATGTACAGCTGTTTCAGGTCAACAAGCGATCGAAAGATGTCGCTACTTAAATGTCCAATATTTTTAATGTTTTAATTACGATATCCTGCGATCGCTTTTTGACCTAACATTGCATTAGGATTGACAAATTGGGGCCAGTTTGCTACATAATAAACCATCCAATACAGGGCGGCCATGCGTGCTATCAAAGCATAATGAAAGTTTTAAAAATTATGTTGCAAACGACTTGCAACAAAATTTTTAATAATCTTTAAGCAGCAGCAAATTTTTTTTTAATTTTTACTTAAAATTAAAATAAAATGGCGGCCAATGAAAATATATAAACCAGCGATGCGGTTCGTGGTAATGAAAGCTGCAACGAAATTAGGTGTGGGCAAGCGAGGAACAAACCAGGAAATTGTAACCCCGGATATCTTGAAATATACCACCTACAAGATCTTCTACGTGGTATATTTTAACTTTTCCGTGGTCACTCTACAATAATAATTTTATGCGAAGTTTATTTAAGCAGCAAGGTTTAATGCGATACCCAAAAAATGGTGGCCAATCGAATTTGAATATAAACGATTCGGTTATTACAAAAATAAAGGACGCAGCTCACTTAAACAATGCATTTATTAGGTGTAATAATAAGTAGACTTACATGATTTTACACTACGCTATGATACACAAGAGGAACTTCCCTCTGACTAGAATAACACTGAAACGATTTTCAGGCGAATTTCCCGTGTATTTATAGCGTGAATATAGGAAAGTTCAACCGAAGAGATTATGTAATTCGAAAGTTGTTTTCAGTGACTCCTAATAATTAGATCGCCTTTGATGGTCTAGAATGCCAGATGGTCATTTGTTTACATTACGTTTTTCGTTGACTTTGGCTGACTGTTTGCTGCATTCCAGGTCGCGTGTTGGCATTATGTTAATTTCCCTCTTTCAATATATAAAGCAGTAGTGGGATTCGTGGCAATGAAAGCTGCAACGAACTTAGGTATGGACACACGTGAAAGGGCAAACCCAGGCAACACACTCCATTTAAAAGATGAGCGCAAACTTGAATGTCATTCCAATTATACTAATAATTCGTCTAAGTAAGCAGAAAGAGTTTTCTGGTCGAACGAAGATGAGAAAGGTTAAAAGACATGTCAGAAGTAGTGGAAAGATGTATAACAAAAGTCACTGCAGTCGCAGAATGCGATGGAATGAAAACATTTAAAGCACTGTTACGGTTCATGATAATGAAAGCCGCAACGAAAGTAGGTATGGGCACATGAAGAACAAAACAGAAAATAGCAATCCTAGCCAGAACACACCAACTAGAACAGTGAACTGGGGGGCGGGAGCTCGCGGAAGTTTTTCCCATAGTAAATAAAAATATATCAAACAAGTAGGTATAATGCCTTAACCTTAATTTTATATTAAATTTTTATTTGTTTTGGTAAATATTGGACCAAAATAAACTTACTGCATAGTGTAACAAGGAAATTAGAACGCTATTAATGCAGGAAGGATAATTAACATAAACAATTACATAAGACGGTCTTGCCATGCACGGGATCACCAGTATGAGTGGTTAGAAAAGCATGACTCATCCTTCAGTATGATTTCCCCATGGCTCATATGTCACGGCAAGGATTGCGTAAACTCCTACGGTAGACTTTCTAAAAGACGAAACCTTTATATACTGGAAAAACTTATTTCCACAGCATTAGAGTAGTTAGAGTAGTAGAGTGTTATTCTAGTCAGAGGGAAGTTCCTCTTGTTGTTTCATAGTGTACTTAAGTTAATTGTTTGATTTATCGAGCTGCGTCCCTTATTCTCGTTATGTAATTTATTTCGTAACAATATCAAAGGATAGAGAAAAAATTAGCTATCAAACAATATTAAAAAAGATATACATATCCACTTTTAAAAAATTACACTTGGCGCTATCTCCGCTTATTTATTCAGATGGGACTATAAGGCCTGATTTTACAATCGTCGGATAAGCATTATTCTTAGAATAGCGTGACGGAGGTGCGACGTAGATATGGAGAAACGTTAAAGGATATTCGGCGAACAGTTGTTCCGTCCTTATTCCACGATTGTAAAACTGGGCCTAAATACCAGAGTTATACATTGAGGCGTTTTCTTATTTCACACCCGGTATAAAGCTAAATTGCAATTTTCTAGAAGGCTCCCGTGTCATCTAGCACTCTCTGGAATATGGCGGAAAGTTTCGGAAGCACGAAGAACAAAGAAAGAAATTGCGCTACTTGATAAAAGAAGGCACAAGTAACAAATTTCATAACTTAGTGATAGATGGCGCTAGTAACAAAGAAAAGAATCGAGTTGGTAACAGAATTTCCCAGAATGTGTCTTTTTATTATCAACGAAGGTGAGTATTTAAAGAGCCGTAGAGGGCGGCGGGGAGGGTCACCAACGATATCCATGATAAAAGTGGATCCCGCTTTAATAAAGTTTGGAAACCACTGATCTAGAATATTGAGTGTAAACTCGAGTGTCATTTCCCGTAGTATTAATTCGTCTAAGTAGGCAGGAAGAATTTTTTAGTCGAAAGAAATGAAAAAGGCAGAAAATGTATCGGAAGAAATGGAAAGGTGTATGACATAAGCCTCTATACAGGGTGTCGCTAAATTCCGTGGACATGGCTTAACCACAGATTCCTGGGCTCAATATAAGATGATTTAGCTCAACTTATCTATATCCAGAAGTGCTTCGTTAAGTCGGCATTCTGCTTCAAAGTTGTTAAAAAAAAAGTTAATTTTTCTTATAACAAAAGAACACTTGAATTAATTTGGATGATATTTGGTACGATGATCAGTAGTAAGGTAAGTCACATTTTCAGATGGAGTAATTTACATTGGGTCGCTAGTGTGAGAAACAGGGTTGCCATCGAACAGATATTGCAATAAATCTCTTGAGGTTAGGAAGGTAACATTAATTAATCAATTTTTAGAATGAAGCATTCATTGGGAAACTTTTTTAAATCTTTGTAGTTTTTGATATTTCTTACGATTTAATTATTTAATACTATAGAATGAGCTCTGCTACGGTTCATGGGAATGAAAGCTGCAACGAAAGTAGGTAGGGGCACACAAGGAACAAAACAGAAAATGGCAACCACCCCGGCACCGGTCCGCGGGCCAATTCCGGCCCTCGAAACATTTTTATCCGTTTGCGAGACTTAAGTCTAAAAAAATTAATAAAATGGATGGCAAATATTAATGAAAACACAACTGTGAAACAATAAAATGGTATCCCTGCGCCTGCTTATTAGTAGCCATTAACTGACCGTTAGCTCATACTAGGCTTGTTTACCTAAAGTAAATTCGACTGTTGGTAAGTATATGAATTTTGTTATTCTTTGATTTTATGAAACGCGAAATAACGGGTGTCCAAGAATTATTGTAGTCCTGGGTGGCTGTAGACTCAAACATTTTTAACTAATTATTGTTTAAATTGGCATTAAGACATTAAATACGTAAAGAAACATGTATTTGTTGTCTAACAGTCAATATTTGAGACTTCAATTCAACGATACGAAGCAAAAATCGGCATTTATTTGTGATACCACAGCCACCCAGGACTACAATAGTTGTTGGACGCATGATATTACGTAGCTATACAGAGAAATAGTTTAAATATTTGTGCTTTAACGGCCGGTTTTTAACTGTTGGTTACTAATGTGTTCAACTCCGAGATAACCAGGACAAGTCGGTGAGATTGCAGTGGAGTTCTCGAGCTACTCTTCTGCTGATGAGACCCCAGGTAGGGCCAAAGCAGACGATACTCGAGGAATCCATTGCACTTGCAACAAATTTTCATATTTATTATAAAGATAATAAAATATATTTTAAAAAAATTACTAAAAAAATAGTACCAAGACGATTAACTGAGGCGGCTCGCGGACAAAACATGGAATTCATTCTGGTCCCCCACCCCTGATCTAGAAGGTGAACGTAATCTTGTGTGTCATCCCCAGGAAGCATTTTCGTGTCGAACGAAAATCAAAAAGACTGAAAGCCAAGTCAGAAAAAATGGATAGACGAATAACAAAAGCCTCTATGGTCACAGAATATCTAATGTGATAGAATGAAAAAATTTAACGCGGTGGTACGATTCGTATAATGAAAGCCGCAACGAAATTAGGAATGGACATGCGAAGAACAAAACACCAAATGACAATCCTACCCAACACATACCACCTAGAAGATTGGACGTACAGAAACTTGAGTGTCATTACCTGCTACCTACCCAAAGGCTTGAGAGGGCAAACTAAGATCGTCCCAATTCCCGGCTAACTCAATGGGACAGGCAAGGTCATGCGAAACCCCGAAACAAAAGGGCAGTGAATAAAAGTCAATAAAAGTCACCAAAGTCTTTATTCCAAAATCGGATAAATAAATGGAAATCAAAAAACGGGGCTTGTGCTCCGTTTACATACTGCTGTGTGATGGAGGAGTTCGGAAGAATCAAAAATTGTTGTTGTTTGGCCCCACGTTGGGCGCCAAAAATTAATTGCTGTGTACTCGAGGAATTGGAAGAGTTGAGAATTTGTTGGAGAAGCCAAAAATTATTGTTGTGTTTTTCCGGGCTATTCTTAGTTTTTCTCTTCAGAAACAATTTACTTTACCTGTTCTAGCTCAGTTTTTCTGGTTCTGCTCTTCTTGTCAAGGTTTGGGTTCATGTCTTGGGCAACGCAATGAGTAATAAATGTTTGTTTTGTTTTAAACCCGGTGAATTTTTCTTTTGTCTTTTCTCAAAATTTTTATCTTAATTTATTTAATTTGTTGTTTTATATGATTGCCTTTGATTCGTTCCAAACTTCAAATTGTTTTCCTGTGCTTGCATATCTAGAAAACAATTTCTACTTTGGTTGAAACAAACCAATGCACTCGTTTAATGGAAAGACAACCTTGTTTGCACGCTTCTGCTTTCCGATATTTTAAAAATTTGTTTAAAAATCCTCTTGCTGGGTTTGTTTAAATAATTTAGCATTTGGCGAACTTACATTCGAGCCAATGTAAATTATTTTCTTGTTGTAAAATTGTTTGTTAAATTTTTAAAGACGTTTTAAATTTAAATAAATAAGAATTCCAAGTTTAATTAATTTTTAATGAACGTAACTAATTTGTTTAATCGTCGAGAAACATTTACATGAATTTTGCAATGAAATTTTCAAATTATGAAATTAAATTTTGTAAGCAGAATTCTTACGCGTCTGTACGCTTCGAAGTTCAAGGAAGAATTTATAGTTCCCTCGCGTGAATTCAGTCATCTCCCGCTCCACGATCTTACATCGTGTCCGAACATGTTTAAAATGGAATACGCGTGCGTCGCGCTTAAAAATTCTAGTTACAAATTTCTTTGGTTTCCGTCCCTTGTTTGGTCGTTTGACATCCTTACGTTGGCCTGACTGTCTATCATATTTACATTCTTCGCGCTAATGAAATTTGGAAAAATCTTTACTGTTTTTCAAACAAATTTAACAGGTAAGTAGCTTAATTTAATCATTTTCGTACTTTGATTGACATTCATCAACGTAAGTATTTCTCTTTGTGGAACTCAAAATTACTCTTTACAACAATTCCTAACCTCAAATTCTATATACAAACTAAAATTAATTCTTTGGGCGCACCGCACCATTCTCACTCTTGTTTTTCACTGCACCACACTAACATTTGTCTGTTTTTAGGTGTTGCCGCAAAAGATGTTCATAATCAACTTGAACGTCCTGCACCTTCGCTGCATTCAATCTCACACGACCACCGTCCTGCAGGTACACAAGACGTTTCCTCCTCCTGGAAGTCTGTTCCTGGACAGGCCAAAATCTTGGCGTGCAAGGCCCTTTCGTCTTCGTGTGATGCTTATCCATCGTCTCGCAAAACTCGTCCCACGAAGATTGATGTCTTTGTCTTCCAGCCACTTATTGTCCTCGGAAGACACATTCAACTGGATTTCACCTTCGGTATTCTGCATTTTACTTTTACTTTTATTGCTCGACTCTAATTTTGAAATTTCGTGTGAAAATTGAATCGTAACTTTCATTTTTAAATGTTTCTCTTTTTGTTTTATTTCAATTTATTTACACTTTGCTTATGTTATAACTAAATATCACCGCAATACGTTATAAATGAAATCCGATAAACAAACTAACAGTATGAATGCGACATCATATCGCTCAAAAATTGTAACGCATAAAATATATAAAAGAATAGAAAATATGAATCAGACCTTAAGACATCTAAACTATCTTCACACCAGTTGACCTGGTGTCGAGGTAGTCGTCCGAGTCCAGGGATCACAGGGGGCAGCGTTAATATGTCATCCTGCGTCCACGAGTGTAATGTTTCCCTCTTTCGTCGACAATGCCAAACATCAAGTTGTCGGAGGCAAGTATGAGGTGGGGCTCACAAAAATTTCCTACACCGGGATCAAAATAACTCAGCGAAGATTAGCCCCAAGTAAAGCCACAGATAAAAGGCTGATTAACAAAAGAAATAACACGTTACGACCCAAAGTGTCCACATAATTCGCTGATTTATGTATAGAAATCAGGCTTCGATGAGCATAGAAGAACGCCTTAGGTTGCTTAGAGTGCCTCTGTCAGATTAACTTCCGTTCAACATTCAACCAAACATTCCAGTCTGATGAATTCACAATGAAACAAAGGCCTACGTTGTGCACTCTCAACGGTTAGCAAAATTACTAGCGCGATCAAACTGGATTCGGCGCTGAAGTGCAAACACAGGCAAGGGGGGACACATGTTCCACATTGACCAATCGCAAAATTCGTGTTAAAGTCGATAATAACGACCCGCTTGGCCAAAAGCGTTGCCTGACGAAAACGCCGTTTTTTAGCGGCCATCTTGAAGACATTTTGTGTCCTAACGGAATTTTACACTTTGTCCAATTTTTTCTTCCTTACTTAATTGTTATTTAATTAGTTATTTTTTCCATTCGCTATTTTGAATCTTACCTTATGCCAAACTGCTTTCTTAATTTGTAATTAGTTTATTTTATTTAGAATGCACATTTTTCTTAGAAAATAGTTTGTATTATTTTTTTAATTTCCAGCTGAATTTTTATTTAAAAAAAGAAAGAAACCACATACAGAGAAGAAGAGGCATAATTTCGACAAACTCGAAAACTAAATTGTAGCGACGGGCAAGAGCTAAAATTTCATTCCGTATGAAAACGGCGCTGAGAGCGATTCCTGGCTACTTAAAAGTCAAATCAGAAACGTGTAAGAAATCGGCAATTTCGTAAATCATTAAGCTCAGTACGTAAGTTAAATTGGATACAACGTCGCCTACGCGACCGCGAAAAAAATCACCCACATAAAAATTATGTAAGTAAAAATTACAGCGAACTCGCTTTATCATGAGTCATGATGTGCCCTTCAAAATGAGGCTGCGTTCGCAGAGATTCAGATGCATGTTGCAGAGATGACTCATCAAAAAGCCGGCACAAGTAAGAGCGGACGGATCAAGGAAAAACACAATGACTCATAATTGGAACTTCCGAAATGAAATGATAAGAAGGAAGAAAGGAAAAGCTAGAAGCCGTTTGGTCGTCAACACCTCCCCAGTTCGAAGGTGTAATTAGCATTCGAAGAATGTCATAGTGAATGAACAAAGTATGATAATCCGTCCGTCCGTCTCTCGGTATCTAGTGCCATGGTTTGAGTGAGAAAACATGAGTTTGTTTGCCAATTAGTCATGTAATTAAAAACTAACAACTACTTTATTTTTATTTATGAAATGCTGTCTTTCTCGTTATAAAAATCATTTTGACTTTGTATGACATCGTTCTCAAATAATAAGTAATTACATTTAAATTTTACATTTGTCTAAATTGTGATCTCTAATTGTTTGACTAAATTATTAAACATGTATGTAATCATTTTTAAAAGCGTCTAAATCGATCATTTTTAACCACCCGTCCCTCACAGTACCTACAAACAAAAGAATTGTGACTCGGGGCTTCTATGGTTTGACAAAAATTTGGTAAAAAAGAAGAGAGGAAGAGATGGAAATAGTTTGTATATTTCTGTGTAAAATGTTGGTAAAGTTTGAATTAATGCCATAGATCCTGGACGTAGAAATCGCATCTCTCTCTCTCACACACACCATCGTGGTAACTAAAAGTGACCTTGTAAATTGATAAATTAGAATTCTTTTCTGTTTTAACCCCCGTTGCTTGCAATTTGGTGGCAGCGGTGGGATTTAGAAACCTAACCTCGTCTCTTACAATTTGGTGGTAAATTTATTAGTTCCAGAAAGCAGGTTCTACTTTGTTTCTAATAAGGGCGCCCTAAAGCTTCTGGCGAAATTATCGATTTGTTTGTTTTTTTGCAATGCCAAACCGCATTTCGCTAGTTAATTACTTATGATTAACTAATCAAGATGATTCTTGACCACCTGAATTATTTACGGAACGGAATTTTACACTTAACTGAAATTACTCTTCACGTAAATTGTAATTGTAACGGAAACTGTAACACGCCACAGGAATAACTCGACTAAGTAAGCAAGAAGAATTTTATAATCTGGTACGTTTTTTATGATAATAAAAGCTGCAACGAAAGCAGGTATGGGGACCCGAGGAACCGTAACCCCAGAAAAAAGCCGTTCATGTGAGACGAATTGATTTAAATCGGGTAAGAGGACAAACAGAAAAATAAATGATCGAGATTTAATTAAAATAAGAAACATGGCGGCGCTCTTCAATAACGGTTGCTTACAATCGCCGAAAGATTAAAAAAAAAACATTCAAACATTGAGGCTGGTGTTTCAAGTGTGAGTTGTGTACTTTTCCTTTAGATCTGTGCTTGCTAAAAAAAATGATTCCTATCGCATTTAAAGCGAGCTCAAACGACGGAAGGAAGCGCGACGGGGAGCGCTTCGTCAAAGGCGACTTACATTCTTTGATCTATGGTCCACACGGGGATGTTATTGCCTCGCTACTTTGCAACGACCGAGCTATGCGTTCATTAAAAACGACGATGATGACAGCAAAAGTCGATTTCATGTTTCAGTTTAATCTGACGGATTTGAAAAATAGTACTCCTAGGAAACATAAAGTGGGATATATTAAGAAACGCCTAAAAAGAGCTACCGGCGCATTAGAAAAAAAACACATGTTATTTAGAAAAGGAAATGTAAGTGAAAAAGAAAGTATGAAAGGGAAGGAAACTATGAGAGAAAGGGGCTTCCCTCGACAGAACCTGGAGTTATTGCTTACTGATACTCCTTGCCTTTACAGTTGCAGATGGTCTTCCTTCTTCTCTTGGAAATGAAGGTGGTGATCTTCTTAATTTTTAATTCAGAAGACCACCTCGAATTAGAAAATCAAGACCTAGTTGGAAAGTCAAGGAGTATTAATGGACCACATTTGCCCAACCTAATTTCATTGCAGCTTTCATTGTCGCTTTAAAGATGTTACGAATAATTTCTAGCTTTCGGGTCGCCCTGTAACTTGACGAAAGTGTAATTGCGTCTTAGTTTGACCTTTGAAACTTGGACTGGTCCAAAAACGACGCTTAGAACACTAAACAATCCCGGACAACCCCTTTCTGTTGTAATGAGACTGTTCCATATCGAAAGTGGGATATATTAAAAGGTTGTCATTGGCCAATGGACCTCTTGCTACCTACCTGTAGGCTTGCAAATTTTGTGCGAAGTGACTTAAGTATCTCCACACCGCTCGGCTAAGCTCTTGGAGAAGGGAGGGTTCGACGAAACCCCAAATGCAAAAGGTGGGCAAAAATGATTTAAAATAAAACGCACCAGCTGAGCACACTTGTTTATATTTAGCCTGCTCAAAATTTAAATAACTATAACTCAAACATGAAAAAGGGGTATCAATGAACAAGTAACACGTTAAATTAAATCCGTACCACAGATCTGTGCTTCGGTCACACATACAGATTATACGAACAACGCAAATAATGATTCACAACGACTCGGGTAACGATAAACGAACCCCGCGATTAATAAGTGGTACAATAACCACTCCGCAAATACAAAGATAAAAGGGCTACTCCGACCTTGACCTCCTAAGATCCAGCGTCAGTGTCAGTCAGCTGTCCAACGTCAACAGATCGGAGTGTCCTCCCGCGGTGGTTAGCGAAGTGGGCCAATGTTGCGGTAAGTGGGGAAACCGCCAGAAATGGCGTCGTCTTGCAGGGCGAGCCTATTCTCAACGACGGGGAAAGCCAGGTGGCGGGGCACACTTCGTTGACAAAAACCAACTCCTGACTCCTCCTGCACCCAAGGGCACGACGATATTTCTCACCCAAATAAAACTCGTACTAAAGCTCGTACGACAACTTGCACGGCAACTCGTACTAAAACTCGGAATAAAAGCCTAATAATGGAAGAAAATATGCGTTACGTTTCGTCGCAGTCAGAACAAAGCCGCAAGACATACCTGTTTCGTTTTTCGACAGGCTTTGGAAAGCTATTTCACAAGCTTAAAATTCTCTCCACGTACGATAACAACAGATTTCGGAATACTCCGGTTCCACCTCCTTCACAAAAGCCAGTGAAAAGGGGCACAAAGGAGCTATACTCACACACGCAAAATAAATGAAGCAACGGGAGAGCTTGCGATATAAGACTGGCCGCGGATACATGTCGCGTTCTTCTCCCAACACCGGTTCAGACAGGAGTCGTTACTGAAGAAACACAGTTTAAACGGGGAACCGAGTGAGACGGAGATATGTAGTCTGCCTGAAGTAACAACGGATAGTTCGACTCACGCAATATTGTGAAATATGGTGCAATGCGACGATCATCACGTACACCGTATTTCCTACGCTGATACAGGGTGTACGGAAAATTATTATGACTAACTTGAATGGATTCCGCGAACCGTTCACGTCGCCGTCGATGGAAATTTCCGCCAGTCTTGTGACTGCCGTCTTGCATTCAGACCGCATTGAGAATTATTCTCGCTTCTGTGTAATTTTTCATTAAACGGTGTTTGTTTTGGAGTGAAAAAGTAACCGGGTATACTGCTCGGTTGTTAATTGTTTGCGGCGAGTCCTAGGCTTTCTTTTAGGCCTCTCCAAGCTTGTCCGTAGAATTTACGGCAGGTATGTTTTTAGAGTTACGTCGGGCGTCGGTCGGTTCATAATACGTGTTTTCCTTTTGTCTAGGTTTTATTATTGTTATTTGGTTCTTCTTTCCCTCCATTTATTCCGGACGTTTCACCGGAGTTCCTCTAACTGAGAGCTGCCTGGCGATCTTCTTCGTGGTGTTCTTGCTGAAAAATTTGATGACGTCGTTGTAAACCGACTTTGACCGTCCATCTTGGTGTTTGTTAATACGACAATTCATCACGCCGTATGTTCCAGTTCATCTCTACGAGTTAGCCGATCGTGAGATGAACTACGAGTTAGCCGGTCGTGAGATGAACTTAGTTTGCACATTTCAACATTTGTAACCAAGTAGATCACAGATATTTGCATTTTATCGTTCTGATACTATAGAGACTTTTCTTATACGTTTTTATATCTTCTGCCATATTTTGCAGCCCTTTTTAACTTTGCTCAAGCCTTCCAGCGGTTACTTGAATTATTTCTGTGAAAATGAAATTCAAGTTTACGCCCATATTCTAAGCGGGATGTTTTGGCTGGGGTTGCCATTTTTCCGTGTGCCCATTCCTACTCCCGTTTCAGCTTTCATTATCTCTAACACTTTAAATATTTTCACCCAATCGCACTATTATAATGACGTAGGTCTATGGTAACAACGGTTGGTACACTTTTAGCACTGCCGTCGTGTTGCGTTGTTGCCATCACTGTTCTGAAAATGTGACGTGTTCAAGCGATATTGTACAGTTAGCGGCAACGTTGCAACAAGGACTCGACTTCCTCGCACGTAAAAATATATCAGCTGGTGAAAGTTACGAACCATAAGACAGACAGTCCTTTTTCCTTTTTTATTAGACCGGAATGTGTACAACGGAGCTACGAACAACAAAACAATGACGTCATCAGCCTCATGTGAGCAGGCCTTTCCAACATGTGTACTTGTAATTCGATGTAATCTGGTGAACAATTTTGAGACAGAAATCGTAAAGCAGCCAATTTATTTCTGGAACAAAATGGCGATCCATTTGGCATCGGACGCAATCAATTCGTAGCAAACAACAGACAATAAATTCCGCCGAAATCTATTATGTCTGCAAAACCATAAACAAGCGACTTGCGCGCACCGCATTCCATGCGGCACAAAATTTCGAACCGTTTCGGAATGAGAAACGCACGTTGGCAGCCTTGTGCACCCCCGCACGTGGGACGTCGCCGCGCTAATCCTGCACCCACGTGATTCAATTATAATGCAAATCGACTCCGAGTTTAGCCGTATTTATACGCAAATTTGAATACCGTTTATTAATTATTGTGGAATCAGACGGCCGCCCTATATTTAGCCAATGAAATTAACTAGCTCGGCAAAAAAAAGATCGCGTCGAAGGAGGCCGTGCAACAACAATGACGGCGAACATTTCCGACGGAAATTGAAATTCTTTCTTTGATGTCGCAGTCCTTTTATTTTGGGGGGCTGGGGGGTGGTGGGCGGAGGAATAAATCGAACGTTATGCACACGGCGCGGCGGCGGCGTCCGTTGCGATGGCAAATTAAAAATTTCCAGCGCTTTTCCGAAACGCGCTTTCATAAATTTTAATCGCCGAGAAAAATGAGGGAGGGGGTGTTTTAATTTCGGTACAATGAAATTGCATTTTTCCTCGAATTCTCAAACCGGGCCGGAGGTTATGGAAAAATCCACAGGAAAGACAACCATGATAATTATATAAAATGCCTCTTCAATGCAAAGTTCTCAGGATTCTAAGACTGATTATTTAATTCATTCTAATAGTGGCGCGGTACATGTTAATGAAGGCTAAAGCGAAAGTAGGCGTGGGCGTGCATAGCATCATGTAAATTTGAATGTCATTTCCACTGAAAAATTTAACTAAGCAACAGGAAGAATTTTCTGGTCAAACGAAGATGAAAAAGGCTGAAAAACATACCCGAAGAGAAGGAAAAGCCTCCACAATCCAGAACATCTAATACGACGGAATCAAAATAGTTACAGCTCCGATACGGTTCCTGATGATGAAAGCTGCAATGAAAGTAGGCATGGGCGCACAAGTAATTGGCAACCCTAGAAAAAACGCTGCTCATAAGGTAACTTTAAAAGATGAACAAACTATCTAGCACGCTTGAAAGGGATTGAGTTAAATGGGGCAGGGGCAAAATTTGTAATGTGAGGGAAAGATCGATTAATTTGTAAATAATGAAAACTAGACTCTCTGGATTCCGGCCAACGCTTCAACATTTCAATATTAAGAAGACAGCGACCGGGCTACACGGAAAATGCATTTCATCTCTGCAATACTAATAGTCAACAACTGATCACCGTCTGGTAATATCTAATCAATAATTTCGTGCTGAATGCAAACTTTAAATGCGAAGTTAATTTTCGTGCACAATGCTCTTTTCTTGAGATCCAGGAGAGACGATGTTATCCGTCCCGAAACAAAAACCGAACTCCTCTACCCCCCCCCCTTTCCCAGTCGTCGTATTTCCCCCAAATGAAACCGGGCGGCTGGTTAAATTACATCTGACGTTCAAAGCCGTGCAATTAGAACCGCGTGCCACTTGGTGCTACGGCGAAATTACACAAAACACACACAAACGAAATTTATAATTTCGTGCTCCCCCGCCGTAAATAATGAAGCGCACGCTAAAGGACCGCAAAAATGAGCAGGTTTTTTTTGGAGGGGAGGGGGGCGAAGCGCGCAAATTTTATGACGAGGACGTCGCGTCCCTCCTTTTTTCAAAACATGAACATGTTTATGATGGCTATTAGGGGTGGCGGTGAATTAACGCAAGTCTTCCTCGGAAAAGGGTTAATTATCACCACGGGTTTTGCTGGAAGAGAGAAGGGAAAAGCTGATGAATTTTTTTGTCTTTTTTTTTCATGGGGGACAGGCACATCATAAAAACTCTCTAATGCATTTAATTTTATTTTATTTTGACTTGATGTCACCCCGATGAATTCATTCATTCTTTTCCCCGACATTTTTTAAAGGCAACTCAACCCTGTATAATGACAAACTTCTAAGACCACAAATAAAAATGAAATGAATTTCTTTTTAAAGAATTGTGTGGTACAATAAATTTTGTATCATTGCGCCACCGAGTATCTTGAATATGTTGGCTCGGTTGCTTTGTCTCCTTAAGTAGTCCTGAAATCAATTTTTTCTGGGGTTCTCATTTCCTCTCGTGCCCAAATCCAGTTTGATTGCATTAATCACATCGCTGCTTTATGCTGAGTGAATGTAATAGTTATTTTACACGGTGGCAGTAGGGGAGAGGGGGGTACCTTTGAACACGGGGTACCATTGAACGTGGCTAATTTTTTTCGCGTAAAAATAATTAATTAAGTGCAATTGCTTGGAACATTGATGACACAACTATCTTTACCTCCAACGGTAAAATGACAGTCGTCCTGTGGTTTTTGTTTTGTATGGAGCTAAGTGTTTTTATGGTATTGAAGTAATTTTTACTTGGAAATTCTGTAAGTGGATAGGTTTTTTAAAGCTTTCCTCCCGAAAAAGTACCTACGCAGGTTAGAGAAAAAGGCAATATATATCATTGCCTTTTTCTCTAACATTCGTAGGTACTTTCGCGTTGTGAAATTTTGTAAATTGTTGTAAATTGATTAAAAAATGACTGACGTCCCGTGGGGTAACTTTGAACACTGTGAATGGGGCACGTTTGAACTGTTCAAATGTGTCCACCCAGAGTGTGGTGTCAAACACTGCATTCAGTCATCGTTGTTCACTCGCAAAAATATTAGGTTTTCAGAAGACAGGGATTTGGCCTTTCAATAGAAATATTTTCTCTGAAAGTGACTTCATCGCTGCAGGAACACTGTATCCACTAATGTTGGAACAGATGGATCTTTAGGTCACAATAGCAACAATGGTTGCTGAAACAACTGAATCTGTTCCTAACAGATACGCCTGTGAAAAACAGGATTGAGGCTGCCCATGAGGCTAAAAAAGAGAACAGGCAATGGCCAAAGTACCAAAAGTAAAAAGAGCTGACAGTGGTTCTTCATCATCATCCGATTCATGATGATCACCAGTCAGTCTCGACAGAAGAAAGACAATAGTTGCCATTAGATGAATTCGATGTGGACGATTTTGTCATAGTGAAGTTCTGTACGAAGAAAACTATTGTTGACTATGCTGGGGTCATAACTGATAAACATGAGGATGAATATAACATTAAATATTTAAGAAAAAAGGCAACAAGTTTTATTTTCCAGCCTTTGAAGATACCAGTACAGTGGCTTCTGCAGATATCATCAAGAAGTCGTCCGTCACCATGAAGAAAGACACCGAAAGAACATCGGGTTTATTGGAATTTAAGATAAACTTTAATAAATATAACTTCAGATAGCTTTTTTGTAAAAAAAAAAACTTAATAAAACTAAAAAAAAAAACGGACTGTCCAATTGTACCCCAGTCCCTGTTCAAACCTGCCCCATGGATGAGGTACCTTTGAACGATATGCACTGAAACAATAGATTAGCTGAATAATTCAAAATATTGCAATTCTGTAGTTATTTCCACTGGGGGTTGGGAATAGACATATTTTATTATTGTAAGACACCTACGTCATTTTGTTTGAGTTCTTTTCAAGTTTGCAGTAATTTAAAATTGTAAATATGTTCAAACGTGCCCCCTTCTCCCCTACATGGTGCAAAGTATAAACAAATGTTTACAGTTTTCGAGGAAAAATAAGAGAATTGTTTTGTTTGAGTGCCACTATTTCCGAATTAATTCTTAACTTTTCGGGATTTGGTTTCTGAACAGTGATGACAAAAAGTGAGGCGTACGACTTCTGCTTGATTGATATTTGAATTTTTGCGCTGGGAAGGTTCCCCCCTGAAAAACTCCTGAAAATGGCGTTTTTTAAGATTTTTTTTGATATTGTGAAAATTGAAGTTTATCGAAAATCCGTAAAAATGCTTTTTGGATAAATCCTTCGCACGATTTTTGGTGGCAGTCACGATGGGATTACCCGTAGCGGAGCAGAGGCGGAAGCAATTACCTGAGGGGGTTGCACTTTGCAGATCTCTTTTTGCGAATTTACTTCGGCATCTGAATTCCGTCTGAACCCCCAAATTAGCCTGACATTATAGCTAAACTGACCCGGTGAATCCGACGTTGTTAGCCGTTTTCGACTGCAGTACCTGAAGCACCGCGCGCAGGTCCGTATTCGAAAAAATTATCGTTTTTGCCTAAATAAATGTTTCCAGTTTTCGAATTAATTGATTTATCGAGATTTAGCTTCCGGCGTGCGGTGACAGTATTTGACGGGCACGACTTCTCCCTGACCGATTTTTGAAATTTTGCACGGGGACGGTTTCCCACCTGAAAAAAAACCCTGAAAATGGCGTTTTTTAAGGCTTTTTTGATATTGTGGGAACTGGGGGAGATTTATCGAAAAACCGTAAAAACGCTTTCTGGATAAACACTTTGGACGACTTTTGGTGGCAGTCGCGATGGAATCACCTGTAACGGAGCGGAAGCCGAAGTGATTACCTGAGGGCGTTGCATTTGGACGTCTCTTTTTGCAAATTTTTTCCGCATCTAAACTTCTTCGGTGCGGCCGAATTATCTCGATATTATAAGTAAAAAGAACCGGCGAATCCGTCAGTGATTACCGTTTTCAGCTGCGGTGCTCGGGGCAGCTCGCTTAGATTCGCATTCAAGAAAATGAAGTTTTTGCCTGAACAAATGTTTCCTGTTTTTGAATTAACTGATTTATCGAGATTCGACTTCCGGCGTGCGGTGGCAATATTTAACGTGCACAACTTCTATCTGACCGATTTTTGAAATTTTGCACGGGAACGGTTTCCCCCCTGAATATTGATATTGTGGAAACAGGGGCCCAATTCTTGAAATCACTCGACAAATGTCGTATGCGACATGACGTCAAAATGACGTAGACTCTCATACAAAACTATACAAACCGTTCGAGAATTGCGTCATTTTGACGTCATGTCACATACGACATGATGTCGAATGATTTCAAGAATTGGACCCCAGGGGGAGGTTTATCGAAAATGTGTAAAAACGCTTTCTAGATGAATCCTTCGGACGATTTTTAGTGGCGGTCGCGAAGGGATCGCCCGTAGCGGGGCGGCGACGGAGGCGATTACTGAGGGCGTTGCATTTTGTAGGTCTCTTTTTTCGTTCGTCCGACTTCTACTTGAACGATATTTCAATTTATGCACGGGGAATCCTACACTCCCAGTAAAACCCTGAAAACGACATTTTTAAAAGTTTTTTCGATATTGTGGGAAACGGCGTGCGGTGACTAAATTTGACGAGCACAACTTCCACCCGATCGACATTTTAATTTTTGCTCAGGGACGGTTTCACCCCTTAAAAACTGCTGAAAACGGCGTTTTTTCAAGTTTTTTCGATATTGTGGGATCCGAAAGAGGTTTATTTAAAATCCGAAAAAACGCTTTCCAGATAAACACTTTGGACGATTTCTGGTGGTGGTCGCGAAGGTATCGCCCGGAGCGGGGCGGCGGCGGAGGCGATTACCCAAGAAAGTTACACTTTGGAGGCTTCTTTTCGCGATTTTTTTTTTCTACATCTGAACTACGTCGGAGCGACCGAATTACCCCGACATCCCAGATAAAAAAAACCAGCGAATCCGTTAGTTATGACCGTTTTCAGCTGCGGTGCCCGGGGCAGCTTGCTTAGATCCGTATTCGAGAAAATGATCGTCTTTGCCTAAATAAATGTTTCCAGTTTTCGAATTAATTGATTTATCGAGATTCGGCATCCGGTGTGCTGTGACAAAATTAGACGCGCACAACTTCCTCAGGACTAAAATTTGAATTTTTGTACAGGGACGGTTTCCCCCCTGAAAAACTCCTGAAAACGGCGTTTTTTGAGGTTTTTTCGAACTGGAAGAGGTTTATCGAAAATCCGTAAAAACGCTTTCCAGATCAATCATTCGGACAAGTTTTGGTGGCAGTCGCGATGGGATCATCCGTAACGGGGCGGAGGCGGAAGCAATTACGTGAGGGGTTTGCACATTTTAGGTCTCTTTTTTCGGCATCTGAACTTCGTCAGAATGCTCGAATTACCCTGACATTTTAGATAAAATGGACCGAGGAATCCGACGGTGATGACCATTTTCGACTACGGAGACCGGATGCACACGCGCAGGTCCGTACTCGAAATAAATGCTATTAGCAATTCAAATATTTGCAGAGGTATGTTGCGACTCTAGAGGCCTTTGCTATTTGTTTTCCCATCTTTTCTGACAGGGCGTTTTCATGTTGTACCCTTGCACAGGCAAAAACATCAATCCATTTATTTTTGTTTACCATCCCTTTTCCCATTACATCACTGAATTAATAACAAACATATTTTGCTGTGCTTGTTGCTGGAGTGCTAAAATATGCGCGCACCTCAGGGGGCCTTTCTCTCCCCGAAATAAACCATCACGTAAAAGAAAACACCGACGATATAGATGAATGAATACCGCATTGTTTTCTCCCGGGGGATTTTTCAGAAACAGAAATTGATGTTGCCTATTCCATTCCGTGTGTGATTTCCAAAGTTCAAAGGTCGCCGAGGTAAACCTACGCGTACGTACGTCGCCGTAGTATGTAATTCCCAAGGCGCTTTTCTGTGCTCACTTACAGAAAATTCAGACTGAAATGAACTCGAATGTAGTTACTACGCGAAACGTGCGACTGTTTATTTGATTGTCAGCGCGTTCCGTTTTTTTTTTTTTTAGCAACTCGAATACAATGGAACGCGCAGTCGGTTGCATGTATGTATGTGTGCACGACTTCTCCCTTTTAACGCGCCTGCAGTGTAATCGTCATTCATTATGCGAGTGGTTCGAACTTCACTTCACAAATACAACAAACCGCTTGCACTTAAACGCAAAGTTTATGTCGGCGAGAGCTCTCGGGGTTAATGCAAATTAATAGTTGCAGCCGCTATTATGTGAGAGGGCGTGAAACTTGAATAGCAGATTACAAAGACGAAACGTCTTATGCAAGCGCGCACGTCGCCTAAGGATTTATTAACCTCCAAGGAAACAAAGTGAACTCGAAATAACAGTGGTGATGATGGCCCAGTTGCAAGTTGAGATGTTGGAGGGTTGGTTGTGATGCTTGTATTTACAGGTGCGGATCAGAGCGTTTCGATAGAAACGAATTAGAACGAATGAACAATGCATTAATAATGCGTTAAAGGATCTTATTTATGTGACAGGTGCGCAATTAGCCCTCGAAACTGACTTCATCACCCATGCGTTGTGTCTGCAGAGCAAATGCGTTGTGTCTGCAGAGCAAAGTTAAATCCGCCGTAATCCATCATTCGCCGACCGCTGCTCATTATAAATAGATTTCTCCACTACTGAGTCTACTGCGCTTGAAGGGTTACATCCTACGCGTGGGTGCGGAGAATAATGTGGAAGGTTAATGAGGCGTATGCCTACGCGGATTAGAATATGATAATTTATGCCTGGAGGGTTTTGGTAGAGTTTTCTTAAGCAGGGGGCTAAAAAAATTGCCAACAGCCGAATTTCATGATGATGAAAGCTGAAACGGGAGTAGGTAGGGGTACATGAGGAACAAAACAGAAGACACCCAAAACATACCACCTAGAAAATGGGTTTAAACTTGAGTGTCATCACCAGAAGAATAATTTGACAGTAATAATTTTCTGACCAAACGAAGATCTATGAATAACAAGGCCCTCCATAATCGCAGAACTTCAAATACGGTAAAATAAAATATTTAAAATTAGGTTCATAACAGTGAAGGCTAAAAGGAAAGTAGGTATGGGCACAAGTGGAACAAGAAAGGAAAAGGCAGCCCTACAGAAAAGGTTGTTCGTCCGACTTCTACTTGAACGATATTTCAATTTCTGCACGGGAAATGTTTCCCTCCCGGTAAAAAAAAAAAACCTGAAAACGGCACTTTTTGAAGTTTCTCGATATTGTGGGAACCTGTGTGCGGTGGCGAAATTTAACGAGCTCAACTTCCGCCTGTTCGACTTTTGAATTTTTGCTCGGGGACGGTTTTCCCCCTGAAAAACTTTTGAAAACGGCGTTTTTTCCAGCTTTTTCGATATTATAGGATCCGGAAGAGGTTCATCGAAAATCCGTAAAAACGCTTTCTAGATAAATCCTTTGGACGATTTTTGGTGGTAGTCGCGAAGGGACTACCTGCATTGGGGCGGCGGCGGAAGCGATTACCCGTCGGGGTGCCCGAACTACCCCGACATCACAGGTAAAAAAAGAACCGGAGAATCCGATGGTGATGACTCTTTTCAGCTGTAGTGCCCGAGGCAGCGCGCTCAAATCCGTATTCGGGAAAGCGATCGTTTTTACCTAAACAAATATTTCCAGTTTTCGAATTAATTAAGTTATTGAGATTCGACTTCCGGTGCGTGATGACAAAATTTCTCGCGCACAATTTCTTCATGGCTGGTATTTAAATAGTTCCACTAGAACGGTTTCCCCCCTGAAAAACTCCTGTAAATATCGTTTTTTGAAGTTTTTTCGATATTGTGGGAACCGGAGGAGGTTTATCGAAAATCCGTAGAAACGCTTTCTAGGTAAATCCTTTGGAAGATTTTTAGTGGTGGTCGCGAAGGGATCGCCCGCAGCGGGGCGGCGGCGCGGCGGAGGCGATTACCCGAGAGGGTTACACTTTTCGCGAATTTTTTTCGACATCTGAACTTTGTCGGGGTGCCCAAATTACCCCCGACATCACAGATAAAAAAGACCGGGGAAACCAATGGTGATGACCGTTTTCAGCTGCGGTACCCAGGGTAGTGCGCTCAGGTCCGTATTCCAGAAAATTATCGTTTTTGCCTAAATAAATGTTTCCAGTTTCCGAATTAATTGAGTTATTGAGATTCGGCTTCCGGCGCGTGCTGACAAAATTTCTCGCACACAATTTCTTCTTGACCGGTATTTGAATTGTTCCAGTAGGACGGTTTCCCCCCTGAAAAACTCCTGAAAGTGACGTTTTTTGAAGTTTGTTCGATGTTGTGGGAACCGGAAGAGGCTTATCGAAAATCCGGAAAAACGCTTTATGGATAAATCCTTTGGTGGTGGTCGCGAAGGGATCGCCCGCAGCGGGGCGGCGGCGGAGGCGATTACTCGAGAGGGATATACTTTGGAGGCCTCTTTTCGCGAATTTTTTTCGACATCTGAACTACGTCGGGGTGCCCGAATTACCCTGACATCCACAGGTAAAAAGAACCGGGGAATCCGATGGTGATGATCGTTTTCAGCTGCAGTGCCCGGGGCAGCGCGCACGAGAAAATGATCATTTTTGCCTTAACAAATGTGTCCAGTTTTCGAATTAATTTAGTTATGGAGATTTGGCTTCCGATGCGTGGTTGAAAAATTTGTCGTGCACAATTTCTTTATGACTAATATTTGAAGTTTTCCACTAAGACGGTTTCCCCCCTGAAAAACTCCTGTAAATATCGTTTTTTGAAGTTTTTTCGATATTGTGGGGACTGGAAGAGGTTTATCGAAAATCCGTAAAAACACTTTCTAGATAAATACTTTGGACGATTTTTGGTGGTGGTTGCGAAGGGATCGCCCTTAGCGGGGCGGCGGCGGAGGTGATTACCCGGTGGGGTTAAATTTTGGAGGCCTCTTTTCCCGAATTTTTTTCGACATCTGTATTTCTTCGGAGCGCCCGAATTACCCCGACATCACAGGTAAAAGGACCGGGGAATCCGATGGTGATGGTCGTTTTCGGCCGCTGTGTCCGGGAAAGCATGCGCAGGTCCGTATTCCAAAAAATGTTAGTTTCCTGTCGGACAAAGACAAGGAGAACTGTAAGCGATGTCCAAAGACATTGGAAAAAGCCTCCAGAATCTCAAAAAAAGCAGTAACACAGTGCGTCATGATGAAAGCTGCAATAGAATTAGGTATGGGCGCGATTTAAGTCTGAAACTTACGAAAGAAGCCCCCCACCAAAAACATTCACAATTTATATTTACGGCCCGGAGGGACGGGGGGAGGGGGCGAGATAATAAATTTACGCGTTACACTTTCCGCTTTTGAATGAGCCCCAAGTTTTAGCCTGGCATACAAAATCATTCAGTCGCGAAATAAATTGGCAGAGACTTCGCCGAGGAGATGCACTCCGCAAGGTGGGGAATAAAAATTAACTCACATGGAAAAAAGGAGGACAGCGATACTTCATTCCCCACATCGACTTCACCTTTAAAACGTCCCCAGAATGCGACTCTGTGTTAATTTTGCGAATGCAATGAAAAAATGCATTCATTTCCGGTATAATTCATTAATTTCCGATACTTTACAGAAACGGCGACTTAAATCTTCCCTGGCGTTATAAATTACCCGAAGCGAAAGCAGACGTCCCGGTTTACTCGGGGGATCTCTTTTACAGTTCCATTCCACGTTACCCAGTAAATTTCCGCCACACTTTGCGCATCTTCTTCTTCCTCTTCACTTCCGTTTTTATTATTTATCGCCCGTTTAATTATGACTTAATCGATTTTTCTTATTTTCTGCTGGCTATCGGTTTTCTTCCTCTGCTCGCGAAAAACGAGTCACATTCGGCGCCAGTCGATTTATTATACGGTACAGTACGTCCCGTATGTGTTAGTGTCGCCGTAAATTGATCGAACTGACCACCGATCTAATTCACGCACGACCTACATTTCGTTTACGAGATTAAGTCCGTGTAAGCAAAATCAGGAACGGTGAGCCGGTCCACTCTGTAAATGTGATTGTAGATTTTAATTGATTGAAGCGGTGCCAGAACACGTTGACAAAATTATAAATTAGTTGAATCTGTCACTTTTCTACAATTATTTATGATTCATGTTAATGAAAGCTGAAATAAAATTAGGTCTGGGCGCTCGGGGAACTAAACATTAAACATGAGCGCAATAGGAGATGACAAAACGGTTATTTAGGTGTCAATTCCACAGAAATACTTAACTAAGTAAGCAAGAAGAATTTTGTCGTCGAAAGAAGATGAAAAAAGGTTGAAGATGTGGAAAAACGAATCGCAAAAGCAGAGACAATATTTAATACGATATACTAAAAGTAGTTACATAAAGCTTCATGATACTGAAGGCTAAAATAAAATTAGGTCTAGGCACACGAGGAACAACCAATTACCAATGTATGTATTTTGAACCACAGCATTGTGAAGTAATTTTCGCGTTTTGTGATCATATCACTTCACATTCACACTGTAAGAAGAGGCGGAAAATGAATAGTAAGAGCTTCCAAAGTCGCAGAACGACCAATAAATTATAATTACACAATGTAATTGTAATGAAAGCTGAAATAGAATGAGGAATGGTTTTTCATTTCATTTACCAAACCGCAATTCCTTTGTTTTAACGTTTGTGGATTTGAGTTTTTGTTGAGAGCCAGGAATTACCCTCAGCGCCTTTTTACACGGAATGAATTTTCTAAATGCAAACCAAAAATAAATCAAAAATTCAATTCGTAGAGAGAAGAATCGGCATTCTGTACCATACTTAAGCTTCTGTTAATTTCTGTATTCTAAGCAGATTTTCACCAAACGCTGAGTCTGATGACCTCGCTCGAAATCCAAACTTTGGGTCACTTTAGTTTACATTATATTTTCACACTGCGCAAAGCTTTCTTCTTGTTAATTTGATGACGATCACTGAAACTAGTTAAAACGAAACTGAAAACACTCACGGAAAGAATTGTTTCTTTTCTACCGAATAAAATAAAACTTATTCATTCTTTACGAAATCGAACTTGTAGAAGAATTCGCGACGATACACAAACACGCAGAGAGAAAAATGAATTTTACTTTAATGACTACTCGATGCGACGGAACTCTGACAAAGAAGTAAGTGACATACAGCACCGTAAGTCTAAATTCAAAACATTTTCATACTGCGCAAAGCTTTCTTCTTGTTACGCCTACGCAGCGGCACACTCGTGGCCAGTTGCAGTCTCAGCAATTTTTCTTTTGGTTTTGCAGCTGCAATTCTTAGAAGGAACACGAAGAGAGTAACATACAAGTAACATGTTCTCTTGTTTGAGTTAACTGCAAATTATTGTTCAATGTGACATGTTTTTTTTTAACTTGAACTTTGTTTAAGGCATTCAGTTTCACAGTCTCATACGTTTGAATTTTATCATTTCAATTTACATTATATTTTCACACTGCGCAAAGCTTTCTTCTTGTTGCGCCTACGCAGCGGCGCAGGTATCTATCGCACTTGTGGCCAGTTGCAGTCTCAGCAATTTTTATTTTGGTTTTGCAGCTGCAATTCTTAGAAGGAACACTATGAGAGTAATTGTATGTTACTCTCACTTGTTCGAGTTAACTGCAACTGTGACATGTTTTGTTTTAACTTGAACAACAAATCGGCCCCTTTATTTACGGTGATTCCGATTCGAAGATACGTTTGAATTTTATGATTGCTATTTATTTTTGGTATACAATTACGGTTTTTCTTTTACTAAATTTTGATTATTAAAAAAAAGGAAACAAAATCCGAGCGAGTTTCTGTTTGGCGTCCGAAATGTAACATTGAAAAACGACGTCGGTCATCGACGGACGGACGGACGCGTTTGATTGATGAGCGTGTCGAAGACCTTAAAACGTGAACGCCGTCCGTCTTCAATGAGAACGCGGTTTGGCACGTAAATAACGGAAGGCCTTGGAGTTACATGTCGAGGCTATTCATAAATCCTGTTATTAATAGACGGACCAAAAAAATACTATTGTCGCTGGTCCGTGCGACGTTGATGTGCTCGAGTGAAAAAAAAATGTGCACACGTGGCGGAAGCCTCACCAAAGGTTTTATTTTCGAAACGCAGTTTTGGGGTGCGTTGTTTCGTTTTGCTGCTAAGTCTCATCCTCCTTAAATCCTTAAATATAGGAACCATTTATCACCGCCTCCCCCTTAATTAATATCCTCGATCGTTGACCCTGTCCAAAGTTATTTTATTTTGGGTATATTTTGCATTTTAATTCACTTTCCTTAGCTTTTAAGTCCAAGGACTACGTCCTCCGAAAATGAAAAAACATAATTACAATAGATGAGGTTCATCAAATGTGCAAGACTCCGGTGGTTGCTGCGTAATTATTTTAAGTTTGATAAACTCTTCATTTCTACCAATCCATTAAAACCCTAAAATTTTAGGAAAGGCCCCGCTACATTGTTTGTAACGATTTCAGGTTAACGTCATCCCTCCGACTTCTATTCAAGAATCATCCTGTATAATCGGGTTCGATTTAAATTGTAATTCCGCGCTAGCGTGACTCGTCGACTTCAAAAGATCCGCAATGCAGAAGAATCGCAGACACATTCCCGTGCGGAAAATCTGCATGCAACGTTCTGCATAGGTGGAGTATTATAAAACCGGAGGAACCGTCCGGATTCCGGACCGGAATTTATTATTCGCGCGGTGAACGAACGGGCCGGCCGGAAGCTCGGAGTTATTTTTAGCCGCGTTTTAAATTCGCTTAATTATTCACTGGTTAACCTGGAATTATGCTTTTCTACGCGCAACAATTCCAAACGTGTTCTACATTTTTGATAATTGCTTCGAAAATTACGAAACGTCTTCGCGTATTAATCCACTTCGAGAAAGTTCTTCGCGATTATTGGAGTGGAAACTCCACACTGATGCAAAAATGCAAAAGTGAGTTTTCCAGCGCACTCTCTAATTGCAAGAACGTGTACAAGGTTTTAAGTTTGTAAACCACTCACGTAGTACAGCGATAGACAAAAGTAACGCGACGGAAGCGATTTAGATTTGTAAAAGAAAAGAGAACTTTTTTTATATAATTTACCCACCAAGTTGCTTAACATTGTTATATCCTGATGGTTAGGTCACCAGTAAAGCAGGATGTTGCACCTGTCACTCCATCCAGTAGCTTCTCAGGTGCTTCTCGAAGTTGCTTAACATTGTTACATTCTAATGGTTAGGCCACCAATAAAGCAACAGGATGAGCAGAATTTATATCTGTTACTCAGTGATGTGCTGTGTAATTTACGTTACTCATTACCCAATTTTTTACATGTAAGTTATTAATTCTTTACTCAGTTTATTGTGTGCATCAAGAATGTAAAAAATGTAAAGAATATAAATAATATATTTTTGGTCGATACAACTAGAGTGCAAGAAAAAAGTCGAATTAATACCACATTAATTGAACATTTTGTGTTCAATTCAATTTATCTAGAATTCCAGTGAGTTCTGTCAAGTCAAGAACACAATTCAAAAACTAACCTCACTTATAATTCTTTAAATTGTTTACATTGTCTACATTCTTTACATTTATACGTATTTTTACATGAAATGTAAAAAAATATTTCTTTACGCGTAAATGCACATCACTGCTGTTACTCCAACTAGTAGCTTCTCGGGTGCTAAAACCGAAGCGGCTAGAACCTCCAGATGACTGACAACAATGCGCAAGCGCGAGAGTCAATGGTTCTCTCATATTGAAATTTAGGAAAATTGAAGAAACTTTTGTATAAAAGAATCATCAATTAAAAACGACGAAATACAGAATTAGGTAAAGACAACAAAACAAATGAAAACACATAAAAAAACGACGAAGTATTTGAAAATTAAAGTAAGCTGTCATTTGTTTCTTTGTATCCCATTTTTATTTCTTCTAGTCGTAAGCAGAAATGAAGTTGAGAACAAGTGAAAAAATCGACAGGGCCGAAGGTTTTGAAAATCAAGTTTCCATTTGTTTCTTTGTATTTTTTTTTTGTTTATATTACTTTTTTTAGCAAGAAAATGTTGCCACTTGTTGACGGAAAGCTCTTGAAAATCAAATGAATTAAGGTTTCATTTGTTTCCTAGCATTTCCTAGCAAGATTAATAACATTTGAAAAACGAACATTCGTTTATTTCTTTGCACTTTTCGTTATTCTTTGTTTCTTCATATATCTTAATTTTTCCGCGTCTTTTTATAAACAAAATAAGAAACGACGAATTCCAGTGCGAAGCATTTGAAAATCAAATCTTCGTTTGTTTCTTTGCACGAAGTATTTGAAAACAAACCAAGCTGTCATTTGTTTTTCTTTTTTTTTAAATTTCATTATTATTTATTTTTTGTTCTTGTTGACAAAAATGAAGCTGAGAGCTAATGATAATGAAATTTTCATTTGTTTCTTTTTAAAACAAAAAAAAATCGCCTCTGAAAATCGAATAAATCAAGCATTCTCTTCCTTTATCAACTGTTACAGTTTAATTTCATCGCAGCGGGTTCACGACGCTTTTCTAGCGAGCTTATATGTCGAACAACACTGTAACCTGCGCTAGAAACGTCTCTTTGAATCCTCGCTTTCGCATTGGCTCTTTTATTCAAAACTCTTGACTATCGCCTTCCGTTTCACTTTCGCGCTCGAGTTCATTCCTCATCGACAAGTGGTGCTGTGTTGATGTGTTTTACCCGCTTAGAAGGTTTATCGTGGCCTTGCTCAAAGAATTGAGAAGTGCTTATCTACGGGCCCGCCGGAATTCTCCTAGTGCACCACCGATTGAGTTTTGGGGTATTTTAATCCCATTCCAAGCTTGAGAAAACCACAAATCTCAGGTAAAAATTGTGCGAATTGGTTGACGCCATTTTGGGCGCTAACGAGTCTCTCCTTTCTTTCTATTCAGGCTTTTACGTTTGGTTTTACTTCAAGTCTTAGCGCTACGTCAAACTCCCGCTTTAGTTTTACCGTGCTGTTTTGGGTTTGTCTCAGACCGAGTCGATTGCACCTTCGAGCGTACTTTCTCTACGCCGATCCCAAGTCTACGAGAAGCCATATTTGCAGAACTGCCTACCGGTTCAAACCAGTTTACCAGCTCAGACACCACCAGCAGATAGCGTTGCGACCGCCAACTTCACAGCGTAGACCAGCGAATTTGACATTTCCGACTGTGTACTGACAGAAAGGTCGTGAGTTTGATTATTTAATTTATTATCAAATTCGCTCAACTATCGCATGTCTTTTTTTTGGAGAGCGAATTTTCGGCTGAATGCAGACAGTATATCTATATACAGTTTTTTGTTGCCATTGAGTAAATAAACTGACAACCGTAGATTGTTCACAGTTTACCTATGTTTGAATTTTGTTTGTTGTAAACAAGCGCCTGTGTAACCTGGTGTGTTTTATAACCTGCATTTGCTTAAACTTCTGACTATCAATAAAGCTTAAATTTTGTTAACTTTAAGTGCGTGTTTACGTTAGCCTTCCTTCACGTACCAGTGAGTCAAGAGTAGCCTCTATTTTCGTTTGGCCTTCTGCACGATCAAGTCGGCTCGGGGTACCAACGAGGTTGGTTGTCTATCAGCTGGGTTGGATCCATCCTGGCGCCCTTAATAATTTAACATCATATTAGACCCACCCCCATCTCATTGTTGCTAGCCGAGGGGAAATCTGGTGGAAGATACAGCAGAATTTGTCACCTGGTCAAGGTAAAGCTGAGGCTGTCAAGTTTAAAGTAAATCTTTTCTCGTAACAATCCTAACTCTTCTTAGGCATTTCATTTCCAGGGCTTGTATCTTACTTTTCTCTTTTGGCTTAAGCACCCATGTTTCGCTTCCGTATGTGAGGATTGTTATTTCTTTTTTGTTTATAAATCCTGTATTCATAGCATAATATACTTTATTGGCCTTTTGTATTCTGTTATTGAGCTCTTCTTCTTGTCCGCCATTCTCTTGTATTATCACTTCTAGGTACTTGAAATCACTGACTTGTTCTATTTTTATTTTGTTACGTTCAAATTCGCCGCCACAACATCGTGGCGATACGGCATCGTTCAACTGCGCTTTAGCACAGTTGGCCACACTGTTACCCCCTCATTTACATCGTAGGGCAGGGCCAAGCAACGGTAGGGGAACAGTTCCACCACCCCTTATACTTCTCCGCAAGTGTTTCGCGCTTATTCCAGTTTAAATTCAAATCGGCACGCTTAGAACTAACGACGCGCAATAATGTTTCGACGAGTGGCGAATATTTTCGACTGTCGCCGATTACAGTTGTTGCTTGTGGAGGAGATGAACTCACCACGACTCACTTCATAGGCTATGAAGGCACCATGTGACTCCTAGGCCGCCTGTCATTGGTTATCGTCGGTAATTTTCGCGCGTTTTAGCGATCTTCCCCATCTGCTTTCTTTCTTGTTCGAATCTTGGTGCCAGTGAGACGTGTTTTACGTGTGCTGTAAACCTATCGGAGTGCTTGCTCGTTTGGAGAAGTAGTTCAATTGCGGCCTTACCGGAAAATCTCGTGACACCATCGAACACATTTGGGGCACCTTTAAGCTCCATGCTAAGCCTGGAAATTTAGAAAATCCCAGGTAACGTAAAACGTGCGAGGGCGTGTACCTAACATGGCCGCTAACAAAAATCATTTCTTCCATGTAGGCTTTTCCTATTTGGGCGTAGTTTTCTGACGCCGCGCCGGCTATTAGACCAAGCTTTCGGCCTATTTCTCCGGAGGCGCTCTTGCCCTGTGAGTATGCCGTAACCCGATCGTGGAAACCTGACCAGCGAAACCAATTTGACCCAGATTGTCGTCGCGGGTAGCGACGACCTTTTGACAGCACATTCAGTCCGAAGTCGTTGGGGCGTCCGAAGGGGCGTTGTAATTACCCACCGGCTACCGCGTTTCGGTTGGCAACGCCGACCCTGACTTCGGACTGAATGTGCTGTCAAAAGGTTAGGTTTTTCAATGTAATTCAATCTGACGTTTACGGACCGATCAGTTTAGATTTTATTTGTGGTTCATGCATAATTAAATTGCGAATCAGAATTTCGGACTACGTGTTGCGCTACGTTCACCGTAGGTAATTAAGTAGTCAATTGTAATATCGCAGAGTGTCATCTTGACTTGTGTAAAATCAGATCTGATTATCGGTACGTATTAACTTTTAGTGTTTGTTGTCGGCTAAGTTACCGAGTAATAGTTTACTTCTTTTAGGATTTGTTTGTATAGTGTGTTATAATAAATTTTGTACCACAGTGAATGTTTTATTGTGTCGAACCTGCGCTGAGCGTACAAGTGAATTTAAATCTCCTGGTATTATTGGTCTATCTGAGGCGAACGCATTGAGGCTTAGGGAGGGAGTCTCATATGTGGAGTTCTTGCAACCGGGGGTACATACTCCCTGGCGCCCTTAATAAATACTCACCCCCTTCTCCATTGTGCTAGCTTGGGAGAACCGTTGTTTAGAGACAACGCCACTTGTCATCCGGTAAGTCAGTAATTTAATTCAAGAGTATTTTCTCTTTAACATTTTTGCGGTGACAATTTCTTCAAGTTGAATATGTACGGTTGCGGACAAAAAATTTCGGATGTCACTGTCACTCATTCGACGTATACATATAGGAATTTCTTAACTTGTACGTCAGTGGAATGACAGTGACATGCGAAATTTTCTGTCCGCAACTGTACGTCTTTTTTCTCTTTTGATATAACCATTATTTTTGTTTTGTTTTTGTTAATTTTCATTCCATAGTTATTAAGAGTGTCGTTTCAGATGTTTATATTGTGCTGTTTCTCGCTCGTTTCCAGGTTATGGTAACCTATGTGCAAAGTTTTTGTGCTTTTCTTCGTTTCTTTAATAATTTCGTCCATAAACATTATAAATAGTAAGAATCGACGATTTTTACACTTTGTTTGTCTCTTTGCATTTCATAATTTTTTGTTTCTTTCCATAGGCAAACAATCACCACTTCACGGGAAAATCAAATAAATCAAGCTCTCATTTGTTTCTTTATATTTCTTTTTTTTTGCTTCCTTTTGTTAGCAAAAAAAATAACTTGATTTTCGAACCTTTTATTTCTTCTTCATCTTTTTCTTATTGTTCGAATGTCCTTTGGTTTTTTATGACCCAATTACGACTGATTATTCTCTTGTGATTATTTTCTTTCTATTACATCTCCTTTTGTTCTAGAAATTAAAATAACTGCTACTCCTCGCCGCACGGCGACATTTAGCGTCTGCGCAGTGCTAGCAGCCGTCTGGAAGTTATAGCCGCTCGTCGTCTTTGACTTCCGAATATTTCAGGCGAAAGAAGACAATTATAAAAGCAGACGCGAGCGCGAAATTTAAAGAGTTTACCCTAAGACGCAAGTGTGCGAACTAACATAGCTACTAGAAAACACTGAAATCTGCATGAAATTAGGCCATCTCTCTCTCACCTGCATGATGTGGGTACATTCCCTTTAAACGGGTCCACGCGCCACTTGAGCCTCCCTCGAAAGGCGGAAAGTCTTTTGTCCTTGCCTCGAAGCACCACTTTACGGAGCGATTTTAAACACTCGCGCGGAGCACGCTCGAGACGTATTCCGAACGAAGGAATTTGCGGAACATTCCTCCTCTAAAATCTACGCCGACGTTCACATCGCGTGCTCGGAATCTGCGCAACACTGCAAATTAAAATCGTCTCCAAAACCTGAAGAATAAGTTTTAAACGTTGCCCCACCTGGCTGTGATAGTCAGCGGCGAATCGGAAGGGAATTGGGCGAAGGCCATGGAGCCCTGAAACAAAAGAAAAACGCGTGATTATAAAGGTAATCGAGCGCCAGCGACTAAAAAGACTATCCAAATCAATTTCGTGTTTCTTTGGAATTGTTCACTTCAAATTTCCCTTAATAATAATAAGAGAAAACGTAAGCCCTCCTTTTTTTGGGGTGGCACGGGCGATATGCCAAAGAACTTGGCAACCAACGTGACTGCTCCTTCTTGGTTTACTTGAGTAATAAATGGGGATTTTGCAAAAAAGAAGATGGAAGGAAGGAGGTCAAAGGACTTTCATCTCTTTTTCACTCTGCAACGAACTCCTTATTTTGTTGTTGCAAGAAGAATCTTCCAATAGATATGTGGGGGGGGGGGGTATAATAAGAAGGAAAATAATGACGTATTCCATCAACCTTTACTGCGTCAGCAGAAACTTTTTGAAAAAAAAATAAATGGATTGGTTATTAAAATTTTTAAGATAAAAGGAATCTCCTAGGGAAAACCTATCAAGGGATGAAGTGAATTCGTTGTGATCTTCCTTGTTGATTCAAAAGAATTAAGGATGCCAAATAATGATTTTTTTAATGTTTAGAAAAAGGATAATAAATCAAGAGTCCCACCAAACCTTCCCCCAAAAGAAGGCCTTATTTTAATGGAGTGCCTTCCTAATTCCTGAATTGGATTTTTCTTGGTGTGTAAATCAAGCAAGGAAGAAGATCCGCGAACTTCGGTTACTTCATTAAAGACTTAAGAAAAAAATCAGTCAGTTTTGGCAAGTCTTCTCCAGAAAAAAAAAAGAAATGGCCTGAAGGGTTGTTCTGTAATTTTTTCTTCGACTTAAAATTGATCGAAAGATATCAGAATTCTCAACAGGGTAAAAGTGACTTTTGCTTCGGGACAAAGTTTTGAACATTGTTAGGGGAAATGTCTTCAATGAATTTGTAGAACTGAGAAAAAAGGCCTGGATGCTTTAAAAGGAAAGATATGGAAGAAAAACTGTGGCTTGTAACAGAAGCCTAAGTATAAGCTAGTAGAAGAATCCTCACCTTCGACTCAAGTCTCAAGTCTTCTCCAAATTTAATTAAATGTGATTCCTTAGTTTATCTTCTTGGTCCGCCGAAACTGATTAGAAAGAAATAGAAAAGTCAATCAGAATAAAGTTTAAGGATTTTCGGTTTTCCTTCGAGACGAATCCTCTCTCCAGTAGCTCGATATCAAATGATGGCCGAATTTGGTGCGTTTAAAAAGCTCAACACAAGCGATGCCTTCTTCAAACAGTCTTTTGCAAGCAAAAAAAAATCTATCCCAAAAGTTGTCTTCTTCAAACAGTCTTTCCAAGCAAAAAAATCTTTTCCAAAAGAAGCATCTTTTCCAAAGGAAGTCTTCTCCAAAAAACGTCTTATAAAAAAAAATAGAAAACCCAACCATCGAAAAAGCTCTGAAGATTTTGAGCTTGTGGTTCAACTTAAGTTAAGTTGATTAAAAAATATCCAAGGTCAAGAGGGAAGGTCTTTCGAATTTTGCTTCAGGAAAAGCCTTCAGCGCAGTTACAGGGTATTTGTAGAATTAACCTGAAAGAATCAACATTTTGTTTCAAAGAAAAGAGGTGGAGGAAAGAGTGTTACTCCAGAATCAATAGGGACGCTCTTCAATGAAATTTGTAAGAGATGTCCCAAGAAGCTGAAAGGGAATTCATTTATGAAATTAGATTGCCCTTTGTAGAAAGAAAGGAACATTTTGAAGCGATTCTAGATTTCTTGGCCTTGGCAAAGACTTCTTCAAAAGTATGTCACAGGTTAAAGAAACCTGTCGCCGTTAAAGGTAACTTTAAGTTTTAGAGAAACCTCATCCACAAATGTGCAATTTGGGATCATTCTGGAAGAAAGATGGAGACTTAAAATAGACCCCCATGTTCAGCCTCAAAATAGCCAGGTCACTCTAAGGTCTTTGGCAACCAACTTCCTTCGTCTAGGATTACGATATCCTTCGCATTTCCTGCATTCACCTTCTTAGATCCCACCAAATTATTGGAAAGGAATAAGAAAGCCAACTATAGAATAACAATAGAAGACTTTCAGCTGTTACGTCAGGGCGGATATTTTCTGAAGTCGATCCAAGTAATTTCTTCTCTAGAAGAATTTCCCTCAAAAGAAGCCTTTTTGGTCTTTCAAAACTGATTTGAAGAAAAATAAGAGTTCGCTGTTACATAATGGCGGAATTTTAAGACAATTTCTGAGTCGATATCTTTTCCAAACGACGGTTTCAAAAACTCTCTGAAATCTGCATAAGCGAAATCTTTTTACGAAAGAAATCTTCTCTCTTTCCAAAAGGGTTTAGGAAAGTCAACCATAAAAGAAGATTTCAGGACTTTCAGCTTTCAAGCCCTCTAAAGAAGTCTTCTTGGTCTTTCAAAATTGATTCAAAGAAAAATAAGAGACCCAGCTGTAGAAGAAGGTTTTTGTTTCAGGAAGAATGTTTCAACAGTTCGCCGTTACGTAATGACGGAATTTGAAGACAATTTCTGAAAGTTATCAACTTTTCCAAAAGATGGTTTAAAAAACTTCTAAGATCTGCTTAAGCGAATCTTTTTACGAAGGAAATCTTCTCCTTTTCCAAAAGGGAAACTCAATGATACATGAAGATTTCAGGACTTTCAGCTTTCAAGCAATTTCTTCTCCAGAAAAATTTTCCTTAAAAGAAGTTTTCTTGGTCTTTCAAAACTGATTTCAAGAAAAATAAGAGGGCCAGCTGTAGAAGAAGGTTTTTGTTTCAGGAAGGATGTTTCAATAGTTCGCCGTTACGTAATGCCGGAATTTGAAAACAATTTCGAAGTCGATGTCTTTTCCAAAAAACGGTTTAAAAAATTTTCTAAGATCTGTGTAAGCGAAATTTTTCCAAGAAGAAATCTTCTCCCTTTCCAAAAGGATTTAGGAAACTAAACCATACAAAAAGATTTCAGGACTTTCAGCTTTTGCACCAGCTTTTCAAAACTAGATCTTTTTTAAAAAAAAGGTCTTTTTCCTAAAGAAAAATCTTTTCCAAAACAAGTCTTCTACTAAAAAAAAATGAAATTAAATAATGAGGGAAACTCAACGACGGGAAAAGTTCTGAAGTCTTCAGCTTTTACTTCATCTTTTGGACATTTTAAGAAACTTTCTAACGGTGATAGAAGGGGAAACTTTCTAAAAGAAATCTTTTTTCAAAGTAAACCCAAAGGGATTAGGAAACCCAATCACACAGGAATATCTCAGGATTCATTTCAGCTTGGCGTTCCATCCAAAATGGATGTTTTAGAAAGCTTTGGACGTTTTAAAAGCTTTGTAAGATCAATGGAAGCGATATCTTCTCAAAACTAGGTACTCTTCAAAATAAGTCTTTCCCAAAAGTATTCTTCAAAAGACACTCTTCCCAGAAGTATTCTGCAAAAGACACTCTTGTAGGACAGGTCTTTCCAAAAAAAAGGGGAGCAGGAGAACCCAACCATAGGAAGAAGGTCTGAGGACTTTCAGGTTTTGCTTGCGGCAAAATGGTTTAAGGAAATCTCGTCCAGAAAAAATATTTTCCAAAAGAAATCTTATTAAAAACAATGTTTTCTTCGAAGGGATTAAGAATCACAAATTTAGGATTTTTGCTTTTGGTTCGGAAAGCTGACAGACGGATGCCAACTTGCCCCAAACTAAATCTTCTCCTACTTTTCTTTTCCTAATGCAAAAGAAATCTTCCCCGAAACAAGTTTTCTCAAAAAAAAAGAGAAAGGAACTAGGAAGCCCAACCACCGAAGAAGATCTGCTTTCGTTTTTTGTTTCAATTCGATGTTTTTAAAGTGCTTCTCTAAGGCCGAAGTCAAGTCATCACCTACCATCGAGCACCTCGCCGACTTTTATTTAAAGATTTAAATGCGATGAAGAAGGCGTCAAGGGTTTAATTGTGTGACATTCAAGTTCTCCACCACTCGCTTAATGGGATGGTGGAAGAGGGTACAAATGAAAGGGCAAATCGGACACGCTTTTTTTAAGTTTTGAGTGCGTTTCCGGTTGAGTTCTAACTGATCCGACAGCGCCGGCAATTTCACAATTGGAAACTCGCCGCTCCAGGAAAATAATTAAGCAGAAAAATCCTGATTAATTAATCACCCCGTCGCGTCGCGCCCCTCCTCGTCGTCTTCTCCTCAAGCAAACCGTTACGTTGAAAGCGAGGGGCCAAATGTAAATTTTTTCGCTTCGCGCTTCCAAAGGATTTCCTTTTTAATCCATTTACTTACGAAAGGAAAAAAAGACGAACAAATGAATTGCTTCAACTTAATATTTACGAACATCATAGTTTGGGGCAGCAAACAAACCATCAGTATCGCTCGCGTTATTAGCGTTCGTTTTATCGCGCGAAATACTTTCCCGATGGCTTCCGGATCGAAATAGATCCTGTATATTTGCTTTAAGGCTCACTTCGGCCAAACATAAATGCTTTAATGGCCAATAAAAGCCGAAGTACAGAAAACAGCTTAAACATTTACCTTGCGTCACCCGGCTGAGTTTTTGAATAAAATCACGTGATTAAAAAAAAAGTTTTCGCATAGGACTAATTTGGATCACATAATTCGATTTCCCGAAGACGAGTGGGAAGGACCGTTTCGGGGTTATTACGTTATCCACCTACGTAGGTTTTTAAATTAATTAAAAAAGAGTTCCCATCTTCTTGAAGCCCTCGGTCCAGGATGATTTAGGAAAGTTTGAGTTTAATTAATTTGGCTAGGACAACTTTGCCGGGTGGCCATTTCGTTTTCTAGTTTACTACCAATATGAGGATCAATGAAAAAAAAAGTAAAGCGCGTCCTACACTGAACATTAAAATGGGCGCAATTTCTTTTTCTCATAATTTCCCCAAACACTTATTATTTCCACTTTTCTTTGGGAGAATTTTTTAATTTCTTATTGTATATTCTTAATAAAAGCAGGAAGTCTCAGTAGAACTTGTGAAGCTCTTTCTAGAAGTTTGCCAAAATCTTGATTTGCCTTTTATGACGTTCTCTGCAAATCCATTTTTGAAAAGCGTATTCTTTGAAGGAGGACCACTCAACAGTCTCTAAAGTGTTTCACTTTCACCCTTTCCCGGAAAAGACCATTCAATTTTCTCCAATAATTTCAAACTGCAAAAAGATTTCTCAATTTGCCCTTTGGGTATTCTGGGTAGACACCGCTGCTCTAGCTGTAAGATATTAATCCAGAAGAAGCAGAAGGGAGCCACCCAATTCTTCCAGTTCTTTCCAAAAGTTTGTCAAACCGTAATTTCGTATGACGTTTGCCATTCCAATGTCCCTCCAGGTTTTTATGATATTTCCCAAAAGACTTTCCACTTTCTTTTATATATAGGAACTTCGTCCTTCTTCGAACTTTCAATTTTTGCTTCGCTATGGCTGCTCGCTTTAAAAAAACCTTTTTAAGCGGTGGCGTAGGTCTTCTTCAAAAGAAGTCTTTTCCAAAAAGAAACCTTTTGCAAAACAAGTCTTCTCCAAAAAGCATAAAAAAGGATTAGGAAAAAGCAAACACAGGAAGGAGGCCCAAGGACTTTCAGGTTTTGCTTCGGGTAAAATCCTTTAACATAGGGAAGAGTTGCGTATATTGAACCGGCTCCTAAATTGGACCGCTTTTCAATAAATAAAAATCAACTAGAAACTTCAATAACAGTAAGCTAAGCACTATACTATACTATACCTCAGATGGTACTGTATTAAACAACGTTTCTGCAAGTATTTTTTTAATACCGATAGATACTTCTAGTTGGTTTTAATTTAAATTGAATTGAAGTGGTCCAATTTTGGAGCCGGTCCAATATACGCAACTATCCCCTACATTCAATATGTTACAGTCTTCTTCAAACTTCCAGTAAAAGTGTTACCAAAAGAAATTCCAATTTCCTGCCGGTCTTTATGATTTTGCCTAAAGGCTTTCCACGTTATTTTGAATATCGGTGTTGGACTCTTCGAGCTTCTTCCTTCTTCGAACTTAAAACTGTTTGGCAGATATAAAGGCTTCAAAATTAAATTCAAAACTAACATCAAAGTTGAGGTCTAGTCTTCCGAGGAAGATCTTCTTCAAAGTTTCTTATGTTTTTTGACCAAACATTTTCTTTGGGCTGCCCCACGTCGATTTCTCTTAAGTCACTTTGAGAGAATCACCTTCAAGTTCGGCTTCTTGCGATATCTTTGCTTTACCTTCTTCAATCTCTTTGTCCTTTCCGCATTTTCTTCTCTCTCCGACAAGAACGAAATTAAGGCTTTCTTTGACATGAACTCACAAAACGTCCGTAGATTACCAATTAGGTCCAGGTCAGTCCAAGTCCCAGTTAGATCTAAACGATGATCTTTTCGTTCTTCGAGTTCATTTCTTTGGGTTCACTTTAAGATTGTTCTTTAGGTCAAGGCTTTTGCTTGGTTACTTTACTTCCGTCGAAGTGACGGATTAGGATTCGCCTATTTCAAGGTTTCCCCTGAAGTCGAGTCCTCTGATGACATACGACTTTTTTACTCGCCTCCATCGAAACTAAAATCAATCTCTTCCATGCATTACATCTGTTTGGGGATTTGTTTTTGAAGTCAAGACTTCTGAGGACGTACCACAATCACTTACATTTTCGATCTCTTTCCTCGCCTTCTCCAAAACTCCTCATATTCATATTTCCTACATTGTCTTTCTTTTTTCCCTTCGTGATCCGTTTAAGGATTGAAGTCAAGTCTTCTGTTGACGTACTTCAATCATTTGTACTTTCGATTTCTTTGCTTGTCTTCTCCAAAGCTCTCCACATTTTCTTCATTGTCTTCTCTTATGCATTTGTGGCCTTGAAGTCAAATCTTCTTCGATTCTTTTGCTTGCCTTCTCCAAATCTCCTCACATTTTCTCTATTGTCTTTTTCCAACGTCAATCTCTTCCGTGGATTCGACCCGTTTAGGGATTTGCTTTTAAAGTCGAGCCCTCTGAGGACCTGCTTTTGAAATCGAGTCTTCTGACGATCTTGTCTCGCAATTTTACCTGCTCCCAAATCCGAAACGATAAGATAAAGAGGAGCGATCACATTCAATTCCATTCCTTGGAAAGTTTTCCGCCTTCTTTTGATTGTTTTTCCAAAGTGGACGAGGAATATCATATTGGAGTGTCATCCCATTCATCCTGGCCCCTTAAATTTAAGGTCGTCTTGAAAAAAGGATATCCTTTTTGACTCGAACGGACGTAATGTCTAAAATTCGAAAAGGTTTTGTCGAAAACGAGTCTTCTGAGGAAAACCTATTTGAGGTTTGTTTCTTCCAATGTCAAGGTCATCAAGTCTTGCTTTTAATATAAGTAGATTCTGTTGAGGGTACGTTGCATCCATTTTTGTCTTGCGATTCGTCTTCTCCGAAGTTCTCTGGATATTCCCCATATTTTTCCCTACTCGGGCAAAAAATATTTAAGAAATTAATGTCATCAAGAAGCAAGGGACTAGCCAAGTTCCTAACTTTGATTTACCTTCAACTCCTTGTAAAGTTCTCATCAGTAGCTTTATTGGAAAGCTTTTTACATTGCCCTGAATAACAACGCCATTTTTAAGGGAAATCGATAAGAGTTCTACCCAATGTGCTTGCCATTTCCAGATTACAGACTTCGTTCCTTAAGCCTTTGGAAAACAAATTGGAAGCTTCCTTTAGTGACATGACGACGTAATTTTTGAAAGACCAAATTAGAGAAGATGGTACTTTTAACTTTTGCAAAGCATTGAGCTTTGTTTCTTCCAATGTCAAGGTCATCAAGCTTTGTCGAGGGTAGGTTGCATTCATTTTTGTCTTGTGATTTTTGCTTTGCTTTGTCTTCTCCGAAGTACCCTGATTCTTCCTCACATTTTTTCCTCTTCGGGAAAAAAATATTTAAGAAAGTCCTCAAAAAGCAAAGACTTAGGACAAAGAAATTAGCCAAGTTCCTAACTTTGCATTACCTTCAATTCCTTGTAATATTCCCATCAATAGCTTTATGCGAAAGCTTTTTACATTGTCTTGAATAACAACGCCATTTTTAAGGCAAATCGATGAGAGTTCTACCCAATGTGTTTGGCATTTCCGGTTTAGAGACTTCGTTCCTTAAACCCTTGGGGAAAAAATTGGAAGCTTCCTTTATTGACATGACGACGTAATTTTGGAAAGACCAAATTCGTAAAGAATATCCTTTTGACTCTTGCAAAGCATTGAGTTGGTCATGTAGGATCTGCCACTTCAAGGTTGTTATGAAATCGGGCTTCGGAGGAAATTTTGCGTTTGGGTGTGTTTGAGCTTTATTTCTCCCAAAACCAATTTAGAGACTGCTTGGGGGCTTGCCCTTCTAAGGACCAATTCTATTCTGTTTTGAAATTGCTTTGCCTTTGCCTTCTTTCAAAGTCCTTTGAGCCTCTCCCATTTTCTTTACCCCTCTTCTTTTCAGAGGTTAAATTTGCCTTTTGCAAAAGATGCCTGTGTTGTCCATTTCTTTATCCCCCTGGCCATAGATCTGCTCTAAGGATTTCACCTCTGGGTTACCGTTCAAGTCGAGTGTCTTCAACGTTTCTGATCTTCTCTTTGCTTCCTTCTCAACCCAATCTCTTCCATGTCGATTTGGAGGATTCTCATGTCTTCTTCAAAATTCCTCTTTGGAGCTTCAGTTTGATCAAAACAACCGCAGTGAGTTGTAAAGACTTGTGTCCTGTTGTAAGAAATCGGCCTTTTGAAAATCATTATTAATTATTATTTAAAATAATGTAAACAAACGTTAAAGCGACTTTCTTTATTAAAGGCTTTGCCGTCATCAGTCATGATAATGAGACTGACCTTTGCAATAAAACTGCGTTCAAAGAATACATATCGCATTATGAAATAGCTGCCCGAGTGATCCTCAAACGAGTCGCTATTACGTAAAACGAAAGTTTGTTTATTTTAAATCGAACAAACAAAACCAAACAGCGGTTGATACAGGGAATGTCTCGATAACTCATGGAAAATTGTACGACTTAAGCCCACGTACAAGGTCTAGTTCATAATCGGTATTTCCGATTATGAACTAGACCTTGACCGGAATTTCCGGTATGAACTATACAAAAGATGGCTGGATATCATAGCCAGAAGTCGTGTGGTCGTGCACATCACCCAGAGTCCGAATGTGTAACTAACATTCACAGAATGTCATATTGTCTGATCAAACTCCGAAAATCCTGTCTATCTACCTGTATCCAGTACCATGGTTTTGGGTGAGCAAACATTTAATTTATTAACCAATTCGTTATATTTTCTCTCTCTTCTCGTTATAAAATTATTTTTTATTTGATGATAGGTAGATAAACCCTAGATATTATGCGCAAGGCACTTTCAATCATATTCCTCGTTGCTTCGCGTTCCATTTACTGAGTTCCCGAATACCTTTTTCTTTGTATCAGTGAGAGACATTGTTTGGTTAAATTCTTCGAGTTAACGGACGCCAGAAAGTCATCAATTCGCACCGTAAACTTTATACTTACAGCTGCGTTTATGAGCTTCCCGTTTTTACGACGCGTCTAAATATACATAATTCAGGCTAGTTTAAAATTTATTTCGTGCGCTCGTTTTCTCGCAGAAATTATAAATAGCGGCGGCAGCGCCCAAAAGATAAGTTCCGTTTTTAATTTAATCTAATTTAATTCGCAGGCCATCAGTATCAAAGAAGCCTCTAAATAATACCGGCGGTTGCAAATGTTTATTTACGAGATGAGGTATGAAGGCCTTTAATCTTCTCGAAATCGACAGGTTTCGGTAAATATTGAAGAAGTTAAATTTAAAATGGGGGACGGGGACGTTAATGCAATTGAACACGTTGAAAAATGATTGGTAGAAGCCAGTCGGTAGTTTAAGTTTAATTTAATGTATCGTGCAGCAAGAAGTAAGTAAATAAATCGAACGAAATTATAAACAAACGAGGAATGTTTCAGGAATTTTTAATTAAAGAAAAAACGGCGAAAGTAATTTTAATGAAATGGTCTGAGTTTCCCATGTTTGGTTTCTTTTTCTTCCCTGAGGTCCTTTTATGGTTGAGAACCCCGATTCATGGCAAAACGAAACGAAAGAAATCCGCAAGCTACGTCTGCGTTATTCTATGATTCAAACAAAAAGTAAAACAAGCAAAAACGCGTTGCAGATGAGGAGGATTGAAAAGGCAAATGTAATTAGGATAACGAGCAAACGTAATAGCAGGAAACGAACTTCAGCGCTTCGTAAACGCAACAAAAAAAAACTGTAGGAATAGTTCCGTAACTTTGCATAATTCTTCCACTGCGCTCGTCATTTATTTGCGCATTATGTATGAAAAAGACGCCCACTGTAAAACTACTGGAAATTTGAAACTCAAAGTCGTCGAAAATTAATTAAAACAATTTCTTCATTTGTTAATTAATGAAGGTACGACGAATGGGAACTTCTTTTTTTCATTAAGTAACTTTACTCGTTTCATCTTTAGCTTTTGCTTTCTCGAATTTCTTTTGCTCAGCTTCTCCTATTCGTTTCTTACTCTTTCGACTTTCTCCTATTCAATTTTGACCATTTTTCCACCTTGGCTTTTGATTCCATTTCTTCCTCTTGAAAGAACAAGAAAATAACTAGGGTTTCAATTCCATCCAAGAGAGATTTTAGAATCCAAATTCGATTGGTCATGCCTCCATAATTCCAGTTTTCTTCTAAATCACCCCCCTCTTTGCACGTTTCCTTCCAGCGTGATCCATTTCGCCCTACCAATCAGGGTCCCTCTCAATATCGTCTCAGCTGGTTTCAATTCTGTAATAATTGTGCTTGCCTTTGCCTTCTCCGTCTTCTTTGCTTCCCCCAATTACTCCTGTGTTGTTGTTGGACTCGCTTCTATTTTCGTCTTCATTTTCTAGGCCTATCTTCTTCGTTTTTTTTTCCATTTCCTTTACTTTTTTCAACGTGGGACTCTCCGATGTCGTTTTGGGTCCACCTTAAATTCCCAATTCCTTTGCTTGATCTTCTCCGAAGTCGCTCGTCTATCTTCTTTGCCCTCCTCCAATTTCTTCGAAGGAATAAAATGGGCAGTCGAAAAAGGTTTCGTGCGAAAACTGAGGTGAAGGAAGATTTGCCAGGAAGTTCGAGGTTCGAAAGTAAACGAAACGAAACTCTCGAACAAGAAAAAGGAGAAGAAGAGATGGAGCAAGAAGAAAAGCAAAGAAACCTAAAATTGAGTTTAAGAACGAGAATGAGAACCAAAATTGAAACGGGAACTTTTGTTGGGAAAGAGAAGCGAACTTAGATGAGAAGGGGAAGAATAAAAGCAAAAGAACGTTTTTTGTTTCGCATTTCCCGTTCGCACGTTCATTGCTTTTATCATTGACATTGATTTTGAAATTCGACTTTTTTGCAAATTTTGAGAAAAATGTTTCTTGCTGTTGGTCATAATGACGATTACGACAAAAAGGGAACCAAAAATAAAAACAAAAGAACATCGGTTGGTGAAAACCCAAAGTGGAACTCTCCGATGTCTTTTTACTTCTCGGCGTCTCGAATTAAGTCCGTTTCAGTTTCGACTTCGAACAAAAACATTTTATGCGGTATTAATCCAAACAAACAAAAAGATTGCAAGTTGCGGAGTCCGATTTGTTTGTCTCAAAATTTTACTTGAGTTTATACTCGGAGAAAACAGAGGACGAGATGGAACAAAACCTTCGCAAGAAGAATTTCATCTGCAGAGGTGACTCATCAAAAAACCCAGGCATTATGCAAGCTTGTGAGCAAACGGTTTCGAAAAATCACTATGAATAATAGGGCAACTGACCCGCTTATAAAGTATTACGTAATCGGAATTTCCGTTATGAAGTCATATAAAAGGAGCTTTCCACGAGAGAAATCAAACAGCTAGAAGCCGTTTCATTGTGAACACCTCCCCGAGTCCGAAGGTGTAATTAGAATTCGACGAATGTCATAGCGAATATCCGTCCATCCTTCTGTACCTAGTACCACGGTTTGGGTGAGAAAACACTGTTGATTATTTTTAGTGATAATAGAACTTCTCTCTCACTCTCGTCGTGATATCTAGAGGAGCATAGTGTCTCAATGAGCCTAGTAAAATTGATAAAATTAAAAGTAAATTTATGTTATCAAATTTTTAACCACCCCGTCCATCACACGACAATAAATTGACAGCGGATGCTTTAAACGAATACCACAAGTTTCAAAACCATCCACGTCACACTGACATAAATTTTGAAGTAAGTACGCGCATTGGCACAGACGGTAATTTTCTTTGCCCAATAAATTTTCGTTACGGCTCATGTGGAACATCACTAACGTAAATACCGACTGTTATAAAGAGGAGACAAACAGGCAATAAAACGTTTAAGTATGACGCGAAGCAGAAATAGAAAAATAGAAAAAATGAGACGCATGGAAGTGAATCGTGCGCCCCCTTCTTTTCGATAATTCCAGGCACGTTCTGGTCTTTTGTTTTTTGTTATTTTTTTTTCTTATTCTGTAAATTTATCACGGGGCTAACAACTAGATCGTGCAACACGTATCCGAGATGATTGTAAAAGCCTGCCTGGAATTGTGCTGATGCCAGAACGGCCTTATTGAATTCAGGGCGGACTTTCTATACATGGAACGCATAATTCGACAGATTCAGAGCTTGCGACTCAATAAATTTTGAAAAGGGGTCCTGAGAATTTTTTTTTATTTTTATTTATTCTACTTGACTGTTTGTATTTTCTTTAAGCTGTATCGACTTATTGTTAGAGTAGGTATCAAAAAATGTAGGCGTTGAGCAATTTCTTTTTTTTAATTGAGTAGCACAAAGTCGAAGTGGTTTATTATTAGATAACTCTCACGCATTATGTACCCACCACTTATTCATGAGTTTTGGCAGTGAATACCGGCAAACATCTCTATTTACTGAAATAAATCAAGATTTTCACAATTAAGTTGGAGCACAAGTGTTGCTTGAATTAATAAATTCGTTACGATCAGATTTTTTTTTGGCAGGAGCCACATTTCGCTTTCGCTTTTTATTATTACTTGAAATCGTTCCAGTGACCGTCAAACTCTTAAAAATACAGCCAAACTCATTAGTAAATAGAAATTAAAAAAAAACAGTAAAAATATACAAATGGAATAGGAAACAAAAAGAATTAGTTTTTTTAATTTAATTTTTTTGCAAACGCTTTACTTTTTACATCATTTTTTGATTAAACATTTTCTCAAAAGTGTAGTGCAAAACTTACAACATAAAAACAGTTATCTTTTTTATTATTATTTTTTTATTGAATTTATTTTTGTTTGACTTTCGTGCCACATTTCAATTTTGTATAATTATTGCTTCCTAAATTAACTTGGCAGCCAAATTCATTAACAAATAAATATTTTTTAAACAACACAATAAAAGGACACAAAGGAAAAAACAAAAAGAACCAAATGATTTCTTCCTTTTTTTTCTATACTTTCTTTTATTTAATTTTTTTGCAAACACTTGATTTTTACATTATTATTTTGTTTGACGTTTTATTCTACGTTTTAGTTTTCTTAATTGTCTTTCTGAGGAAAATCTGATGTAAATTATTTATTAACGACATATAAGAACATAAATACAACATAAATTAATTACTTTTTCTTGTGTTTTTTGTTTAAATTTCACGTTTCTTCTTTCTTTCTTTTTTTACCTACATTTTCTTTAAATTTTAAATGTATTGCAAAGGCTTTGACATCATTTTTTTGTTGGGCGTTTTGTGCTACGTTTCTATTTTCATAATTCATCCATTGTTTTCATCTTCGATTTTTAATTGGATTTTAATTTTAAATTTTGAGAAGATTGCTTCTTCTTTTTAGTCGTGACAAGATCATGACAAGACAGAAAAAATAGTGTAACCGGAATCATCTTTTGTTTCCTTTTTGTTCATTCGTCGATTTTTTCTTTGATTTTCTCTTGTTGCTTGACTTTTCTGCCCAATTGCATTTCTGAATGAACTCTTAATTTTAATTATAATATCACGAAACAGCGCCAATCAAACCCAGTAACAAGAAAAGCAAAATAAGAAAACAAAAATTATCATAAAATTAATAACTGCATATTAAGAGCAAAAAAATAAAAACGAAGAAATAAAAAAAGTCGTTACTTATTCTAACCGAGACGATACGCGAGCAGTTGTTCATTAGAGCAGGAAAAACGAAAGAAATTCGAAATTCGAAACAAAATAAAAACAACAGATTCCACGAACGATCAAACTGTACTCTATTTCGCTTTAAAACATTAATTAATTTTTCACAATTTAATTATTTTTATTGTAACTGTTGTTTTTCATAAACCCCTATTGTATATTTGTTTGTTTCTATTGTGAGGGCTCGCACGTTGCCAAGCTATAACAAAACGTCAAGATGAGAAACGTCAATGTGACAGCTGTCAGTAACGTCAAGAGGAGAAACGTCAAAAGACAACGGAGATTAAACAAATTCGGGCGAATCGTCACGTAAGCAAATGCTTAACAAGCAACAATGACAATCGACGTTTTCTGACGTCTGTCATTTTAACGTTTCTAACAACTGTCATTTTGACGTTTCTTCTCTTGACCTTACTGACAGTTGTCATATTGACGTTTCTCATCTTGACGTTTTGTTATCGCTTGGCAACGTGTGCGAGCCCCCACACCATGTCAAAAAACTTTCAACTTGTTCTAAAAACAACTATTGCGTGATCTTTAAACGCATTTTTTCAAAAATTTTGCACCAATTTTTTTTTATTCAGTTGTATTGCAAAGGCTTTGACATCATTTTTTTGTTGGGAGTTTTGTACTACGTTTCAATTTTCATAATTGTCTAAGAACATCGTCAGTGAAAACTGAATAATTTTTGTTTCCTTTTCTCCATCCATTGTTGTCATCTTCTATTTTTTAATTGGATTTTAATTTTAAATTTCGAGGAAATTGCTTCTTCTTCTTAGTTGTGACAAGATCATGACAAGACGGAAAAAAAGTGTAACCGGAATCATCTTTTGTTTCCTTTTTGTTCATTCGTCGATTTTTTTGGAAAAAAAAAATGGAAAAAAAAGTATAACCGAAATTATCTTGTTTCCTTCTTGTTCATTCGATGTCGATTTTTCTTTGATTTTTTTTAAGTCAGATTTTGAATTACCTCTTCACGTCGGACCTGTAGATGATCGCGACAAAGAGAAAGAGAAAACAAAAAAAAGCTTTCGCTTTGACAGGTAAACGAATGAAGCACAACACGCAGTCCAATCTTAAAACTAAATAAAAATAAACGCTGACAACTAAGAATTCAAGAAACTAAAAACTAAAAATTAATCCCTAATTAAAAATTAAAAGTTAACAATCACAGCGACGCAGTAATTTCTTTTTTGTTTTTACTGTCACACACGCTATCTTTTGAGCGTCAGCACTTTTTTTTCGAAAGTTTTATTGGAATTTAAGGGAATTTTTATGGCTTTATTAAATTTTGAAGAAGTTTTGGCGAGGTGTGAGATAAACAAGTTGCCAACAGAAAGAACAAAAGAATCTGCTTATAATATTTTCTATTATCTTTGCCTCCTGCAATTTCATTAAAAAAAAAACAATAAAAGAGGAAGGAACAAAGGAAATCGAAAACAAAAAGAACTAAACGATTTCTTCCTTTTCTTTATACTTTTTTTTTAAATTTTTTTGACTGATTGATTTTTACATTATTTTTATTTGACGTTTTGTGTTACGTTTCAATAATTTTCTTAATTGTTTTTCTGCGGAAACTCTAATGTAAAGTAACTAATTATTGACGACAAAACGATAATGACTGATAATTAAGAAACAAAAAAAAAGGAAATAAGAAACAAAAAAGAATGAAAAGCCTTCATTATTCTATACCGTAAACCAACATCAAGTGACAATGACATTGACTTACTTTTCACCTAAGCTAAGACATGCCGTCCGGATTTCATAGCGAGTTGATAAAAAGTTTTAAAAAATCTCTTGACTTGTTTCCGTAATAGACAACAGCAAAATTGAAAGTTGTCAAAAAAAAGTTTGAATTCTCGATGGTAAAATTTGTTACCAATTCCTAACAGTCATAAAATTCATTGTGTGAGGTACATCAGGGAAAATATAATACAGTAAGTATTCAGAATTAACACAAAGCAATTCGTGGAAAATCATGATTTTCTGATAAAGATTTCGGTTAAAAAGAGGAGAAATTATTAATTAATTATTATTATTATTATTATTAATTGTTTGAAATTTATCATTTTTAATAAAACATTCATATTATAATATGTTTTCCTTTTTTGATTTCACAATGTCGCGTAAGTGACGAATCTCTGTCGCGTGTAAAGTGATGTGAAATTTTTCGGTTTGTTTTATTTTTATTACTGAGAAAATATTTATGAAATTCCAAATGTGTATATCATTAACCTAGTATTTTGTGCTTCCAACAATATCAGTAGTTTTTTTTAAATAATTAGATAATTTTAGAGAAATTGACAGTTTTTATAAACGTTCTTTAACTCAGGTCGCACAGCTGTCGCGTAAGTGACGCTGAATTAAAAAATTTAAGGATTACTACAATTTAGAAAACTCTTTCATAAAATAAATGTCATTTGAAACTTTAACTATTAAACTTTTAGATATGTTCTCCATGATGTTTGCAGTAATAATTTAATTAATATGTGATAAGAAAAGTCTTGTACTGCAATAAATATGTTTTAATCTTTTCTAGACCGGTTTCGCATAAAGCATCATCAGTAGAATTACAACAACATTCAAGATAAAGAATTAAAAATCTTACTGCACGTTCAGTACCGTACCAGTTAAAAAACATTCCTCAACTTTTCAAATTTTATTTATTTATTTACAAAAAACATCTGTCATTTACAAAAAATTTTCGAATACTCTACACATGCTTATTATACATTAGATTAGAGGATGCTGTAAGTTCTTTATTACTTTTAAGTATTTAATTTTCTTATAATTCTTTATCTTGAAGGTTGTTGTAATTCTACTGATGATGCTTTATGCGAAACCGGTCTAGAAAAGATTAAAACATATTTATTGCAGTACAAGACTTTTCTTATCACATATTAATTATTAAACTTTTGTTTAATGTCTTCGAACAAAGTCATTCGTAAAAGAGTTAAAATATGACAAAACTTAAAAAACACGTTACGATCGTCGCTTAGGTGACGCTGAAATTGCCCATTGTATATTATGGTTTTCACATAGTTTTTGTTTGGCCTATGTATATCTTATAACCAGGCTTGCGATTTCGGCCCACGTCGCATTTAAACATATTTATTGAAAATATGCTATGGGCCACGCGATCGCAGTAAATAATTAAATAAAGTTTTAACATAAATCAAAAAAGTATGTAAGACAATATTTTTTTATGCCGTGTTGTGTGAAGCCGGGAAATTTATAATCCAATATGTTCGAATATTCCAAGACAGTCTACTTTATAGATGACATTTGATTTCAAGTTGCGATCGATTTGATCTTTAGTGCTGTTGAAGAAGTGATTATTCCTGTTGTTAGCTTTGTCTGTCAGAATGATGTCATGTTGTTTTAATTTCCTCTTTAAAAATTCAAAGGTGTTAGGAACATACGGTATGGACATGAATTTCCTCCGATCTTCAACCATTGTCTGTGTTGAAGTTTGGTTTGTGTGTTGTTTGTTTTTAATTTTTAAGACTCTACTTTTGATGACTAAATTAATTAACTGTGTAGGAAAATTACTTGCATGCAAAATATGTTTTATCAAGTTCTCTCTGTGGTAAATCTCACTTGAAAGTAAAATGGCTCTGTCTACAAGACTGATGATTTTCTTTTGACTTTTGGGGTGGTTAGAATTAAAATTGAGATATCTGCCCGACCAAGTCTCATTTCTTCCTTTTCCCTAAATTTTGCTTTTAAATTTAATTTTTAGTTTTAATTTGATTTTTACTTAATTTTTTTTGTTTGACGTTTTATGTTATGTGTCAATTTTCAGAATTGTCTTAACGTAAAATTATTAAGACGACAAAACTGCAAGCAACAATAAAAAAGGAAGAAGCAATAAATAAATTAAATAGCTTCATTCTGTCTCTGTTCTAGTCGAAATTAATTAAACATTTTTTAAATGCACAATTCAAAACTTGAAACAAAAAAACGATTGTTTTTATTTATTGCTTTCTTTTTGCTTCTTTTTGTTTAACGCATAGTAATTAAAAATAGTAACAAGAAAAATAAAAATTAATAACTGTTTAATAAGTCAAATAAGCTGAAAACAAAAATTTAAAATATTGTTTCCTATTCTATTTCCTTTATTTCTCAAAAAAAAAAAAAATACAATACTCATCTAATTGTAGCTTGATATTTTTTAAATATTTATTTGATGTTTTTATATTTTTGTTTGTTTCATTTCTTATTAAAATTTTCTTTCTGTAGAAACAATATCTTTTTTTAATTTTATTTGATTTTTGTTTTGACTTTGCATAATTGCTTTCCTAAACAAACTTATTTAATTTTAATTATATCTGTGGCAATCAAAAATGGTAACAAGAGAAATAAAAAAAAGAAAACACAAAAATTGTCATAAAATTAATAATTGCATATTAAGAGAAAAAATTCATAAAAACAAATAAATGAAAAAACCCTTACCTATTCAAACGAGCAACATTTTCTCTGGAATCCGAAGCCAACCGAGGTGATAAAAGACCAGGTGTTCATTAGAGCAGGGAAAAGACAGAAATCCGAAAAAAAATAAACAAAAACAAACATCAATCTGTTAGGTGTTTCACTTTAAATTATTTTACACTTTTCAGTACGTGCATTATTTAATTATTTTCAATGTAATTTTAAAGAAATTTTTTTTAAACCCCCATTATATTTTTTGTTTCAGGTCATAAAACTGCCAACTTATTCTAAAAACAATTGCGTGATCTATAAACGCGATTTTTTGAAGAAAATTTCACCAACTGAAGTAATTTTCTTTATTATTATTATTATTTTAATTATTAATACGACAAATCGATAGTTTTTAGAAACGTTACAAAACAATTAAAAAAATGAGAAGCATAAAAAAAGAAGCTGCGAAACCGAACGGGGCAACGCAAAAACAATCTTTTTTTACTATTTTGTTCAATCTGATTTTTTTTCTTTATCTTACAATTTCCGTAACTAGTTCTCCGAAGACACTCGACTTGAATTTTATCAAAAATAACAGTAATAAAAATATAAAATTAAAATTTGTAAAACAAAGAAATTAGAAATAAAGGATGCTACTCTTTTTCGTATTCTAACGAACAATTGTTTGAAAGATTTCAAGAAAACGGCTCAATTGATTCAAGGACTGTTGTTTATTAGAGCAGAAAAACAGTAGAAACTAGAAACAAAACAAAAACAACAAAAATTAGAAAAAGAGACAAAAAAACAATTACTTCCATCTTTCTTTGAAAATTATTTTGCACTTTTCACTTTTACGTTTATTTCCAACACGCCATGTTTAATTTTCTTCATTACATATTTACTGCCATATTAAATTTTCTTTTCTTAGTTAAGTACATATTTAAAAAATACATATATATACAGTGTGTCCCCGGATTGACCTAACTATACTTGTAAACTTCCTTATTTCGCATTTTACGAAGAACAGTCATTCTTTATAAAAAGTTTTGCTTCTTCTAGCAAGTCGTCAGCCACTGCCAAAATTTCGAAATAACATACATGGTGGTTAGAAAACGAGACAACGTGAAATTTGGTTAAGAGTAAACTACTTTTTATTTGAAAGGAAGGTAAAAGTATTACTGGAAAAAGATGTTTGTAATGTCAACAAAAGCCAAATATCTAATCTCAACGTTATATCTTAAAGTTGATTTTTTTGTCTTCATTATGATTAGTAACTAAAGGTATAAATTCAACCAACGCGATTATTTATCGCAGTTATCTCTGACAGCAAATGCAATTGGGATTTAACTCAAATGATTGATTTCATGTCAACAAATTGTCAGTCAATGTTTGAGATTTGAATAATGTTGTTATTACTTTACTCATAATGAAGACAAAAAAAATCAACTTTAAGATACAACGTTTATATTAGATATTTGAGCTTCCATTGACATTACAAACATCTTTTTCCAGGAATACTTTTACCTTCCTTTCAAATAAAAATTACTTTACTCTTAACCAAATTTCACGTTGTCTCGTTTTCTAATCACTCTGTATGTTATTTCGAAATTTTGGTAGTGGCTAAGGACTTGCTTGAAGAAGCAAAACTTTTTATGAAGAATGACTGTTCTTCCTAAAATGCAAGTT